>JAFBJW010000022.1:0-29912 GCA_016785235.1 Pseudorhombus dupliciocellatus
CGCTGATTGGCTGTGGAGGAAGGCTGCCGCTCACAGCGGCACGTTCGCTCTTTCAGATTGGTCTCCCGAGTCAGTTTCGTGCTGTTAAACAGTGGAATGGTGGAGAATAAAGTGTAATTGCACCTCCACTATAGTAGGTGGCAGTGGCGCTCATTGTCAGAGTGTGCGCAGGGAGTATTAGCTCTATGGTGAAGAGTTTTTTGCAGCAGCATTCGCGCACACCCAGCACAGAGCAAGAGATATGAAGTGCAGTGAACAAACCAATTCACTGACATGACGTCTGACTCCACATTGAGACTGAGGTTCACATCACAGACACTGAGTGAATTCTGGCTGGGTGTAGAGAGGCAGTACCCACTCTTAGGGCAGAGGGCTATGGGCATCCTTCTTCCTTTTGCAACATCTTATCTTTGTGAGACTGGTTTCTCTGCTGTTGCTGCACTGAAGACCAAGTACAGGTCCCAGCTAAACATTTGAAAAGCTGTGCACTGCAAAACGTGCTCATTGTAGCCATTTATTCTGACTTCCTCATTTTTATTAAAAAAAACAGCACGAATTGTTTTATTCATTTTTGTTTTGTAGGTTAAAGTGTTTTATATATTGTGTTCCTGAGTTAATGTTGCTGATCAATTTTAAATTATTATCATTTATTGATTTTATTTTATTTAATTTTTCAGTATCTAATGGTTCAATTAGTCAAAAATGTTTATAGTTTAAATAAGAATTTATTTATTTTTTAATTTCAGGTAAATTAATGCACTTTAAATCTTTTCTGTTGCAGAATAAAAAACAATGTTGATAAAGTTATTCTTTGTTGTATGTTGGTCTATATTTCTTTCTTTTTCTTTTTCTTTTTCTTTTATGTTAATAAGGATGCAATGTTATGCAGAGGTGTACTTATAACAATTTCATAGACCAATGATACTAATTATAGTCACGGCGGAGAGTGGGGGGGCGCGAAATGTTTTTTTCTTCCTGGGGGGGGCGTAACAGAAAATAATTGAGAAGCACTGCATTAACACAATGAAGGGCTTTATGGGAATACAGCGATTTCACTGCAGCTAAATAAATAACTTCAAGTACACACAGGGCTAGAATTTTACTCTTTAGTCTTTTAGATCAGGCACAAGTTCAAAAAAGACAACAGTTAAAAATCATTTTAAAAGAACTGCGGTACTGTGGTACATAAAACGCGCATGCGCACACTGACCGTGTGTGTGTGTGTGTGTTTCAGGGGGCCGGACCATAGAGGGGGGCAGGCCGCAGAGAGGGAAACTTCTCCAGCGACACCTGCAAACAGACAGAACCGCTTCCCTCCTGGAGCGAGGAGACGGATGAGACGCAGCAGAAATGCGGATTAAAAGCGCCAGGGGCTTTTCCCACTGATCACGAGAAGAAGCAGAAACGGAAACAGAGAGAGAGAGAGAGAGAGAGGAGGAGGAAAGTTTGTGCAGGCACGAAACTCGCGGTCGTCGGATCTGAATCTCCAGCGGATCGAACCGAGGAGCGGAGACACGACTGCAGGTAATGGCTGGAAACTAAAACTACAGATTGTGGAGAGACGGACTCTGTGCAGATGGCCGTGAGTTTCTCACCTGATCGGCACCTCCCTCTGGAGCTGGTTCTGGAGCTGGCTCTGGAGGTTTGCCCCAGTGGTCGAGGGACTTCTTTCTCCCCACAGGGGCTTTATGGTAACTCCTGCTGTCAGTGTTTACCTCAGGGATGAATCCATCCACTGACTGGATTGTTCCTGCAGTGAAGGCAGCAGAGGCTGTGGTGTTGTCTTCCCAGAACTCACCATATGATGCCAGTGGAGGCCTGGGCAAAGTGTCTGAATCCACAGAACACCTTTGGAGTGAGGTATCAGAGGACATTTTGGCTGAAAACTTCATGCAAGTGAGACTGTTTTAGTCGAGTTGACAATATCGTGGCCTGCAGACACCTGGGAGGCATTGTATGTCTATTTTCTGTTGTTGTTGTTCCATTTGGCCCCTCAAAGCTCCAACAGTGTCTGTGCACTCAAACACTTCACCCACCCCTCACCCCATGGGCGTAGTGGCGAACTGGGTGACCCTTCGACCAATCCATCGCATGGATTTGATGTTTGCGTATAGAAAAGCTGGCAGCAGTTTGTTTACTTACTGTGCAGATAACACATCATCCATCATAACTCATGCAGTTCCTGTTCTGAACCTGCCTGTCCTCTTGACCTGTGCTGTTGCTCCGGAGCTGCTTCAGATTTCTTGTCATCAGTGAGTCCTCCTCAAACAGTTCTATGATGCGCACGTCACTAGCTGTTGTTTGTGTGCAGAGCTTTTTTTTTTTTTTATAAACAGCGCAGATTGATGCATGACAGAAGCAAAACAAAGGTTGTACGTTTACTTTGAAGACTTTGGATAGAGCAAGTGATAATGTGAATGCTGCTGGCATGACAGAGATACACATGTCCAATGTATTGGAACAAAAAATCAGATATCTAAATAATATTGTGTCTGTCATTATTGGCCGTGGGCCGCCAGTTACTGGATGCTTATCTCAGTTGGTCTGAGAGCGTAGAAGAAGTCATTGCATCACATGATGTCACAGTAGCACAGTTAAGTAACAGCGATTCAGCTAATCCCGGCCTCTGTGTATCATCATTGCATCGAGCACATTCCTCTGACAAGGAGTGAGTAGCACTGCTGCCACATGGACCTCCATGCACCATACACAAGAGTGTGAGCAGTATTTAAGGCGGGAACAAGCACATTTTCAGGCAGCTAGCCATCAAACCCATCAACTGATCGCAGCTCGTCATGTAAAAAGAATGATTCAGTCATGCATCGCCTGGAAAATCAAACTCTGAGGACAACAGGATCGGCTTGCTCCTGTCTGAAAACATTTACGTCACATATTCAGAAGTCAAAATGAGTTTCCTTGATGCTCTCTGACAGCGTGCGTTCTCTTGTTGTGTGTAATCTCTGTTCTCACGCTCTGTTCTGGAGCGCGTGGCCGTCGGCCAGGTTGGGTTTCTTATTCACGCTGAACATGTCAGAGGCTAAAGTCAGGCTGAGGACAATGACTGACGAATGCTGCGCAGACGTGGAGAACTCAAGCGGATTTAAAGACACGTTTTCACTAGTAGGGTGTCTCATTTTGGTTTCACCTTACAGTTAATTTGGCTCTTGGAGGATTCAACAGTTGTCTATGAGCTCTGAGGCTTAAATCGAGATGGATCCTGTTTATTGTTCTGAGTGGTGAGTGGATTAAACCTTACGTAAACAAAAGCATGGGAATATTCACGTTGTGTTGCCCTAATGGTTTGTGACCTGCCAACCTCGAACAATGCATGTTCCACAGTATGAAACGCTCCCACTCTGGTTCCACATGTGGCCTGGGTCGGTTTGAGTAGGATTAAAAACAGAGCGGGACGCCCAGGCCTGTGGCACTGCACTGCTCTATGGATAAGATGTCCTTTGGCCACAATATTCCAGTACACAACTGTAATCGTGATATTACTGTGAGATAACCCCTAAGGACACCAGCCAGTGCTTTACAGCATAGCGTGACTGGACTTGCTATTGAGACACTGAATCCTGTTGTTGGTTGTGCATCATTTTACAGGTTTATTTTCACAAAACAACATAATGTGACACTGGGTTGGACTAAGTTTCAGAGGGGACTGCTCCCAACCATTAACACTTTAATTTGTATTTATATGGAGGGAATTAGAACAGATGAAAAATAGTGTTTTTTTATTTATAGTTTTGCTTGTGCTTGAATAAGAGTATGACATATTGACAGCCATGGGACTGAAGCTGAATTGATTACTATTAGGTCAGTTGTTAAATTATTTTGTTTTCTGCAGAATAGTCTAGGATATTTCTAGACCATGACCCCAGGCAAAACCAGATGTTTAAAGTCGAAGTCACGACTCTGCCAAACGTGAGGATTTGTTCGAGCAAGTTGTTTCTACTCAACATGGCCCTGGACGTGAGAAGGGTTCCCACCACCAGTGTAGACGGCCGTGCGCCTTTGAAATCATGCACTATTCACAGCTGAGAGTGAAGTCACGCAGGATCAGGTGTGTGCAGGGGATGCAGTTACTCCCTTGCTCTTTTCTGCCTGAAGACTCCAACACTATATGTAGCTGTTGAAGTTTCCTCCACCCTGGTGGTGGTGGTGACCTCACTGACCTCAAGGCTGTGAGTAGAGCGTCACATGTATGGGAGCGGATGTACATCTAACATCGCTCGCTATCCATCTTTCTATTCAGGCATAGTAACGTGTCTGTTTCCTCTCTAGGTATCTGGTGGATGGGCAGAAAATGGAGGTGACCAGAAGAGAGGTGCCTCTATATGTAAGTGCCTCCATGTTTTTGCTTGTGTGATTCTACATGAGCCCGTGACTACCTCCTCTGGGTCGCTCTCCCCCATTTAGACCCAATTCTGTTTTTTGTTCTCAACAGAATTAGATCACTCCTCAGTCCCCCCCCCTTTACACCTTCTGTCTTAGTCCCGACTCCCCATCTGTGCACTGGTGGACTGGCAAGCCTTGTGTCACAGGTGAAACCCAAGCCAGGAGGGTTTCAGCCCCTGGGGAGGCCAGGGCCTTACACAGCCTGTTGACCAACTGACAAGGCCTCCTGAAAGCATGGCTGCCACTGGGAGCATGGGGAACATATCCATCTGTTTCTTGGCTTTTTTTCTCCTCAGTTCAAAGTAAACAGAGTGTGCTCTAAAGTGCAGGGTGTGTTAGTAAAACTCTGTGTCTTGCTGTTGCTTTCACCTCTTCCATCGGCCCTCCTGTTCTCTCCTCGCTCCCCCATCTTTCACCCTCTCTCTCTCTCTCTCTCTCTCCCCCCTATTCTCCCTGCCTGGAAGCCTGGGTGGGCCACTCACTGAAGCGTTGCCAGATTTCTGGTAAGCAGAGTGTCGGCTTGTTTTGCTGTGTCACCAGTTTCAGACGGGGCGAGGGGGGGGGGGCTCGCTCCCAAACCTTTACTTGTACTCGCTGTTCGAGGCTGATTGAGGAGTGAGGCTCTGAAACCCTGGCATGTGAATCATTGCAGGCTCTACCTCCCCACACACACACACACACACACACACACACACACACACACACACAGCTCTCCATTAAGAGGAAGTGGCGTCTCCACCCTCGAAGGTCACAGCTCAACAGGAGCAACTCTCACTGCTGAATGAGATCCAGATTTCAATGGCCGCCTTTGTGTGGGCCAGCCGCGGCGCGCCGCTGAAATAAAGGCTGTTATTGTAGCGCGGCTGGTAAAGTTTTATGGTGCACCTTCACACGTCCAGCATAGTGTCAGGCCCACAGGAGATACTGTTAGGCCAGATCAATGGATAAATGGCCGCATTCAATCGCAGGCAGAAAGCCAGGGTGGGTTTAATGAGGGGGTGTATCATGTCAGAGGGCTTCTGTCACTCAGGTGTGCCAACAACTGGTTGGACACCATGGAAGGTTGGATAAATTTAGATTTAAGAAAATGAATCATTCCGATTTTTGCTTCTAGCAGCTGAACATTTGGTCCTTATGGGAAAAAAAAAACAAACTCTTTGATGCTTTGTTGCACTGTAGTAGTTTGGTCAACTTTCCCCTTCTGCTCAGTTCATCCCAGCCCAGCTCCACGTTGATGCCGACAATCGAAAACCACCCCTTTGTCCACCCCATTGTTTTTGTGCTGAATCAGTTTAATCCCTGTCCATACTAGCACACCTGAAAACTTCTGTCACATTCTGCATGCCGCTGTAAACAGGAAGCATTTGGGTGTCCTTTTGCAGTACTGTTGCACATTGTCGCCTCCACACGGAACAGTTGTATCGTCTGTAAAATTCAGCTGTGAGCAGAGACAGCAGGGTCAGCCGCGCGCTGAGTATTCATATTGCATTCTGCACTGGCAGTGGGGGCTGATGACGGTTATTTTCTTCTGGAGGAAGGTCGTACAAACAGCCTGATGAATCAGAGAGGGGACGCCGTGACTAAAAAGATGCAGTAAGCAAGTGGTCGTGAGTGTCTACGTCATAGTTTACAAACATCACCAGGCCTGCCCTGTACACACTACACAGCAACACCAAAGTTTTCAAAATACATTGGCTCCAGGAGCATGTCCAAACTTTTTATCTTTAGCAACTCCAAAACTTCAGAGTAGTGTGGACATTCCTTTTTAACCGGCACAATAAACTGCAGTACTTCCTGCTCTGAGGATTTTCCTGGTTGACATTTTAGATGCAGATTAAAATGTTTCCATTGAAGTGTAGCTGTTTAAAGTGTCACCTCAGACGCCCACTCATTCAAAACTGAGTTTCACTGAGTGGCAGTTGCCACCAAACAGCAACAAAACTGTTCCCATTTCTGCATTTAGTGTCAAATAAAAAACCTTGCTCGCGTTCCATGAACGTCGACATGCCACGGTGATTGTGAGCGTGTTATCTCAGCTCAGCACAATGTCGCGTTCGCTAATGGAGCCAGATTAGCTGTATCCTTGTGGTGCCATGTTTGTTCAGTTCCCACTCAGGTTTGATTGGGATGCTTATCACGTGCACTTTGTATGGGCAAGGTGCTTTTCTGGGTTTATGTCCCTGCTTTAAGTGCTGGACTGATTTTGTGTAAAGTGACTTTCTCAGATGCTGCAGATCCAACAAATCAACTGATAAACTCTTTGTAAAGCACTTTTAGAAATGGATCCGAAGAGCTTTTACAGTGAGAAAGAAAACAAATGGATGAAATAGATGCATAATGAAATTAAAAGAAGAAAAAAAAAGTCCAATTCTATTCTAAAAAATTATTTTTGGTGTCCGACTCTGTTGACCTAATTTCGTCAGGCGGGTCAGTCCAGAGCTTCGGGTCCCGGGCTGCAAAGGCTCTGTCCCCCGTTAACCTGAACAGTGAGAAGACCTCTGTTCAACGATCTCAAGCTACCACAAGTTCATACGGGATTAAATGGTCTAGAATATAATCAGTAGCAAGGCCATGCAGGGCCTTAAAGGTTTTCAGCAATATCACAGCGATGCAGGGAAGCAGGTGTGATATGATCATCACGGTTATTGCTTTCAGTAAAACCAATAACAGAATCAAAACAGATTCCACAAAGTCCACTTCTGGGTATTATTATGTAAGAATAAGTCTATCCTTGGCAGCCATCGTTTTTGATGGGAAATGTTCGTGACACCGTGCCAGTTCTACTGACGGCCTTTTCTGACATGTACACTCGGTATTAGTATCTCATTTGCACAGCAGATTAAATCGCAGGTATGTGTTTCAGCGCCGTCTGAGAACAGGCCTCGCTCTGCAGAGCTGGTTGTCACACTCGAGACTGCGATGAGACTCTGCTCCACTGACTTTCTCTCAGCTCATATGAGCTGAAATGTTGTTGAAAAATACTTGATCATTAACTTGGATGTTAATTGGCCGAATGGAACGTGAACATCAGATATTTCCGCTGTTTTCCGATTGATCAGAGCCAGACTGTTGTGTTAAGCAGATTCAAAGTGAAATCTTATTTTCATGCTCATTTTATTAAATCATTTGTTGAGGCTTTTTCATAATTAGAAAAAATACTGTCCCTTGTGTCCGCTCCTTCGCAGCAGCTCTTTAATATACGGTGAAAAATAGTTAATATTGAAAAAAAAAAAAAACAAATAAATACTGTGTCCGTGCTGACGTCAAGGCTGCCGGCTCACTAAGACAACTGGCTGTTATTGGAGCTGTTTTTGTTTTTGCAGTGCCACTGATCTTGCTCCCCTGACGTCACCTACGTGCTGCTCTCAAGAGATCATGACAAAGAGCTGCAGACCTGATGGCTGCCGGTTTCCTGGAGACCACAGACAGTCCCCCCCCCCACCCCGCTGGTGGGACAACAACATGTGGGGATTACAAAATCATGTCGCTGTTGCTTTAAGGGAATTTGGTGTTAAATAATGCCCAATAACTGTTTTTCATTTAGAGTGAGCTCCCCCTGTAAGTTAGAAACCTCATCTTCCATAATGAACACATTATGTTTGAACTGCCCATATGGGAGGCATGAGGAAAAAGCACGAGGTGTTGAATATTTCATTGTCACTGGATAAGGCTGTGTCATGATAACGCCAAGGAGAAAAGACCATAGATCAGATCAGTCTGACATCTTATCACCAGCCTGCCACACTCCTTCCTCTTTCCTGAGGCGCAGGAGATACAGTTTGGGTCAAGGAAATTCTCTCTGATTAAATTGTACTGGTGTAAAGCAATATCGTCCGAGGCTGCTGCAGACCGTCGGGACTGTGAAATGAGAGCTGGTGCGTCCTCGGAGGACAGAAAACAAAATCAGGAGATATTAGAAACAAGTGTTCTCATACGTTGCGTTGTATTTCATAGACAATTCAATCGAAAAGCAAGGACACTGAGTACAATACCAAAAGACAGGCAATGGATAAAGCTTCCAGATGATTTATCAGAAGGATTATTGACCCATGACCATAAATCCAGGGGCGGAGCCACAGGGGCCGTGACCCCAGCTGAAATCCAATTGGCCTATGTCCTGTCGTAACACTTTTTATTTACATTTTTATATTCTTAGTTTTTTGACCTTCACAGTGGATTTGAGCAAAGAAAATAAAAAAACAAAACAATTCACAGTCAAAATAAATATTTTAATTTTCTGAACTGATTGAATGTCTGTCCAAAGCGTGCACGGACCAACGTCTAATCTTTAAGTTAGGTGGAAAAACAATCAGTGGTACCACTGAGAGTGCTAAGTGCACGCTGAGTGGTCGTGTCGCTCACCACTTAGTGTGCAGAAGCTACAGCCGGCCCTCCATTATCAGTCTTAAACACACAAGATCAGTTGCAGTTCGGCCTCTGACTCACCCTGGACTGGACTCAACGAAGTGACTGTCGAAAGCTCCATGTAGAGTTCAGTAGCACCGCAGGAACAAAGGGAGACTGAGGCCGGTTTTATAGACTTTACATTCACCTCATATTGAATCTAAGTAAGTTTGTATAAGTTTGTGTGAGAAAGATTTGACCCCTGAGTCTGTCCACAATCATTAAAAGTGTAATCTCACGAGAAAAACAGCAAACACCAATCTCAGATTTTTATTCATTTAAATATATAAGAATGATTAACTAATTAATTAAACAATAGGTTTTATTCACCCAGACACATGAGAGGAAATAAGAAATATTAGTATTGCTCAAGAAAAATACTAAAACATGAAGTAATTTAAACCTCCAAGAGGCAAATGGCATGAAAGGATTATCACGGTGGGAATATTTTATTTCTGACGTTAGCCTTTAGCCCAAAGTAGTGCTGTGCTTAGGTGGAGCCTCGCTGAGCTGCTGCAGCATGGCTCCCAGTCTTCTGTAATAACCCTGTAGATTATATTTAATCCATGCACACTCTCAACTGTAATTGTCACCTGTGCGCGCCTCCCTCCCTTTGCGTTTAGAGAGATCCTGCTGAGCTCCGGACCACAGCGATGCTCAGAGAAGCCTCAAACATTGAGATGATGCAGCCACTAAAAATATATTTAAACAGGATGGATGCCTCCTCTTGAAGTGCTAACGTTCAGAGTGGATTAGGGATGTCCCATAAATCACAAGGGAAAGAAAACAGGAGATAAGATTGCACAAGCCTGGAACTTCAGGATAGACTCACAGAGTTCAGTCTCTGGAGGAGGTGAACTGAGCTCTGTGGTTTCTATTGTTAGGACGTCCACAGAGATGTTGGGGACAATAATATTGACGTTTTAGTACAAACTCACAGATTCCCACATGTTGCTTTCCTGCAGATACACACAAGAGGCTTGGACTAAAGTAGACAGAGAATCTTGATCTCTGTTCCAATCTTTCTGCTGGATTTGTCCTCCATCTCTTCTCTTGTCACTATGACAGTTTTTTTTTTATTATCAGAGCTATTTGTGTGTGAGGGACAGTCTGTAATGCTTGTGTAGAGATAAAAAAAAATGAATGTTTACAGAGGGAACGTTAAGATGAACCTGTGTGATATCACTGCCACTTTGCATCACGCATTTGCATTTGTCTCCTTCTTTTACTTGTTTCACTTTCATTTTATTTCTTTGTTTCATCTGTTACTTTTAATTTCAACCCCCCCAACCAACTTTGACCACAAAAAAACAACAGAAACACAAACTCCCAGTACATGTAACCATATGTTCCACTCTGAATTTTACAATCCGAAATTCGTGAGAGATTCTTTGAGGTGATGAAGAAAACAGTCGAGTTTATACAAGGTCGCTTAAAAAAAAAGAAGCAAGGTCACTGATGTAACAGAAATAATGAATCTCATTATGAAGGTGGATCATGAAGTAGACGCCCAGCGGGGTGCAGCTCTCCCCCATTGTGAGAAAATGACTGGTGTCTTTCTTCTTCTCCTTTTTTTTTTCCTCCCCTGCTTGCTGCCCCAATTCTTTCCTCCCTCCATCCACCACAAGAATGACTGTGAACTTTGCGAAATTGACTGAAGTAGATTAGACGGTGTCAGCGGGGCGACCACAGGACATATTTCCCGTCTAAAGAAAAACAGTTTGGCCAAGTTTCCTTCCTTATTTCCACCTTCAACTGGAGCCGCTTGCCTCGATTTTACTGGCAGTAACTCACTTTGCTGGTGCCGTGAACTGAATGGACGAGTTTTCCTCTTTCCTGTCTCAGGGACAAGTGGAGGCCAACGTGAAGCTCCGAGCCAGCGCTCCTGAAGATGCAGAGTTTTATGTGGTTGTGCAAGGTTCCAGACTCAGGCATGTGACCGCGGCCAAACGAGGGGCTGATGGGATGAGCCTTTGCTTCACAGTTCCTGGTAAGTCTCTCAGGCACCTCGTTTCATTCTTCGCGGTCATCAGCTGTCATTCAGCGTAAATGGCTGCGTCGATCCGTGGCCACACTGGGAGACAGATTGCGGTGCGATGACAAAAAACAAGATGCCTGAGTATGAATCTTAGAATAAGGGGCATCAAAATGTGTCCAGATCAGTTGGGAATCGAGGAAACAGTGAATCAAGGATGCAGCTCCTGAACTGAGACTCGGCCATCGCCTCGTCTGTCTTGATTCTTTCCTCATAGGTCACGACCTCGTGGAGCGCGTCTCTGTCGCATCCCACTTCCTCGCAGAGGGCCGAGTCAGGCCCTGCGAGGGTGAAACCTCTCTAGAGTACGTCAGGGACGTTGCCCAGGAGGCAGCGGAGTACCTGAGTGCCCAGAGGGAGGAGCTCGGCCCCCGGAGCTACCTGGACGTCCTGAAGAGGTTTCCGGTGCAGCCGCCTGAACACACGCTCTCCGCCGGAGGGCTGGACGGCGATGAGGGTGACGGAGAGGAGGTGCAGCTGCGAGAAAGGAGAGGAGAAGAAGCTGGTCTCAGGCAGCTGGATGAGAAGATCACACAGGCGATGGCCAACATGGATTACCCCCAGCAGTGGAACGACGCTGACAGTCAGCACAAGGAAGGTAACCATAAAGTCACAGCCTGCAGGTTTTTGTTTGCCAGAGGAAAGACCTGCCTAGATTTGCTATTTTACTGTATAAATCATTTAAACTAAATTAAAGAAAGCACATTTGGAGACATGTTTTCAACTTGCCAGGTAACTCCTGCACTCCCACCCTATATCTCCAAACTAGGACGGAGAGGGGGAAGACTTTTTCAGATAACAGTTAAATGTTTGTGACACATCTGAGCTAAAAAAGTAGACAGATAACTCCATAGATCACGATGCTCCCCTCACGTGAATAATATTTCTGAGCCTTCAATCAGGTACAGCGCTGACTGTACCTGATGAAGGCGGCGCCGTGGTGCAGGCGTTTGCAACAACGCTAACCACCTCACATTCCCGCCTATAGATGTGAACTCGAGCGTGAACGGTTGTTATTCTTTGCACGTCGGCTGCACCCCGCCCCTCTCCCGTTTCGCCACCTGTGATTGGCCCCAGCCACCATGCGACCCCTTCAGCCGCCCGGATGGCAGCAACTGAGGAGGATTAATGATCGAAAGAAAATCTCAGAAGCTCAGGCGTTGGTGCCAAGACCATTCCCTTAGACACAGAGGGAGGGAGGGAGGTAAATAAGCAATCTTAGTTTGTGCATGTGACGGCCTGCAGTGCGTCAGATTTTCTGTCCTTCAGGTTAATATCATTCCTGCGAGGCTCTGCTGTTTGGCAGGTTTCAGACCCCGACATGAGATCTGACCGTACAGCCCCGCTCGTTCATCACATGATGTGCCAGACCAGCCAGGCAGAGGCCGGCGTGCTCCAGAGACGGAGCAATTACTGCCATTATTCCTCCCCCGTCAGATTAGAGTTGTCTTGCAGACCTCCGTGTCTATTAAATCAACTCCCACAATCCTCCTCTGCGCCGCGCTCCCGCTCCTTCGTGTCAGGGTTGCTCCCGGCTCCCGTGTTGTTATTTATGATCGTTTAATTATTCCCAAGGCATTATTTGGAAATGTGAAACACGGCCAGTGTGCCATGGTATTACTATATATTGGGTTGTATTTATTTTGGGTGATTTTAAGTCTTAAAGCTCACCCACCCTGGTATTAAAACCTTACTGCACAGCTCATGTGTCACTGGTGTACTTACTCATCTTTGCAGAGACAGACTGGAGCCCATAACAACTGTACATGCCCGTTCAGCCCCCCTGTTGTAACCCCTCTCATTATACAGTGTGTGCATGCGTTGCACAGAAAGCCCAGAATGTCCATGCAAAACACCGGGCCGTGCTGAAAATGCAAAGTAGCAGTCGGCTCCTACTCGGTCAGTGTTTACTGGTCAGTGTGACAATGGCATTCTTGTCTGCTGAACTTTGCATGAAGAGCATGTTCAGTGTCGGCTCCTCTCGCTCCGTCAGAACTGGGTCACGATCAGAGCTGCCGGGGGGCGAAAAAAAAAAGAAAAAAGAAATAATGGTGGAATTATTCTGCATCGGCGTTTGAAAGATGTCACCCACACCTACAGGGAAGGGCTGGAGATGGAGCGCCGCCGTCTTTAGCGTGACGCTCGCAAAACAGTAATCATCTGCGCAAAGGGTTCAGTCAGCAGGGAAGGTGTTTTGTGTCGAACGTGCATGTTAAAGCATCATGCAGTATCACAGGGGATCAGGAGGCAGCGCGTTACCCTGCAGGTGTCGAATACGTTCCAGTTTTTCCAGGTCGTAACAATATTTGGAAGCCGTGACCTCACGTCCTCCACCTGCACCGTGTGTCTATACCACACATACCATACATTCTGTACATCTCAGGGGAGGCCGATGGAGAGGACGGAGCAGTGTGTTCTAGGAGTTCATTCACCTGAGGTAGACTCTGCGTGTTCATTTCCCCGCACGCTCCGTAAGCTGCGTTGACACTGAACTCTGGAGATTCTCTGTAACGCTTGATGTGTATGTTTGATCTCTGACTCTCTCTCTCTCTCGCGTAGCTGACATCCTGCCCAGAGAAACCCTGCTTCACCTGGCGGTGCGTCTGGACTTGGTCCATCTCTCCCGTTTCTTAATTCACCAGCCCAGAGGTCAAAGGGCGCTGACCTCGCCCAATCAGGAGGGAGACACTCCTCTGCAGCTCGCTCAGAGGGACGGACACCACGCCGTGTTCAGGGTGCTGGCAACGTAAGTGTCAGTACCTGTCGTCCTGTCTCTGTGTGCACGGCTATCCACGCTGAGTGTTCCGCTTCCCTCAGGTTCTCAGACACACACCTTTATAATGGCTTCCAGAGGTCTCTTAAAGGGAACTCCTTGAACCAGTTACGCCGTCTGGAACCATTTCCATCCAAAGTTAGCTTCGTGCCGTTCCTTTCTTACAATATTGATGAGCTGCTAGAGACATCACGTGGTTTAAAAAGCCCGGGTCAGACATAGTTATGAGCTGCCACGTCTTCAGACGACCACACAAAACACCCTCACACGCACTATAGAAAGCCCCGCAGCTCATGAACACACTGCTCTTGATGAGAGTTCTTTAAGGTGAGGTGAGAGCTCATGTTTCAACATGTGACTGCTGTTGATTGACAGCGATAAGAACCCATAAGTACTAAGTATATTTACTTTCAATTTAAATACAATATAATTCTTAATACTATTACATATGTGTATGTTTTACCCAAGTAGAGAAGTTGACGTGGTACCTTACCTTGTATTCATTTTTGTCAAATATTTGAAATAGTACTAATAGTATGCTCCCATGAGTAACAGGTGTAGCGGTGGCCTTGGTGAAATCAGAGCAGACACGTACACAGAATGCTCACTTAAACATCTGAAATGTTTCCGGTGTGTGCGTCACCTCAGTTTGCTCAGATAGAGCTCGAGGACCTGTCAGCAGAGACCAAATCAAACAAACGCTAGAACAATGAAAGCACGTGACGCTTCAGGTGAAGCTTATTCGCACAGCGAACGTCTATCTGTTCTCGTTAAATTCACTTTGCGTCAGCCTCACGTCTGATAATCTTAATTCTCCTTAAGGACGCATTTGGCTTCTTCTTCTCTCCTCATCAGGACCACGGGCCCCGGGGTCGGCCCCGCCGCAGGTGTGCGTAACGTGTGGTCCGACGCCTCCCGCGCGCTGCGGTTCTGTCCCGGGACGAAATCTCTGACCCTGACTGTGCGACAGGCGCCCGGCAGCTGCCCTCAGGACGACATCATGGTGCTGCGAGACAGACAGGAAGAGGGCTGCATCGCCAGGCTGGTGAGAGCAGACCACAGAGAAAAACCTGGACGTCGATAAGGCCGTTTCTGCTGGTTCTATTCTGACTTGAGTAAACAGTGCGCACTTGACTCCCCCGCCCTTTGATGTGATAAGAGTTGACTCATGAACAGTCAGCAGACACTGGAGCTGCAGCAGTCGGTAAATCAACAAGATGTAGTAATAATAGGAGGGGCGGATCCAGAGTTGTTTTGTTTATCCATCACTGGGTCGCGGGGGGCTGGCGCCAATCTCAGCTGTGATTGGGCGAGAGGCCTGTACAAGTTGCCAGTACATTCATCAACAAATCAGATTTATTTTTTATATAAAAATAATCCAAAATAAATAGAGGTAAATCAGATTGAACCTGGGTCCAGTGTCCCCTGGGATCAGCCCTGTGCATAATGAATGTGTTTATTTACATTTTATATGTTAATAATACACGTTATTGTTATTTGATTGTGACATCATGACTTAATGTTAAATTAATACTGCATATTTTCTGACTGTATATTGCTCGTTTCCGAATTTTTAGCATGACTCTGTTGACGTGGCGTCTGCTTTTGTTCCAGATCAGTGCGCTCGGAGCTGAGAGCGAGGGAGCAGAGAGAGGTAAAGATGGAGACCTTTCTGTGGATGAAGGTAAGCAGATTTATATGAAGATTTGAGTTCCTTTCTCATGAGACCATTAATTCTCTTCTTCGGTTGGAATAGAGCGTCGGTTTTTCCAATGACTCACCTCCACGAGCCCGATCGAGACACGTGCATTACCTGTGTTCTCCCTCATGTCCCCCCCCCCGCCTGTCCCATGGTACCGTGAACGGCTGTAATTTGAGCTGAGGGGAAAAAAACCTCACGCACGTGCAAAACCACACACACATTGACTTGCATGTGCAACTAGACTGCACACGTGCAACGACTGGTGGATCGATAGGCAAATATATACAAAAACCAGTTTAATGCATTGATGAACGAGGATGAATGTTGGGGACTGAATTATAATTTGACCCGTTGAGGAGTTTGAAGACGTCCCATTGAGGTGTGGGAAAATAAACTGTTACTATTTTCAGAGATGAAGTGATTGTTTTGACTCTAGAAATAATAATCCACAGATGACCAAATAATACAAATAATTACTAGTTTCAGCCCGATCTCTGTTTGCGCCCGCGGCTCGTATATTGGCTGTCCGTCTGTGTGTGGCGGTATGCGAGCACAGGGCAAACATTTGTGCACTCTGACATCCATCACTTACAACCTGAACAAGACTAAGAAAACACTTCCAGCCGACGCCATAAAAGGAGCTCACTCCTCCACACGTGTGTTTGCTCTTCCTCTGAGGTTACGGAGAAAACTCAGGGGGCAGATTGTTTTCTCTGTCCTGGGGTGAGATGCTCAGGCTGGCATGCAGCCACACACAAAGACGAGGATCCTTTTCGATTTCTGAACCGCTGCCTCTCTCTCTCACTTAACCTGCGGCCAGTCTTTGGTTACCATAGAGATGGCAGTATCGGCTCATAAAGCGGAGCAGGAAGTGTACCTCAGTATTGACCTCAGCCCTGTCCGGACTTCAGCAGCCGTCCATTAATCCTCTTAAAATAACAAGCTCACAGTGGGGAGTATGTGCTCTTCCTCTGGACGCGCTGCTCTGGATGAGCTCTGCGTCTCATTGGCCAGGTTTCCATTAGTGGACGGTGGCGTCGCACCCAGAGGACCTGATGTTGTGGTCCTCTCCTGAGAGGGGTGGGTGGGGTCCTCTCCTGAGAGGGGTGGGAGGGGAGGAGTTAGGGCACCATGCATCAACTTCCAGTGAAATGTTTTTATTTTGCCCAGGCATTAGCAAGGAGCTGCGAGTGGAGGAGCACGTGCTGGTGGATAACGTGAGTGTTCTTGCAATTACATGTGCTGCTCTGTGGTCGGCGGTGACTTATGTGACTTATAAATGTTTATAGATGTGCCTCTTCAGTTTGCTGCGGGTTCTCACGGGCAACTGGGCTGTTTTTAAGTACACACTTCTGAAGTTTATTCAAAGCTCATGTTTCCTTTGTGGGTTTTTTTTTCCTGTTAAAAGGTTTTCGAGGAGCAGCTTGTTCTGTCTTTGGACGACGATGGCGATGTTAAAGAGCACCCATCCTCATTAACTGGTAATGCTCCTCTTCTCTTCTCTTCTCTTAATCTATCAGGAACTTTCTGTTTATCTAGCTCAAGGATTCACAATACTTGAAGGATTTATGACACAATAGCAACTTGTTCGGGCCTAAATACAGTTTCCATTTCAATATTATGGCAATAGTACTCTGACATCTGGCTTAAATAATGAATGGGTAATCCAAAAAAAAAAAAAAAAGAAAAGAAAAGAAAAAACACACAACAACATATTTGTGGCTGTGCCGAACAGCAGGGTGTGGGAACAATGCATACTAAGCTGGTTGAGAAGCCCTGACTGGATCCTTTCTCTTGTGGTGCTGGCACAGCACGCAGCGCTGTGAATCACATCATAGGAAATCGATACGCCTCCTGCTTCACAGACACAGACAGGGGCGCGCGCTCGTGTTTTTTTCCGTGGTTAAATGGAGGTAGCGCGTCCTGGGACGGCGCAGGTCTGGACTTTTCCTGCCCGGCGTCCACAATGACACAGTCTGAGAGCGCAGGAATCTGCCCCGTCACTGGGACAAAGACAGGAATGGGGTCAGGCTCGTCCCACCTAAAAACTCTGTCTGAGCAGGGAGATGCTCTGCTCTGGGCCCGTCTCGCACACACACTGGAGCTGTGTTCTTGAAGTGTGAGGGGGGGGGGGTGTTAACAAGCTCAAATGGCCCCGGCTTACAAAAGCTGACATTTTAAGGGAACGCCATACGTTAACCTTGAATTCTCTTTAAACACAGGCGGGCACCAAGCCTTGCATGAGCCGAGCCGGGGCGAAGAGAGAAAGTATGAGGAGGATGCCCAATATGTGTTTCAGGTGTCGCCATGGTTACGACGAATGCTAATTTCCTGTGTGTTGTTGTTGCAGAAGAAAGAGTTTGCTGTAAAATCGGAAGAGACTGTGGTGCTGCTGAGTGCAGCCTGTAAAGTTCAGGGCAGTAAAGTGGAGTGTGTGTGTGTGTGTGTGTGTGTGTGTGTGTGAGACAGTGCGTCTCTGTGGACGACTGAGGGCAGTGATTCCACATAGGTTTCGTCTCTGCTCAGTTCATCGCACTCACTGCTGAGCTGAGTGCATCAGGTTGTTGTGACTGATTATTGCAGTTGGGAATGAACAATGGGAACTGAATTTGGTTTACTAACTTTTAGTTTATGAGCGACCAGAGCAGTGATGGTGTGTTCAATAATGAAGATGTTGCACGCTGGGAGGTTTCTCTCGTCACAGTGAGATAACTCTGAGTTATTGACAGTGCTAACCAGTGGGACAATTAGTCTACTGGCTGAGACTAAAGCTGCTCCAGTATCTCACCGACCACTTAATTAAAATTAGAGGTTTGTTTTGTCCTGTTTCATAAAACCGTTTACACGCTGAGCATTTATCTCGAGCAAATCAAATGAAAGCAGGCAGAACACGAGATAAATGCAGTGCCGGGATATAAGAAGTTTGTCCTGGGCTGCATGTCTGAGCTCCGCGCTCATGTCTTCACTGTGTGAGAGCAGCAGAGAGGAAATGCCTCTGTGATGCCCAGGATTTCCTTTACATTAGTGCAGGCTCGGCTGATCCAGACATCAAAGTCTGGCTGGAGAGTGCACAGACTTCTATAAAAAAATGGCGTCTCATCAAGGGGCGATTTTCCACATTGTTATAGTGGGAATACCATCCACACACACACACACACACACACACCTACATTATAGTGCAGGGCAGCATTATTCTGTGATATTAAAAACATTAAATGGTGTTAAAACTGTGAGGAGAGAGGGAGTGCGACTGACTTCTCATAAATCAGACGCCCCGTTGGTGAGGGTGACGTGTGGAGGGTTCTGTGAAAACAAAGCTTTAAAGGTCAAACAGAGAGTCGGTGGGCTGTCTCATTATCCTGTGTTCACTCTAAGCCTTGACATTTAGGCAATGAAAGATCAATCTAATTATGATTTGGGAAAAAAAAAAAAAAAAAATCACATGACAGTGAATAAACCCCGGCAGTGATTACGCGAGAGAAGAAATGTATTTCAGCTCAACTGTGTTTGTGTTTACCACAGGATGTGATCATCCTGAAGTGAAGTCCGGCCATTTTACCCAGCATGCCACAGGCCCTCTACCCTCCATGTTGGACATCAGCGATCAAAGAACCACACACCCCACGCAGGTTGTGCATCGTCCACCCTCTCCAAACATGTGATTTAACATGTTCTCAACTCAGTGCATCTGTCTTTTGCCCCAGCTGGATGACGTCGACCTCAAGTACAGCGTCAGTGGCGTGACGAGGGACAGCACAGGGACGGACAGCGGGTTGTGGGACGCGGTGGATCCGCAGGATCTCCCGCTCACCACTGACTCTCTGTGCTCGCCCTGTTCGGAAGACCTCTGCTCCCTGCCCCTGTCGCCTGCCGACCAGGCCCTGGCCAGGCTGAGCTGTCCCACCCCCATGGGGCTGCCTGACGAGAGAGACAGTCCTCCCGTGGACGCCTGCGACCTCAGGTATTAAACATCGCCAGCTGCTTTCAGAAGGTCCAGAGCAGTGTGTGTGTGTGGACATTCTTCAGCGCGTGCTCCCGGTCATTTCTCCCTCCAGTCCCAGTCTAGTGGCTCTGGAGGTGGACAGCGAGGAGGACACCGCCAACGCCAAGTCTCCGCTCAGCGCTCTCTCGTCTGACGCGGAGAAGAATGGAGACACGAGCGACGCCTTTTGTCCCCCCGCTGACCTCGCTTGCACTCGCAGCAAGTCGGCCTCTGCGGCATGCGAACCCGCCACGAAAGTAAACCACCCTCTCTGAGCTGTCAGTCGTTTCCACATCTCCTTCAGATAACGAGAGGCATTGTTTGAACTCTTTTGACTCCTTTACTCCGGATGCTTTTCTTTCCTTGGCTAGGAATCGGATGACCAGGGGATCCGACTGCGTTCCTATTCCTACTCTGCCCCCAAAATCAGCCTGCGGCCGGCTCGTTTTGCCCGGGACAATCACGCTGCAGACATCAGCCCTGGTCAGTAACCCTGAAACAGCTGTAGTCCAATAACTAGAACTAACATTATCTCCAATGCACGTTCATGAGCTTCCACCTCTGTCGACTAATATAAAATCAAACCCAACCCACAGTTATATACATATACATGTATGTGAGTCATGAGAGGAGTATTGATCTTCTCCTCTACCACGCATTGCCATTGACTTGATGATAATGATATGAGTCTGTAGCAGTGAGCTTTAGAAGAGATCCAGATCAGAGAGCCAGGCTCCGTGCTTCCTGCGAACTGACTTGGTTTCATTTCAGCTGTGTCTCAATTGTTGAAAAATAAATAAAATCAGGGGCTGCGTCCTTTCGAAGGACTCGGGTCTGTCCAGCCCATTAAAACCCACTTCCTTTGTGGGCGGCATGCACAGACTCTCAAGGTCGAAATGAAATGAGAGTTTCTTCTTTTTTTTTTTTTCTGCAGGGGCATTCCGTGATCAGCGTCACTAGCCCGTCCCACGACTGTTGCTGTTGCCAGGCAACACACAGAGAAAGTTTCAGTGCCCCTTGTTTTGTTTTTTTTCTTTAAATCCTGAACTGTTAATAGGGCTGGGTGGAGTGGGGCTTGACTGGACAGGTTGGGCTGGGATGGGTCGTCAAATGCAGACTCCGAGTGACGCGTCACCTGAATTGAGACACAGCTGAAGCAGAAATTAAGAGTGTTTTGAATCATCCCCGTCCCAGTCTCAGCAAGAGAGCGCCGCTTCTTCAGCAGCTGTTTTTTATTCGCCAAATAAAGTGCGACTGTAGTTCTCCCTTAGATTCCAGCGTCCACCAGTCCGCCCAGAAAGCCCTGCATGCAGTAGCGATGTAGGAGGCCTCAGTCTGTAGTTGATGTGTGTGAGCAGCCCTCTGTCCCTCCACTGTGCCCTGTAGATGCCGTGCTCCACAGTGTCAGCCACAGCCGATCTCTCCTTCAGGCCCTCTCTCTGTCTAAATCTCTGTCTCTGCTCCACCCTGGTAGTAAGTACATGGACACCTGCAGCCGTCACACCGCGCCGGGGCCCCGTATGAGCCGGCACGTCGCTGTCAGCGTCGCCGCTTGTGTGTGTGTGTGTGTGTGAGTGGAGAGTCAAGGTTATTGCTGTAAACTGATTCAGCTGCTGAAAATGGAAACTTTACCACATTGGAGTAAAGACAAAAAAAAAAAAAAAAAAAGGGGATATTTAACCCACAGAGAATCATCATCCCGCTCCTGGCAGCTTTACAGCATGTTTCAGTTCATTGTTTTAGTTTCCTGATACTTTAATGTTTTTTGTTTCCTCTTGTGCCTCTTTGCAATAAAAAAAAAAAAAAAAAAAAAACTCAATGAGTAAGCTTTTGCAGAACCCGAAAAAGATTAGAAACTAGTGTTTGAATGTGGTGGAACATTTATTTCCTCCAGGAGTTAGACCACAGCAGAGCTAACGTGGGAGGGAACATTTGGACTTTGTGACCAGAAACTCACCACTAACAGACTGTGATAACACTAACAAGACAGTATTGTACTTTCACTATTAGCCATTAGTATACACAGCTTTCAAACAATTGTCCAAAAGTTATAACGAGTTGTGAAGTTGCTTTGAGCTGATGTGAGTGGAGAGAACACATTCACCAAAACTCTCAACTGAGAGGTCTGTTTTCAGCTGCTTCCCCTATTCATTTTTAATTTGAAATCTATTAATCTGTCTGGAAAATATCCAATAAGTTAAAAGGAGTATGGGATAATGTGGGGGGAAATGAAACTAAAATCTAAGAGCAGGGTTTCCTCAGGCGTCTTAGATTGAAAACTACCCGCAATACAAAGGTGGGACTTATGGGAAGAGGTCAGAATTTCCCGAGACGATCTTTACAATGCTTACAACGCTTTCACAGGAAAGTTGATTTTCCTTTCACTCTGATATTTCTCACATACTTGACATTAATGGCCTTAACTTCCATTCTGAAAACCTGCGGAAACCCTGCACGAATCAAGACCATAAAGCTGTGATAACCTTGACTTGCGTGTGCGTGTGCGTCCTGCCTAATAAAGACGCACCTGTCGTGTGATCACATTGGCCGCTGAAGTGCCGGAAGACATCTTGGTCTGTTGCGGTGAAATGAGAAGACCACCGATCGCTTTGCGGCCTGATGAGACGCGCGGCGTCGGCAGTGTGCGTCTGCCTTGTCTCTGCTGCTGCTTATGTGCGTCTCGTCCCGTCCTGGTCGTGCCCGTGACGATCATCCGCTGTGTTTGTGTCCAGATGCTTTAATTCAGAGACACTTCATATTTGAGATATTTTGTCTTGTCACTTTTAATCCGCCGTGTTGTCATCCTCTTGAGCAAACAGTTGAATAACCTCACTCCCTTCTCTATGTCCGCAGAGCAAAGAGGCTCCAGCGTTTCAGAGCAGTCGCATGAGAAAAGGTATTTATGCTTTAAATTGACCTTTTAAAGTTCACTGACTCATTAAAACAAGTTCTATTGCTCTTCTCTGTCTCTCGCTCTCTCTATCCAAGCTCTGATTCACTCAGCCTCACTCACTGGTTGCTCTTTGGCAGAAAGGAAACATCAGACCTCAGCAGCTTACTGTGTGTGTGTGTGTGTGTGTGTAACCATGGCGATTAGGTCGAACAGTGACGGCAGACTTTGAGAAGTTTGCTGAGATACTGGGTTCATGTCGTTTCTGCTGTTTTGGTCCTTTTCTTCTTTTGCAGTGACAGACATGTGTACATGTGCACTATATATAAGTACTTTTTCAAATTGTAAAAAAACCGCTGGATGTAGTTTAAACTAATAACAAATCTCGACTCAGAGGGGAGCGGCCCTGGTTTCAAAAAAGATGTACATCCTTTCCACTTCCTGTTCCACTCTGACTCTTTTCTTTCATGTCCATTCCATTAGGAAAGATGCTAACAGATATTTCCTCCGCCAGCTGTATGAATGTATAAATACCCCAATTACAGTGCCGTTCTTCGTTTGCTTCCCCTAGTGGAAGTTGATTGAACTGATTTTGTTCGGTTTTTTTTTTGTTTTTTTTTTGTTCTTCTCTGTTTGAAGTAGAACTGCGAGCATGGGTTAGTTTACAAATTATTAAAAATCGAAAATCAACTAAATTATGAAGTCATATCTGAAGTGAAATACTGTAACATTCATTTGTTCCAGGTTCACAAATGTGGGGATATAACACAATGACATAACTTCATGTTCAGGGCTAGTTCCACACTTGTCCATCTGAATTAGATAATGACAGTATTTACTCCTCACGTGTGATTGTAGCTCGAATCGTTAGCACCTGTGGCTTTCCACCGGCACTAAGACGTCCATGTGCGCTGTTCTTTGCAGGGAGATTAGGTTCCGTAGTCGCGCCCAGTCTGCGGACGATGAGGGAAGCATGGAGCTGGCAGAGTCGCTCCAACACCTCACGCTGTCTGAGTTCCTCAAAGAGTATGTGGCGGGGGTCCGGCATAAACAAACTAACCTCAGTGTGACTCGTTGTTTTTGTACTCTAACAGTGCACACCAGAGACTTGTCATCGTGGTTTTGCATGTCTCTAACAATCCACTAATTTCGATTTACTTTGACAGCACAGGGCTGCAGGGAGTCAGCACGTACTGTGACTAACAAAGGATTTCTGCCTGTGTGTGTGTGTGTGTGTGTGTGAGAGTTTTATCTAAACATGTATTCTACCACAGATTAAAAATACCAGGTTAGTTTGGGAGTTTTTGATTTCCCTTGCAGGAAGTTGCAGTGAACTGACCACATGAACCAATGCTCTTTTTGTGTGTGTGTGTGTGTGTGTGAGATATGGCCCTTCAGTGCACAAGCTGTATGCGCTCGCTTTTAGAATAACACTAGACTAACAGTGGCGCGTTTATGATTCTGTCATGTTTATTCTAGTGTCATTTCCCTGACTGTATTGCAACGGTTCAACAGAATTGAAGAGGAGGAGCTGGATAAGTACAGCATCCCGACCAAAGCCGAGTCAGAGAAGTACAAAGTCATCCGCACCTTCAGTTTCCTCAAGAGCAGGATGTCCAGCACACGCAGCAAGACCAAGGTAACACGCCACCACCCCACTCACACCTTCAGTCCTATGTCAGGCATCTGACACAAAAAAGACCAAATCTTTTGATTGAGGCCTGTTTATAACCTCCTGCTGAAGGCAACAGCCTTTAAAAATGAGCTGGAAGAACCCAGACTTTCCAGGTACCCTCAGGTGCATAACTGACAATAACAACAGACCGCTACCTTCAAAATAAAAGAGTGTGAACTTTAAAATTGTCTAGAATTTAACTTGAAAACATTTATACAGCAAATGGCCTCTTTCATGTGGTTAAATTAAAATACTGTTGTTGTTTTTATGTCCTTTCAGTATTTTTTTTTTTTTTTTACTAGCATACCAAGTTTATTCGAATCACTCATTGTGTTTAAAATGCCATATAATCAACGACTGGGGCATTGAGTGTGGCACTCAAACATTCCCCAAAAACAATTTGGATTTTATGTGCCCGAATGTTTTAACGCAATCTATCTAAAGGACAACATTTTAAAGGAGGCAAAGATTTGGCTGGCATGATGGTATTTGCTTCCCTCAGCTTTACACATGATTCTGTCTTTGTAGTTTCAGTGAAACATCATCGTGAACCAAACTGTATTTGTACCGAAGAATTTCACTTTTGAAAAACCGAGAAAAGTAAAAATAAATGACAGAATAAATCAAGAACATTGATACACGACATAAATGGAGATCTGTGTCAATGTTTAGAGTATTTCTACTAAACGGTATTTCTACTACTTGTAATGAGAGAGGTATTACAAATAATAGTGCAGTAGCTGTGTATTTCAGTCGGCACATTGTGTTCGCCACCTGCAGCCACAGAGCACACGGATGATGTCATGTTAGTGGTAGTAATAATAATGCTACAACTACTACTGGTGCTAGTACTGCTAACTGTACAAGTTGAATAGCTTAATTATCGGTGGATAGTGCCGTAGGGTTGATTTTGAATATCAAAGCTCTTGTGGAGGCTCAGGTGTGATATATGTGTGTCTGTGCTCCCGGGGAGGCCGAACCAGGAAACGTTTGAGTGAATAACTCAAGGTCGCCGCGACCAAACATGGAAACCAGCCTCTTTTCCTTTTAATGATTAATCCCCTGTTGTTGAGTCAGCACAGAGACTGGAAGCCCTGCTCTGACCTGCATCTGCTGTTTACGCTGCGCTCCGTTTCCTCGTCGGAGGACGGTTAGGAAAAAGGGCGGGGATTTCTCCCCGGCTCGTTTGGCGACTCACATGCGGGACAGTTCCCTGAGCAAATAGAAACTTGACTCTCTTTCTTCCCCCGATGAGCGGAGAAAAGAACCTGGACTTGTTTTGACCTGAGCTCATCGTTGCGTACTTGTCAATCAAGGTGCTCTTCTTCCTTCTGTCTGGCCTCCTGGTTGACACCTATGTCTCTCTCTTGGTTTTCTAAGGGGAAGGGGAAGGACAGAGAGGCCAAGGACAGGCAGCTGAATGGGCATCGGTTTGCGACAGGGGCCTGCTTAGGCCCCACCATTTGTGTGGTATGTGACAAACCAGTGTCTGGCAAGGACCTGCTGCATTGTTCCAGTGAGTAAAAGTACAGATCCAATAAGTTGACAGATGTACTGATTGTTAAAAAAAAAAAACCTGTGGATGAAAATGTATTTTTTTATTATTATTATTATTATTTCCTGAGGTTGCACTGCCATCGTCCATAAAGGCTGTAAGGAATCTTTGCCGCCATGTTTGAAGGTGAGCGTGGTGCCGGCTCCCCGTATCAATTGCTTTACGTGCGCTCTGACCAGCCTCTCTCGTTTGCGTTACTTAGAAACTTCAGGATAAATATTCTGTAACGTCGATGAAGAACAGGACGGCATCCCTCCCACAGAGTGAGTTTACGGGACGGGTCAGCAGCCACAAACCGCGCTGTTCCCGATGCGTCGGCATCGCTTTAAACTTCCCGTTGGGATTTTGGTGCCATGCTCTGATGTGGGCTCATTCTCTTTTACGCCCACAGACTTCACAGTGAGAGACAGTCCTCCGCAGAGTGCGAGCCCCATCTCTACCTCTCTCCCTGTCATGATTGCGAAAGAGAAGAAGGACACAGTGACCCAGCCAAGCTCTCTGTCTGGAAGCTTCCCCAACAGTGACAGGTCCGTATTTCAGTACCTACTAGCTCAGCCCCGAAGTGAATCACTGGCTATAAAACGTCAAATCCGACAGGAAGTCTCAGAAATGGAAAGAATGTCTTACAGAGAATAAAAGCAGGGGAAGAGACGGTGGTAGAGAGGATCCTGGGTAAAACTACACAGCGCACACAGTGTGGATATATTACAGGCGGAACACTCGCACAAATTAATGCGTTGATTTCCTGGAAACTAACTGTAACCCTTAATCATAGTTGCTTCCTGCAATCATAAACAAAACAAAACACACAGCTCTCTCTCTCCCACTTTCTCCTTTAGTTAAATAGGCAGATGTTTGTAAAAGTTATGAATCTGTAATATTAATTGTGCACCTGTGTTTGTATATGTACCTTACCATATCTCATGTAGGTTTTGAAATGTATGAATATAAACTTGTTTCACTGAGAGTAAAAAAGAAGAAGTAAAAATCATTTTACGGACATGGCACGAAGTTGGAGTTTTTATGCTGTATTTATAATTTCAATGTAATAAAAATTTGTCCAATCATTAAACTGACGGTTAAAGTCATTCTGTGTTTTCTGTGTGAGCACAGTCGGCTCAGCGAGAGTTCAGAGACGGAGTGTGACTCCGTGAAGGGCCCCGGTCATTCAGAGGAGCCGCTGCAGACGCCAACGTCCTCCACGTCCACAGACTCATCCTTTGGAGAAGGTACGAGACGAATTAAGCTCAATTTCTCACAGATTTCTTCTGAAAAATGCATGAAGACACAAAACAAATCATGACAGTTTGCTCCAAACCTGTTTTTTTTTTTCTGTCTCGCGCTCATAGACTGTGTGGACGCGTGTATCCAAGGTGACATCTCGGCGGATGCTGCAGATTACGAGGCGGAGTCGTGGAGTCTGACGGTGGAGCACAAGTTCTGCAAGAAGCACGACAAGCGAGCGGTCAAGAGGCAGGACGTCATCTATGGTGAGCGCAGGCGAGAAAGAGGACGGGTTGAGCAACGGATGAGAGACGGAACACGACGTTGTTCAGTGACACGCGTGCTGCACCTGTGTGACGCAGAGCTGATGCAGACGGAGCTCCACCACCTGCAGACGCTCCACATCATGGCCGAGGTTTTCCGGCGAGGTATGAGGGAGGAGGTGCAGCTCGACTCTGAAGCGGTGAAGCGGGTCTTCCCCTGCCTGGACCAGCTGCTCCTCTTCCACCACGGCCTCTTCGCCGCCATGAAGGAGCAGCGACTCAACTCGGCCACGCCGCAGGGCCACAGGAACTACCTCATCCAGCGAATAGGAGACGTACTGCTCCAGCAGGTTGGCCCTCTGAAACTACCTTTTATTATCATTAATAATAATAATAATAAAAAACATGTGAACAGTTAAAAGTATTATAATACTAAATTAAAAAAAACTTAATAATAATAATAAATACAAATTTTGAGCTTATTTTGAAAATATTTATTATTTCTCGAAAGTTCCTGATAAGACGCTGAGAGAGCAATGTGTGTTTTTCTGCAGTTTTCTGATGAGAATGGCGAGAACATGAAGCAGGTGTACGGCGAATTCTGCAGTCACCACAACGAAGCGGTCAGCTTCTTCAAAGAACTACAGCAGCACAACAAAAGGTTTCAGAACTTCATCAAGGTGCTTCACACACTCAGATAAACAATAATAATAATTATGAAAGGGGCACCGCTGCACTGCTCATACGGTGTTAGTTTAATCTTTTAACCTCACTTTTCTAGCAACAAGGTAATAATTCCTTGGTGCGGCGGCGAGAGATCCCAGAATGCATCTTGCTCGTAACCCAAAGGATCACTAAGTACCCAGTGCTGCTGGAGAGGATCCTGCAATACACTCAAGGTAAAGTCATCTGCTGCCACCTGCTGGTGGAATCCCTCACATGGCCAGCAGAGGCAAATTAAAAACTGCACAGTCTTCTCTCTGTTTGTCCTCCGTTATTTTCTCAGAAGACACGGAGGAGTGTGCCGACCTGACCAAAGCCCTGGCTCAGATCCGGGAGGTGATAGCAGCTGTGAACTTGCGGGTCAGCGAGTACGAGCGGCATCAGAGGCTACAGGAGGTGTGGAACCGCATGGAGAACCGCAGCTCGACCAAGCTGAAGAGCGGACACGCCTTCAGGAAGCAGGACATGATGGGGCCGGGACAAATCCTCAAGCACCAGGGGCTGCTCATGTGGAAGACCGCGACCGGTCGCCTGAAAGGTGAACATGCCGGTGTCTTTGTGTCTCTCCTGCCTCCTGAGCAGTGCGCTTTAAAAAGGCCCTGAACATTTGATTGAATCAAATGTTTTCTTTCTTGCCCTCGCTTCCTCAGACATCATGGCCCTCCTCCTCACGGACACGCTCATCTTCCTGCAGGAAAAAGACCAGAAGTACACGTTTGCCACTGTGGTGCGCACATTCCCTGCATTACGTCGATCTAAAAGAGGCGACAACCAATCAGAATGTTATTCCCTGTGGGCTGCTCATGTAAAATGTCCATGTGCTGATGTGCTCCAGGACCAGAAGCCTCCAGTGATCGCACTGCAGAAGTTAATAGTCCGAGAAGTAGCAAATGAGGAGAGGGGGATGTTTCTGATCAGCGCCTCGTCGGCCGGGCCGGAAATGTACGAGGTCCACACGTCATCCAAGGAGGAACGCAACGCCTGGATGAGGCTCATTAGAGAGGCTGTGGAGAGGTTTGTGTACAGAAACTGCAAATGAAATATTCACCGTCTGCTGGAAGGGTTTTTTTTTTTTTTTTTAACCTGTTGCTCTGCTCAGCTGCCCGGAGGAGGAGGAGGACTACGCGAGTGAATCAGAGGAGGAGAAGCGAGCTGCTGAGGCTCGCGTTCAGAAGATCCATAAATTACAAGGTACTTCATTCACATTTGTCTTCCCAATCTTGAATATTTGACTTGGTCCTTGAACGGCGTGAACTTTTGTTTGCCAGAGAGTCTCATGAGCCAGGACCAGCAGATCTGCTCCAGCCTGGAGGAGAAGCTGCAGATCTACAGCGCACTCTCTGCTCTGAGTGGGAGGACGGACGGCTCGGCAGTCGAACCGCGGCTGCTCGTCCAGCCGCACTCGGAGGACGTGCCCCAGGCGGCCGAGCTGCTGGCTGCAGCTCTGCAGGAGGGTGAGATGCTTGGTACACACTGTACACCAGTGACGTGCAGTCAGGGGAGGCAGGTGAGGCACGGCCTCACCTGTCATCATGGAAAGAAATGGTTATATTTATTCAGTAATGTGTACTTTAAAGTTATTTTCCATGTAACTTCACAATTTTTAGATGTTTTTTTTCAAAATCGCTGAATTTTCACATTTACCGCTCAAATACTAAGAAGAAACGTGCGGTGAGGCTGCAGCCGCCTGAGCCTCACCATGGATTGCGCAATGACTATACAGTGAGACGGTATTGCTGTCGCTCTGTATGCCGCTATTAAATATGAAACACTTTTACTATATGAACTAAATTTCCATAGTTTAGCGGATATATATTATATACAGTGGTTTTTAATCAACAACTGTATGTGTGTATCGCGTTTCTTGTGCTGAGTGATCATAAAACGCCTGCGAAGAGGCGCTAGGTGAGGCACGCAGTTCTCCTGCCTCATGCTAGGGGGCGCTGGTGATCCCAGGGATTGTTCTTACTACTTCGCGGCGGCAGAAGAGTAGAATTAGTGACGGCAAACTACGGTAAACAGTTAGCAAGTCACGTGCTGCTATCCTGTTATTTTTTTTCCTCCCAAATCCTTGGACTTTTTAGAGTGCTGCAAAACAAAGTCATGGACATTGAATATTGCCGTGCGCGCATGCCGCGACACCGTTGCAACTCTCGAGCGCATGAGACTGAACTTCGACAGCTTCCGTGACCGATTCGAGCAGAAATGCGGCGCACTGGCCCTGACAGAGAGTGGAGGCAGACAGTCGGCTACACGTGAACGGAAACGACTGTTCTGTAGCAGTCTGG
>JAFBJW010000022.1:30041-101899 GCA_016785235.1 Pseudorhombus dupliciocellatus
TCGATGCTTTTCTTCAGAAGGAGCGGCGCATGGACTTAATTAAAGTAAAGTAACGGTAAGACGATAAAAAACGTTTTTTTAATGTGCTTTTCTATGCTAGTTTGTATATGTAAAGAATGCTGATATGAATTTTAAACAAAACACGTTAACTGTTGCCAGTCAAATGGTGAATAAGCTGCTCTGCAGGGTTCATATGTTGGTAAATCTGACTGATGACGTCAGTGCCTCACCAGCCATGAACCTCACCGCACGTCACTGCTGTACACTGCAGGAACGCACACATACAGTACAGGGCTGCTTGGGCTTCCTGGCAACTCAAACAGTCGATGCTTTCTTCAAGCAGCTTCGGTCTCACACTCGTGTCTCTCCTGTTTTCCAGCTGAAAACCTCAAAGCCACATTGTCAGCCAAGGCCCGTTCTCCGTCCAGCCACAGCCCGACCTCTTACAGGGACTCCCTGTTCGGGATCAGCCCTGCGCCGCACGTCCAGCTCCCCTCGGATTCTTCAGAGCCGTCACCTGAGACCCCGGAGGCCGCTGAGGGGAGCTGGACCCAGGCCGTCGCTCCTCGGCCCCCGGAGTCCCCAGAAGACGTTGACTTGAAGGTACATAAGCAAAATGTTTTCAGCTGATCGCATTGCCCGCTAAATATCAGGATATAAATTGAAAATTAAAAAGGCAGTTAGTGTTAAATATTAAAGGACTTTTTTGATGTGATATTCCCCCCCCCTTACTGCATGGTGCAGTGTTAGTAGAGGTCATTACAGCCTGTGAACTGCATCTGAACGTCCCTGCCCTCCATTTCTCCACAGACGCGCGGCTCAGGATTGCCAGCAGTGGTTTTAATAATTCAACGCGGTCTATTAGAATTACATTTCAGGCCTTAATGCAATGAATCATTGATAAGCTCATAATAAAGGAAGAAGTCCATTTGGCTCCCAAAGGTTTTTGTGCCATTAAAAATGGATATGGGGACTTATTCCAATTACTATGCCACCGGTGTGCCGCCGCTCAGAGCTTTCTGTGAAATCCTTTTCCCATCATCTGCCGTGTGATAACTCAAACCTGGGGGGTAGTAAGGCGAGTGGCCTCAAGGGGGCGCAGGCGTTTCATTTATGCAATTTCAGATTTCATTTCTATGGTAAGTAATGAGTTGCGGAGGAGGAGGCATGTGACAGTTACATGACATCTTAAACAGCACAGACGACATATAAATCTGTGTCTTTTGTGGAACTTTGTCTTTGAACAGATTGCTCAAAGTGTCCAAAGCCTGATGCAGCTACTCTACAGTCTGCAGGTGAGTGGATTACCCCCCCCCCCGATCTTCTTCCTGTGGTGGTTTTGTTCCACCGGTCACTCACAAATGTGTGTAGATGGAATATGTGTTTGCATGTGTTTCGATGAGGATGACATTTTCATATTCAAAGTTGTGTGTCCTTTCTTTTATATCACTCTGAAAACCACACCCGCCCAGTGTTGCTGGGTTCATTGTAACCAAATAACGAGATGCTGCTCCCTTATAATATAATAAAAAATCATGGTGCTTTGCAGAGCCATCATTTCCATCTCACTTTGCCATTCAAATCAGCATCTACATCTCGCATCTCACTGCCTACTGTGGCGATGTAGTGACATGTGTGCTTGAGCCATGGCGTTTTCCCTCTCTGTGCCAGGCTGCAGTGACCATCCAAGACAGCTGCTACGAGGTCCAGAGGCTCCTCCTCCAAGAGACAGGGCGCCCGTCGCCGCGGGCCCAGCGGCCTCACCTCCCGAGCGCCCGCGGCAACACCCTGCAGGAGCAGGAGAAGCAGCGCAACCTGGAGAAGCAGAAGGAGGAGGTGGTGGCGGCCCAGCGGCTCCAGGACCGCCTGCGCCAGGAGAAGGAGCGCTGGGACAGGGAGTGCCAGGCCAAGGAGAGCCAGCAGGGGGAGCAGGAGAGCAGGCTGGAGGAGCGGGAGCGGCAGTGCCACCTAGAGGTGGAGCGGCTGCGGCGCGAGAGGGAAGAGCTGGAGGAGCAGCAGGAGGAGTACCAGCAGAGCTTGGAGCGGCTGCGGGAGGGCCAGAGGAGCGTGGAGAGGGAGCGCGAGCGCCTGGAGAGCCAGCAGAAGCTGCTCCAGACGTGGACGCACAGCCGCCAGAGGAGCCTGCCGACTGTGATCCCACTCATACCTCTGGATGGGCAGCAGGTACGGGGCCCAACACACCTGACACCCCACAGATCGGAGTCACTTGAGCCCTGAATGGAGTCCGACCAAGGATCTCGACCCTGACGAGGGTGTAATGGAGATATTCAGTGTTTATGGAGTATTTCTCGGCTGGAGTCATTACAGTGAAGCTTTTCTCTGACAGCTATCATCCTGAGTTACACTCATTTACACAGAGCAGCTCAATCCCCACTTGATATACGACCTGCGATAATGAGAGCAATTTCAGCATCATTTGTCTTAGAGCTCCAGCAGCTCCGCTCACCAATAAACATCCTAATGATTGATGATAATTAAACCGTTGCAAATAAAAGCCCGGACAAAATAATTAAAACCAGAGGCACGCAGCCCAAGAAACCAATCAGCCGTGTCCAAAAGGGCCTAAATTATCGACACTGGTAAAAAGGAAAAACAAGCACAACGGTGAAATGTCCCCCGCAGCTGGAAGCCATGGAGAATAAAGGGCGCGCTGTTCGCCGTGCCCTACAGGTCTCGATGTGCCTCACGTGCTAAAGCACCGGCGGCGAAGCAAATAAAGCACGTTCCGCCGTCTTTGTGCCGCTCAGTCCAGCAGGTGTGCGGCTGCTGAAAAGACGCACACAGAGCACTTGAGCGGACGGACAAATGAGCAGACTCGTGTTACACCGTTTCCCTCTCGCCCTCATTAATCTGCAGCACCAACCAGGGCTGGCGAGACGCGTTGAGGTTCCACGTTTTTTTTTTTTTTTTTTCCTTTTCTTATTATTTACGTTGCCTCATCTGTTTGAGTCGGTGCTTTAACAGCAGTGGCGTGACAGAGGCGTGCCGGGGTAGTGGAGGTCCTTATGTTCCCTGCTAATGTTTTTGCCAGAGGCTGCAGTTCACAGGGTCAGAGACAGATCCAATGACGTGCACACGCACACACACACTCACACACACTCACTTCTAATTAGCCGGGCTGCCTCGGTTCAGCAGTGGTGTGATGATGGGAGTGGAGAGAGGGATGGTACTGGGAGAGGATACTCTGTCACGCCTTTTCATTAAAGGGTCAGTTCACCCAAATGACAAAACACATTTCTCACTTTCTCACTTTTGCTTGAAGCAAAAAGAAATTTGTCTTCCCCTAAAAAAACAACAGTATATTATCCCAGTCACTTGCCTTGTGTCGAGGGTGGAGCCAGAAATGTCTGATATTATATTACTGACATAGACTGTTTAAAAAAATCAATGACATGACAGCTCCCAAAAGAGAAACCTAATTATCACCCTCCCTTTGGCCGTCTGCAGTGGAGGTCATAAACCCCTCCTCCTCCATGTCAGTAGACGGGACATGGACCAATTGAACAGTAAAGGTTTGTGTTTGGTAAATGTTTTCCGTGAGTAGTTTGTATTGTTGTCACCAGTCTAAAATGGCAACACCCCCATCACCCACCCCACCATGGGAGAAAGTGAGACCATCTTTATTTGCAGTTTTACAATTCCTGAAGACAACTGCGGGTCGATGGGAAAGTGCTCCAGCTATAAATGTACCCCTGCCCTGTCTCTGTCTGAATGGGACTGTGACATTTGTTTGCTTCCCTCAGGACTTGACCCAAAGAGACCTCGACGGTAACGGCTCTATGTTCGTGAACGAGGCTGCGTTCGCCAGCCCCAGCATCAACAACCGCCACGTCCACCACAAAAAGAACGACCCCAGCAAACACAATTGTCTCAACACCCTGCTGGCCAGGTCCAACAGCAGACAGCCCCCTATAGCTAAGCCCCCCCATAATCCTCACTCAGACTCCCAGGGATGGATGATGGGGACTGGGTACCTGTACAGCCCTGCAGGGAAACTGGGACTGCAGCACACACCCACTGGTAAGAATGACCTCACAACAGTTCCAACACAATTATCTCAAATCTACAACTCATTTCTTTTGTCCATCTCTCAGCATTAAAGTTGTGTTGGTAAAAAGTGAAACAACAGCAGAGCAAGTTGAGGGAAACAAGTTAATTAAGCACAGTCATTTAATGTGCTTAGCATTAATACATAGCATTAAAGTGTAACATAAAATGAGTCAGTGAGTGAGAGGCACAACCATAAACCCTTTACATTTTACCAGTGACTCTTTTAAGCATCCTCCAGTGGGGATTGTGAAATAATCATATCCTCACATTAAAGTCTGTAATAAACGATAAATGAATCCTTTATTTTCTAAACTCAATTCCACAAAGAGAGGGAAACCAAAGATTTATTGATGAGTTTTCGAAACGACATTCATTCCTATATTAATGACTAAAACGTTATTTTAAAACTATCGCTGCTTCCAGAACTGTGATGGGGATAAAAGCATCAAGTGGCTCGTTACTAATTCTCATTAGTGCTGCTGATTTCGGTGCTGTGTGTGAGAGCTAATGGCGCGGCGTTATGCAGCTAAAGTGCAGCTCTTCCATTGCACAGTAGGACGCTGTTTTCATAGCGGCTCAACATTATTGAGATATGTGCTTCCTGTGAGAATGTAAACAAACCCTGTGCCTGCACTGGTTTTATGCACATTTGAGAGAGTTCTGCACACACACACTCACTCAAGGCTGTTTCCCCATTGAGGCCTTGTCTGCCCTTCCTCTCCGTTAATCAATGTCTCCTGACAAAGAAACCGCCCGTCCTCCCCACCGGCTCCACCTGCACCAGCAGCGGGCCGTGGGTCCCTTGCCTGCCAAAGCAAAGGAAAATCAATGGCTTCTCTATCTATCGACTGGCAGACAACAGCATGTGAATCACAGTTCGCGGGCGATGGCTGACTGATTGGGGCATTGATCTTGAAAAATCTTTACAAAACTCATTACAGCATGACTTGTCACCGCATCCAGCGAAAGGAGGGGGGGGGGGTGAGAGATGTAGGCGAGTATTAATCTGGGCTTCAATCGCGAGAGGCGTCAGCCGCATTCTCGCTTTTTGTCCGTCCACATTCCTAATCCATTCATGCTTATGCTCAAGACAGGTGTGTGTGGGTGGGGGAGGGGGGGGGGGGGATTACAGGTTACAGGGGGGGGGGGGGGGGGGGGGGGGGGGGGGGGGATTACAGGTTACAGTGTTAACTGCAGCTGATGTTGCCTTCCTGGTATTGTTTGCCAGCTACAGGTGGTGCAGCCTCTTCCTCATTGAGCAGCTGATTAACCTTCCCTCATAATTGAGCACAGCAGTGAAACCTGAGTCACTTGTTAACAAGCCCGGGGCACATACTTGGCTGCGGCCAGCAATGCGAGGTGCGTTCCAGCTGACAGGTATCCGCCCTCCGCTCCCACGAGGGCCTCCAGTAAAATAATTACAGAAGCTGAATACAACTTCCAGTCTTCACATTATTCCCCATCTGTTGTAACCTTATGAAAAGGGGTCCTTTTTTTTTTTTTTTTTTTTTTTTTTTTTAAGATTCCACGTGCACTCCAGACTTTAAAAGCCCATTCGACACCACACAGTCAATCACCTGCTGTCTGTGGCATGAGAGGGAACCTGGTCTCTCTTTGTTGCTGTAAGAAAAGGAATCTCTTTCAAATGCAAATTCCCCAACGTGCCGCCAGTCACAAGGATCAAAATGCGTTCTCACTTTGCATCATCACCAGAGCATGTGAAAAAGACAACTCTCATGCCTGCACACACACACACACCCTTTGTTCACTGCCATAATTTCTCCCTGCACACAATGTAATCTAGAGGAACCAGTTGGAGGGAATTTGCCGCGATGACTTCTCATGTGAGCATTGTCTGGTTTGTGTCGCTCACCGCTTCGTTCAGAGAGCATCGCAAGCTGAGATCAGAGATGAAGCTGTGCGTGCAGCAGATCAATTCTTATTGTAAAGTGATGCGCTAACCTGCTTTGTGGCTACGTAACAAAGCTCAGAGCTGCACAGCAATGTGCTAGACAGTAGAGGTTCTATGCTCCAATCTTGAGATCAATAGAACAGATGGAACGTCTTTTGTCGCTTTGTTCGACCATCAGGACAATAAACGCACTGAATAAGACAATATGACACACTCCCTGAAATAAAATGTAAATGAAATGATAGAGGTTCTAGCTAATTGATTTTGGGTTTGTCACAGTCAGGTGGTTTAATATTATTACCTCTGACAATAAGGTTTTATCAGCATTGTTTTCTGTTTGTTTGAAAGTCGGCAGGTTTACATCAAAACTTTCTGTGCTAGTATTTTTTTTTTCAAGATGGCGCGTTAGTGCATATCTGTCTGTGGTCCTGACGCAGATTTTGAGCTTGACATCGTACTCCCGGGTGTGCTCCAGATGGAGCTGTGCTTCCGGCTCAACGGCTCAAAGCTGCATTAGCTGCTAAAATAGCCAAGCAAACAACGAATGGCCCAGTCTCAAGCACTGTGTGGAATTAAAGATGGAGATATTTGTTTTTAATGTTCAGTGCTTAATCAGTTTAAATAACTGATTAAATAATTTCCCAGGACTGATCGCAGAGACTTGTGAAAACAGTAGCAGTGGATTTGGATTTACGCCACTGCATTTCACTCTGGTTTTTAAACACATTTTTTTTTAAGTGTTGCTTTCTCTAAATATCAACATCAATGTGATGTCATAGGTATAAATCTGAAATCTCACTTAGTGGAGGATTGCTACCGTGTGGCTGTCTCATATATCAGGGTTCAGGCCTGTGTGGCGTCTCACAGTGCTGCTCTAACAGATTCTTATATAATTAATCAAACAGAGACATGTTCCTACAGGGACACAATGAGGCAATTTATAGTTCACGCCATCTGTTGCCATGACAGCACACACCTGTCCCTAATGCTACGTGGCACCCGGCTCACACACACAAAAATGCACAAACACACACGCACGGAGGCATTAGTGGTTGCGCACAAAAAACACATTGTCCTTCAGGTAATTTATTAACAATGTTATTGCTCCTGTAATGAGAGCGCTAACGCCTGAAGCTGGATATATGATTTTTTTTGCTCCAGCACACCTCACGCACATCCTGGTTGTTCATCCTTCCTCGTTCCCTCACCTGGTCTCGGAGGCAGGTGTCGTCGAATCCCGACCATGGAGATTGATTTGGCTGACAGACGTAATGATAAACGTGACACCTCGAAGTACAGGGCGATTGATGGATATCCGGGCGATCCACCGGTTTTGACCTCCTCTCTCGTGCAGGAGGCAGCACTGCGGCTGATCTACGCGCCGTGAGCGATCAGACGAGTGGGCTGGACAATTAGGGCGAGCCCGTTAACGTCCCACGCTGGGGATTATTTCTCGGAGCTTACTAAGTGACAAAGCCTCGTCAGTTGGAGTTTGGCAAATGAGGTGTCTGTTTCTGTCTTTGTTCTTATCAGCTTAACAAACTCAGCCAAGTCAACTGTTACCCAAAGAAGTACACACATGATTCAATATTGATAACATCAAATAAATAGACTGTTTTGTCAATATATTTTTAATCATTTAAACAGTGTTTTTTTTTTTTTTTTTTTTTACTGTGATTTATATTGTTTACATTGCATTGCATGGCTGCAGAGAAACCCCGTTTTGATTTGACTTGTATGTCTGACATTTGAAGAATTGATAATAAACTGAAATAGTAATTCTGAATCAATTCAAACTCTGGAGCATCAGCACAGGACAAGAGAAGAGGCAGGTTTCTAAAAGTCACTGCATAAGCCGTAATAAGATTTGTTTTTGTGTGTGCCCACACAGATCATAGCGGTCACAGCTACATCGGGGAGACTTGGCTGTCGAGGGCAAGCGGAGCTGATTTGTATCAGGAGCTCCCGCATCCCAGTGACCCTCAGCTGGACCTCAGCGCGCTGGTTTCCTTGGAGACTGACAGCGGCGGGGAGGAGGGCAGGGAAGAAACCATAGTGTACCTCTGAAAATTAATAAATACGAGACTCTTAAAAAGCCAACCCAGCACTTGGAGGAAGATAAAGACATTAACGGAGGCCTAAGTGAGGAATGGATTGTGACGGCCTCAGAAAGCATTTCCCTGTAAAAATGTTTTTTTTTCATTTTTCTTGTATATTTGATAGATTGCTGTGTGGTATTTTTCTTTTTTTTGTGGCGTGGCGAGTTACTGGAAACAAGAGGAGAGATAAAGAATCTAAGGTTGTTTCAGACTCAATCTCACATGTGTCATGCACCTTAGCTCAAGGCCCCACTGGGTGTTCAGTCTCTTCATTTTCTGATATTTGTGTTTGTGCGTGTGGTCCTTATTGTCTGCCCCGGGCCCCTGCAGCTGTTTTTCCCTCCCTCTCGCCCCGCCTTCCTTCCTCAGGTCCCACGTATCTCATCTCTGGAGCTCTATATTTATTCAATTTACCCCAGAGGGAGAGAAAGTGTAAACCCAATATCAGCAAAAACATCGGGCTGCATCTTTCCAGCAGGTGATTGTCTTTCCATAGAGTAAACTGTCTCTCTGTCTGTTATCGGACAGGCCATGTTTATGTACGAGCGGAATGCAGAGCACAAAGCATTAGAGCTGAACGATGAGGCACGACAGCGTCAGCCCCGCGGTTTTTCCGTCTCACTGCGTGTAGCAATCATTCACTTTTATCGGAAGCAAGTTTTTTTTTTTTTTCGTGGAGAGAATCAGCTCAGATGTGGATTTTAAGAAAGACGTTGCAGCTGTAGAAATATCTCTTCTCCGTTTTATCACTGCGCTGCATTTCCCCTACGAAAGCCTGAGAAAGCATCTTTTCAGAAAAATGTTTAAAAAAAAAAAAAAAACAGATAAACCTGTCAGACCAAACTCATTTCAGCACTAACTTTTTTTTCCCTTTATTTCTGCTTCATTTGTTTCGGATAGAAATGTCCGACAGACTGGGACACCTGAGGACTACATGAAGGATAACATTACATTTTGTGCAGATGTTCATTGTTCCCAGAGGAAAAATCCCTATCCCTTCCAATAGCTCTATCACGTTTATGCCTGATTACCAGCAAACCTAATGCTTTCCCCTCAGATCCAGCTGCTCTTTGTGAGATTGTTACACGGTTGCATACGCTAAGGCAGTGAGCTCAGTCACAGTTAACCTGCTGATCATCAGAATGGCAGTATGAACACTCACAGCTAGGTAACTGCTGCAGGATTGTTATTTTTTTTATTTATTTTTTTTATTCCGTTATTGAAAACACCATTTTTACTGTGTCTGTACTCGTAAAGCAAATGTTTCAGTGGTGGAACGTGGCCTCTCCCAATCTGTGAGAGTAAGAGGGCAATAAGACATCTGCTTCCTCTGGCAAAGTCATTTGCAGCGTGGCTTCACATGGAGTTCCACTTCTCTAAACTTGGGCCACAGTAATCACTTCAGTACTACAGGGGGTGAGATGTTTTTCTTAAATTATCATCTCCTACAATATGAAACACCTCATTCTTACATTTAAATATTCATACAGACCATCCGTTTTCTGCTTGGGGCCAAACCCAGCTGACCTTGGATGAGATGAGAAGCGGCGTTCACCCCAGAATTGTTTCCAGTCCAGCACAGAAAGCAAATATTCAGAGATAAAAAAAAAACGATTCACGCTCCCATTTACATCTACTGTCTCCTGCTAACCTAGCCCGTGTGTATTTGGACTGTGGGAGGAAGCTGAAGCACCTGCAAGAAAAAAAAACCCAGACTGGAAGAATGTGTGAGCTCCACACAGAAAGGCGCCGGCTCCCCGGCAGGTTCTGATGCAGAACATCTTTCATGCTCACTACTCATTTCTCATGTTGTATATTTGCCTCTAGGCGTTTTCATTTAAGTCTCTGCAATGCTTTAGGTGTTTTTACCCACACTATAAAAGATGAACTGACTTATTATTGCAGTCTGTGGTGGGACAATAAGGCAGTGGCAGTGTGTTGATGTGACTTTGGTACCATGTTGATATTTGTGTGCTTTTATTTATTTATTACACTGCAAAGGCGTTGTTTTTTTTAGTGCTTTGTGGAGGGTTGTATTTCAAATAGGAGCGTGCCTGTGTAAACTGATGAAAGTGTTTTCTTGTCGTTTACTCACGGCTTCATTGATAAAATAACTGTTGTCGAACTTGAAGTGGTGCTTTGTGCATCTTTAGGTTGACACAGGGCTTTGTGATGGAGGGCACTGATACAATAAAACAGCGAGCTGGTGGAAGCACGAACACAACGCTGTGTTTGGGTACAGATTTCCCGTCTTTGACGTGCAGGGGTCTGAATGTGAAATCGGTGAACAGACGTGAATGAGCAGCACTCTGGTGTCAGCAGAGACAGGTGGTAGACTAGGTGTCCGACTGTTACCGATTTCCTGTCTGGCTGCACCGCCCGAGTGTAATGATGAAAAACAACATCAGTATTGGATGGAAGCGACATGCATGGGTCCATACAAAATGCTGGGCTGCTGAATATTAAACCCAAGATTCTGTGTGTGTGTTTTCTCTTTCCCTTTTCGACAAAAGAGCAGATGCCTGGGGTCAACTAGGTGAGTCCTCATTTACTGTTTCTACTTTCTCCATTTTTTTTTTCATTAAATGTATGTATGTATGTATCTATGAGGAATTCATCTCAACCATCAACAAGCTGCCAAAGTGTGTGGACTTGTTTCGATGATTTAAATAATTAACTGTCTATTTGTTCTGATTTTGACTGAATATTCCCATCTGCTCCAAAGATCAGTCACTTTTCACTGGCAGCCTTAATTCATTTAGATCTCCAGCGCTGGATTGTGACATATTTGAGTGAACAGAAATGTGTAGCTCCCCAGGGATCGGTATTTGTGCACCTCCTGCGTGTTTCCTTGATACCTTGAATTATTCAGATTGACAATCAAAGTTAAATCTTTTTTTTCTTTCACAGCAGAACATTTCCTAAAAACTGCAGCTTGATAATTGCCATGAAATGCACCATTAACCCCAGTTTGAGAAGTTTTTCCCGCTATATTTTTGTGAGATTTACTGTATGCCCTTACAATTGGCTGCACTTGTTGTATTTTTATGGGACTTGTTGACACTAATACAAATCTACTAATTAACCAGGATTGTATAATAAAAAATACCGAGTAAATGAATGACGATAATGATCTATGGTTGGCTGGTTTGCCGTAGCTGTGCTTTTCTTACTAATGCGGGTTTTTAATAAGGGTAATCAGGCCATTCTTCATTCCATTAAAATTCTAATCCGAAATGTGCAAACAGGCGTATATAATGTGTTTTCTCCAATGCTATTCACTATTTCGCAGTTCTTTGTTTTTTTAATTTTCTATCAGACAAACCCAAAGTTCTTCGCTGAATTCGCTGGACACTCAGGAACCCTCCAGGCCTCGGGGGTCACGTGGCACTGCAACATATGTGAGTGGAGGCCATGGGTATGGATTAAACTTCTGCTACATCTGAGCTCTGCTCCAAATCAAACCCCGTCCCAATCAATGTTGTTGTGTTTACAATTTCTGATGTTCTGTTTCTTACTTATTTGAATTTCATAAACTCAAGTCTCGCTCTCTACTTTTCATTTTCATTTTAACTGTGTGCTGTCATTCCTGGTGTAAGTGCTGTGTTTCCACGCAGCGCTCCCTCTCTGATCTCCCTCTCTTGCACTGCAGAGCATATGGAGATGTGGTTGGACCGCTGTTTGATCCTCCTTGTACATCTGACCGTCGTTCAAGTATCCATCATACTTATCACCTCGGCCGTTAAAATGGAGATTACACTCCTCTCCGTCAGGTTCTCGCCGCCCCCCCGTGGTGGAACACCTCACCCAATCAGTTGTGAAAGTCTCGGCATGTTTCGGTGAGCAACCACTTTTGCAAATCATTTCATGGGCCATATACTTTCACACGTGTCCCTGTGTTTTATGTGCATCTTCTGATTTGGAGGAAGTCTGTCAAAGGCACCGAACAGTCTTTGAGAGAGTGGGGGGGTTGGAGGGGTTGGAGGTGTGGAAATAGTTGAAAGGGGATGAGCGAGTTTTTGCTAAAAGTCAGTGTGACAGGTGTTATTGCAACTTCTCCTTCAAGGACGTAAATACCAGTCAGCCATCTGGGTATTTCCAGCCCGGCCGTGAGTCTCTGATATCATTCCCTGATAACATCAAAAAGGCTTTTCACTTCCCGATTAGCCGGAAAAAAGTTTCCCAGCTCAGATCTCTTTTTCATTCACTAAACCAAACGCAACACGTTTTAAAACCCAAACAGTGTTAAATACCGAGTCTTTTAGGACGTCCCCGCCCAGGCTCGGCTCTGCTCTGCTCTGCATGGATTCAATAATCATAACTTGTTCCTTTCTCATTATGCCGTGAAGAAACCCCAGCGCTGTCTCCCCTAGTTGTTTTTTAATGACCTCAGTGGAAGGTAACCAATACCACCAAAGGGGAAAAAAAAAAAAAACGATAAATGTGAAAGTTATTATTGCTGAGTCATCTGCCTGGGTGAGGCATGCGTTGCTACGACCGCTCCCAGGGGACAGTGTAATGATTTCTGTAGGCGCGCTGAATAAACCTGCCCGACTCAAATATAAATAATAGCCATTAAAGCTCATACCGGTGAGGAATGCTTTCATGAGAAACCTAAACAATATAGAGCACATATAGAGGTTATTAGATTTCTCTTGGGGAGAAATACACTGACAGGCTAGACTCAATATATAGACTCCTGGAGGAGAACATCTACAGTGTCTGGAACAACTTACTGTGTGTGTGTGTGTTTTTTTTTTTTTATTTGACTCTCAGTAACAGTGCCAGGCTTTTTCTTTTTTTCTCTCCACTCGTGTGTTTGGAGGCTGTAAATCTTTCGGAGTAATGCGCCACAATCTGGAGGGTTTGTCTCTGCAGCCTTGGCACTCTGTCCAAAAAAAATGCAGTCTTTTTTTTTGTTTTTTTGTTTCTTTGAGGTGACATTTTAAGTGCACACATGCTCTGATCCTTACTTTTGACCCTGGTTTTTAATTGGTTTCACTCGTCGCGTCCCTTTAAAGTCACAGTCATCTCTGACAGCCGTGTCAGGACTTAGTGCAAAGCTGTTTAGCCAAAAATAAATACTAATTATAGCATTTGGACATTAGACAGCTTCAATGTCAGCCATCAGCTTCAAGTCGAAAAGGCATGCAGGTGAGAGACACAGTATTTATGTGTATATATGCCTTGGAAAATAACAAACATACCTTTGGTTCCAGCTGGCTCTAAGAAGGATCCCTGATTGAAATAACAACGGTTTGGCTGCTTTTTTTCCTTTTGTCTGAACGTCAGGAGGCCCATAAATTCACATTAGAAGAAACTGATAGTTATCCAACAAAAGGCCACCGCAGGATAATCAGAACTGATTGAGTGGAAGCGAAGAATAATTGTGATTATGTATGACCAAAAATAGATTTGACACAAGACGCCCGTGTTTGTTTGCCTTTCCCGACAGTTCCATACAGTCCAAAGCCAAGCTGGATAAATCAGAGCTCGGGGGGGAAAACACATCTATCAGCCGGACAGCGTTATGAGTTGGACGTTGGTTTTATTAGCTGGAAAATGGCAAATATGTTCCCTCAGCGTGACGTGGATGCAGCATTAATTAGCTTGCCAGCATTGTTATTAGGAGCTGCTTTATAAATCTGTAGAAGCGTGCATGACACAGGAGCAGAAGAAATGTTTCAGGCTCTGTCCTAATAACGTCTTCACCGTCCACACTAAATGATGTGGTAATAACAAGCTGACAAGGTGCAACTCTCAGCCACATCTGAAACGACGCGCACGTTTGTGGATTTGACTACCCATCAGATATAAATGATGATGCTCTGATTATCTCTGTGGTAAAGTCGTTTGTTCGCCACATCTGAGGCACATCTGCAGCTGGAGGAGTCACTGCCGAGGGCGATGAGGATGATGTGACACGTGGTTTGATTAAAAGCAGAGGTCATGTGTTCAGCACTTCAGAACATTCACACTATCTCCTGCAGGTTGAAGCTGGGGTTGGTAATCCCGGAAAAGCTGGACATAGAATAGAATAGAATACCTAAGTGTCATCGTATGCACAACTCTGGTGGTGCAAAAGACAAGCACTAAAGGACAAGTAATAATATTTCACCAATTTCAACGGAAAAGGTACAAAGGTCAACCGTTAAAAACCCTCTGTATTAGTATGGCTGTGGCGGCGGTGTGGAGCTGTAGTCCTCCAACCAGCAGAATGGCAACTCAATTCCCCGTCTGCTTGCTGAAGCGTCCTTGGTCTGAGGAGGCTGAACCCTGACTGGCCCCTCACAGATGCTGAATGCACACATTGGAAGTCACTTTGGATAAAAGCTTCAGCTAAATGACGTGTTAAGAGGGTCGAGAGTGATAATCTGTTAATAGCTTCAGCGCAAATCAATACCAAACGGATCCACGTCAACACCGTGTTTCTGCTTCTCCTCCCCGTCCACACTCTACAGTCTGATACCACCTCTACTTTGAGTAAGGCTTTTCAGATTTGACTAGCTGACATATTTGTTCTGGATGTTTGTAATTTTTTATTTTTTTTTTTAAATGCAAGAATAACGAGCGGTAAGTCTGAAGATGCTACAGACTAGAAAACACACGCGGCATCTGTTATGACACCCACTGGAGGAATTTCTAAAAACGATCATTTTTCATGACGTGTTGTTTCAGTCCGTCAGCGCCGCTCCACTCCCCCTGTCAGCGGGGCCATCAGTGGTTCCTGTGATGCTGTTGGCACAACAGCACTGCAGGAGCATGTGTGTATGTGCGTGTGAGTGTGTGCACAAAGAGAACAAAACCACACTTAATTGTGTGTGTGCTTTGCAGCCCCAAGCGCACACAATAAGAATGTTTTTCCACAGGTGACTATAAGGTTTAAATGCTTCCTTTAAATGCTGTCTTGGTGGTTTTGCAGAGGTGGGAGGGGGGTGAGTGCTCTCCCAGGCATGCAGATACAGGACCTGTACCTGTCAGCACTTAAGGAGTGAGCGCCATATGCGTGTGACAGCGTGACAGTGGGCCAACCCACCCACCTGCTTCACAACGGGCCCGGCGTTTTCCTTCTTTGTCCCACTGAATTACACAGCACCCCGTCAGGCGTCCACTGAGCACGAGGCAGTGTGAGCTCTGGGTTAAGGAGACTATGGGTTGAGATCACGCCGCTCCTCAAACTCAGGCGTACTAGCAGAACAGGTGGTCGAACCTTTAGCTCCTCTCCTGTGGAACCAGCTCCCACTCTCAAAGAACATGTTTTTAACATAGCCTATAGAACTAGAACAGAACTAGATCAGGCCAGACCTGATTTGAATAGTTATCATCGTGCTGCCAGGGGCTTGAACTGCTGAGGGGAAATTCCCATCTTGCACTTGGAATGAGCGCCCTCCCCACTTCCTCTCCTCTCCTCTGTTCTCGTTCTCTCCTTCATGTTCAACACATAATCTATAAACCCACATGTAATACACATAACCCGTATAACCACACGCAACACAGGCTAAAACAACCTTGCATTGTTTTTTTTCCAGCGATGCAGCTGTTGGGGAACGGGGCAAAGCCACAAGGTCACCGGCATCCTACAGCCTCGAGCCACGACCGATCTGGCACTGGATGGGTCCTGGATGCATGGGCGAGCCAAGGTGAATTACAGACGAGATTCACTCTCACCCAAACGGCGCGTAATAAAAAACACATGATGACATTTTGTTGAACACTCACAACATCATATTATAACCCGCGCGGTGTCAGTGTTTCTCAGCGTGATGACGAGCACTCGGTCATTAAAGTGGGTGAAAACAAGGTGAGTCCACAACAATTAGAGCTCTCAGAGGTCGTCTGCCGTTCGTCAGGGCCACTGCAGCCTTGTGATCAGCCGAGACGGTTGGAATTACTGACGCTCTGTGCGTCAGCTATTCAGGCCACAGGAGATGAAACAGGTTGTAAACGCCATGACTGAAGTGGGTCATCACGGACGTCCTTTGAGCCACTTGTCCCAAAACTCGGCTCGACACTGCTGAGAGGGAGCGAGCCCCAGAGATTTATGGGAGATCTTTTCCTACATTAGAATTAATTGATTGCCATTGGGTGTGTCTGTGTCTATGAGCTCACATGCAGATCTCAGTGTAGCTCTCTTTCGAGATGCAGCTCCATCCAGGGCTGCTCAGATCATCCTGTGTCACCTTTAGCTGTGCTGCGCTTTTCCCCCGCTCCACACACACCAACACTCACAGCAGCTGGGATCAAGGCAAACACACTCTTGTCTTCCGAGTGATTAACTATGTCCTCTAATTTTAAAGCGGCGTCCTTTGCTTAACAACAGGCAGCGGAAAGTGCTCCTTTTTTCTTTGATTTTCCGCAGCAAAGTGTCATTTAAGGTGAGGGAGGACAGAGCCAAATCGACGGTTTGCATATCGTTTGCATTGCAAATGAAGTGGAGTGATATAAGGCTCTGTGTTTAGGCAAGTGCCGTTCTCTCGTGGATTAAGGACGCGCAGCCCCCTGCGTCAGTCAGATGCACCAAACACTGAATTAATATATGATGACAGGCTTCTGCTCCCAAGTGGCTTTTCATTCAGTCACATGACCTGATCTGACGTGAGAGGACCATTCCAGCATTCCGACATTCCAACTTTAACATGCGTCACGGCTGATTTGATTTCCCTGTTGCGCATGGAAATGAATACAAGAATGATTTCCGTTTGCAAATACTGTTGGACCCAGAAATCCATACGGTGTGTTCCAGCTAAACAGAACTCCCCCGATGTTTGATGCGGCTTCTATAATGTCTATCTCTAAGGACTCTTTAAAGTTTTTAAACACGGTGGACGAACCCAGATCAGGTGAAGGGAGAGCCAGCTCCGTGTCGATCATTTCTCAGTCGACCCTGAATGCATCTTGAGGGCAGTCACACCGGGGACATCGATCGGATCCCGAGTTAAAGAGCAAGTCCTGAAATAAGGGGCTTACCAAAGTCACTTGGACACTTGGTCTTGAACCGTGGATGTCACTACACAAGATTATGGAAGTCCATCCAGTTGTGGTTCATTAGTTTTCTTCAGTCTGGACCGCTGTGGTGGACCGACCCACTGACAGATTGATGGCTTGGCTAAAAATGACTTTATAGAAGTTTACAAACTTGGAGCGCTCTGATCTTTGGATGTTAATAACTTTACAGTACATTATGAGTATTACAGCTTTTCAGTGAGACTTCAGTTCCAGAATACAGCCACTGAAACATGTGTTTCTACTTTGTACTTCGACTGAATGATGATGGACACTGCACAGGGTCCGTTCCTAGAAAATAAATGGAACTATGGCCATTCCTCTATAGCAACCTAGCATAGACCGTTCCCACTATACACGTGTGAACTTGTCAAGCTAACTCACGCCTTTCGGATAATTGAAATCCTTTTTGTTGTTGCCACTCAATGAATTTCTGTGTTAACATTTAATTGGTGTTTAATGAGGATTGGTATTTTACATCCTCGGGCATAATTTTACATTCTTGGGTTGGGGGTTAGAAAAGCTCTGTCAGGTGCCACAGAAATAGGACACAAATCTTTTTTTTCCTAGAGTCGGTGAAGCGATAATAATCTTGAGTCAGTATATGTCTGGTTTACTGACTCTGGTTGCTCCAGTGAGATGAAACTCATTCGGCCTGATATTAATCCTCCACGTTTTTGCTCGTGTGATGTCTTTGATGTGATCTCTCCTCCAGAGGAAACGGGTGCTCTTCCCTTTCCACTCTGACAGGAGATATTAAAACACTCTCATCTTACTTCTACACACACACACACACACATTGACAAATACATACACCGCTATATCCATAACGCTGGCAGTTTGGGCATGAGTTAAAAGGATTTGGCCTCATTAAAAGATTTCGGAGGCCTGAGAGGGAGAGGGATCAGGCTTAATTTGATAGCTCGGGGCACAGAGTACTTCAATCAAAGAACAATTGCTTTAGAATCACTGTCTCTCTCTCTGTTTTAGCTTCCTCTCCCCTCAGCTGCGCCACGGACGCTCCATGTTGGTTGTTCACGCCGCTTTTTACAGTAGATGTAGCTTTGTTAGGCTTCGAGGCAAATCAACAAGTTAGAGTTGGAGATGCAAGATTAACCAGCAGCTAGTCACGCAGACCGTGATGCACACTGGCTCAGTTTGATGTTTTCATTTGTAAAACACACTGTGGTTTATTATTCGTAAATTATTTGTTCCTGTTTTTCTTAAGTTGGGAAATCTTATGAGCAGCTTATGGAGAATGGGTTCAGTCCTGGTTAGATAACGTCTCTGTCGCACTCTGTCCCACAACACTCTTTCCAGACTTGCATGTATTGATTTGTGTTCAGATATCAGCGTGAGACATGAAGATGGAAGATGGTTAACAATGATCTCTCTCTGCCTGGCTCTGCTGTCACCTCCCCCTTTCTTTACATCACAGAGCCTTGGCTTGAGCGTTTCAATTGGAAATGCATTAGTGTGGATGCAGCTTCATATCGACGAGTGGCACACCTCTAACCCCCTGAGCCCCGTTTGAATTTCGATGACAGTCATGTTTAGGCAGTGAAGTGCAAATTCTGACGCGAGGCCCCAATTACTGAGCGCGTGGCAGTTTCAGGGGCCAATTAGTGGCAGGAAGAGAAGCAGAAGAGGATCCTGTTTGGCCCCGTTCTTTTCTGCTAACAAGAAGCGAGCGATGAAGGCGGAAGTGCTCGCAGTAGAGCCCCTTTGGATAATTAATCTGGCTCTTTAAAATGTGTGCGAAAGAAAAATGCTTTTTTCCCCTGGAATCTGTTCCTTATGTTTCTCTCATTAAAAAAAAAAAAAAAGCACACGTCAGGACTTTGGATGAATTTTTATGGCAATGAGCTAAGACTCTAAATGCGTGTGTTTACCACGAGGAGGCCTTAAACACTATAACTCCTCCATGGTGGAAACCCTCCCAGCATGACTCACGTATATACGCTTAACATCGTGACCTTTAATGAGAGCAAAGCATTTAACAGCCACTGGATCCCCGTAAAAGAAACTTTGATGTATAAGTTGCGGCCTGTTAAAGTTTTCTCATTTAAAGATCCTCGTTTAATAAGAAATGGACACCCACGTGGTCACAAGGATCTTACTGGCTCCTCTGGCTGGATGGTACTTCTAAAAATAACAAGCACTGACGATAAACGGCTTCCATGCAAAATATATAAGGTAAAACAGTGTTGGAGACGGCATGCAGTGTGAGGCGTTGACTCACGTGTTGGTGAGTGTTTGAAAGTTGCTCTTTTGTAACTGATACAACCAGCACCACTGTGCAACACGTGCTAATCCCCCGATTGTATGTTTGAAAGCAGAGAAGAACTGTTGTGTGGAACACAATAGAGCATCTGCATTTCATTATATGAAAGGACGTATGGAAATCCAATAGCAGCCGTGCCTCTGGGACTGTGTGCGTGTGTGTGTGTGTGTTCGTTCGTCTGCACCTGGCACAAATTGAATGTTTCTGCTGTTTGCGGTTGTTGGGAAAAACAGCAAACAGTTTTTTGCCAGCAAAGAAACTCAAGTCCTGCGCGTGTATGTGTGCGTGTGTGTGTGTGCACTAACACATCCCTGCTTTTTTTCCACTTGAGGACATGATGCACCGTGGTGCTGTGGAACCATATTTATTCATGAAGCACATAATAATCAGACAGTAGAAACGAGGTGGGAAATGGGCGCTACTCCTGAATGGTGATGGGCCGCTGCATGTCCTTGGTTCCTCCAAGGTGGGGGGGGGAGGGTGCGCAGATGGATCCGCTCACTCTGAAACAGGGTGACTGACAGCTCCCGTCTCTGTCGGCGTTTAATTTGCACGCCGCGCTGTCTCGCGGCGATAACCCTCCGCGACAGAGCAGAGGGAGAGAGAGAGAGAGAGAGAGAGGAGAAGTGTTTAATTGTGATTCATCTAGCGGTCACTCATCAGCCGCACGGAGAGTGGGCCCGGCTGGCTGCTGATGATAGATGATGGGTAATGAGAGTGTGAGGAGTTCACGTGTCATACAAGTCATCAGGGCCTGTTCCGCCTCCCTGGGGTTGGCGAATCACCTCCTCTTCTGTCGAGGGGAGAAAGACAAGACTCTGCATTTTAATATGTGCGTGCCCGCTGCCTGCGATCTATCAGCTGGGGAGATATCTCTCCCAGAGTGCGGGCAGATGGAGCCCCATTGGAGTGAGTCACTCCAATGGGGCTTCCTGTCTGGAAGTCGAGCCTTCCGCTCTTTAAAGATGTTTCCACCAATCTTTCTGAGATCAGGTTTTCTAGCCCTCCACCTGATTGTGACCTACCTCTGTTATACACACATAAACAGGTGACATGGAAGAGATGTTTTTATGGCGTTGGGGGAGGGAAAATGATAAATCACGTCAGGGGCACGCACAGATGTGAGCGCGCCGCCATCGATCAACTCCCCCCGGCACATTTAATGACCAACTCTGAGCAGATAGGGGGCGGAGACAGAGGTTTGTGACCATGGGCGGCTGTCAATCATTTTCAAATGTCCTGAAGATGGTGTTCCAGGGGAAATTTAATGTGGTATATATATAAAAAAAAAATGTAAATAGTCCTCGCAAACGCTTTAGCTCGCAGAATGAAAGCAGATATACTGTGTTACAATAAACAAGCTGTGTCCCCACTGGGAGACATCCGGCGGAATTTAAAGTGTAACCAAGGGAACCGTACAGCAGGTCTGGTGGATTCCCACAGCCTAACAACAAAACTGGCTGCAGATCATAAACAGATGATTCCTGTTTAATAGGGTTTTTATATTTCTGTTTGTCAGTGTGTGTGGTTTATGATAACATTGCACTCTGTTGAATCTGGAAGAGCACAAGCCATTTTATTCCCATATCACTGCTACTTTAATTTTTTTGTTTATGTCCGATATAAAATCCTTTAAACGACTGAAATGACTGTGCTGCAGACACAGGTTTGAATCAGCTCTGATCGACAGAGATAGAAACGTGACACCGTAATTTGGAATTGTAATTTGGCAAGAGAGGACGCAGCGAGAGCGGCTCAGTTGTCTGCGCATTTGTGATGCTGAACACGATACTCTGTGGAAAATACTCACTCCGAGAGGCCAACTCTGCATGTGCCTGCTAATTGTCTTATAAAAGAGGTCAAAGTTGAAACAGCAAGTGGTTCTGTAAACTGTTGTTGTTGTTGTAACTACTTCTATTTGTCTTTGAAGAAAGACAATGCTGGTGTGTTGATATTTTGTAGGTAAGTAGAGTTATTACAATTCACCCTCTGGGGACTAGGAATATCTGCACCAATCTCATGGTAATCCAAGTAATAGTCCTTGAGGTACTTCAGCAAAACCCAAAATGACATTTCAGTCTGGTGCAGCTTATTAATTTTATTGATTTGGAACTATGACTGTACAGCCAGTGGTCCTCTTCTCCTCCTCCTTTCCCAAGGAGAAACGGGAGAATTGTGTTCTGTGAGTTGTGTTGACTTAATCCTGCAGCAAATTTTATGCAAGTTACATTATGCAAAATTCGCGTCTCCTGTGAAGAGGCAGCATAAAATATTAAGACATATCTGTTTTTTGGATACATGTGTTTGAATGGGATCTGTTGACACAAAGACAAATGTAGAACGCTGTGATCCTTCTCCTTTATTTGTGTCTGGGGCTCCAGCTCCTGTGATGATGTCGTGCTGTCGTATAATAGCTCCCATTTGGTTCCTGTGCATTCAAATGAAGAGTGTTCTTGGAGCTGGGCCTCTTTGAATCTGGAGCGTGTTTGTGTGGCACCAAATTGTGCTGAATAATTTTAATGAGGACGTCAGGTAGCGCGTGCCTCATCTGTTGTTCGATTCCGCAAAAGAACTATTAGCATTTCTGTTGTGAGGAAACACAAAAAGCCTGGAGAGCTATGGATCAGAGGACATGATGTGATTCGAGCTCTGTGGCCTCGGGGGGAGTCTGTTTATTGAGCAGCTTTGATTAAAACGCAGACAAAATAAAGAATAATAGCCCATAATGCCGAGCGGGCGGGCAATCTGTATGTGGTTCAGGTCACGGGATCCCACACGCCACACGCCGTCTGTTGTGGAAGTGGAAAATGAGTTTTTTGGGGGGGAGGAATTATTATAACAAGAGCAGCTCTGTGTTTTTACCGTCATACATGACAGAGATGACATAGAAGAAAAGGAGCGGTAATTGCATTTCTTTACCCCCACCTCCCTGCGCCGGGTCGTATTACATGAGAAATATGAGCGGGCCGCTTGTATGAAGGGTCGTCTGTGGCAGCTTTGACAGCCAATTTAGCCGTGCAGAAACAGACCTGTCCCTCCAGCACTGGGGGGTTAGAGCTGTCACACATGCACTCACACAGAAAAGACCTCTCTCTTTTTTTTTTTCTTTTTTTTTGTTAACCCCCATCACCCAACCTTTTCCATCTGCTGTTTTCTCCTCTTGATTAGAGGCAGGTCACATTCCTGCAACAGTAATCCGGCTGTTTTTGAAAACGTGAATTTTTTCTATTCCCCTCTGTCTTGACCACAGCTGTTTGTGAATCTGCACAAATTGTTTTATTGATTTGAAAATCCTATTATGGATTTATGAAGATAAAAAAAAGTCCCTGAACCGTTCTGTGTGGACAGAGATGAATGGTTTCATATTTTGAAATTTATTGCTTTTCTGGAGGCTGCATGGAGCTTTTCTGCCTGTGTGTGTGTGTGTGTGTGTTTTTTGTTTTGTTTTTTTAACACAGCTACAGTTGCTGAAGGGCAACACAACATGGGAAAGATCTTCAAGTTTTCACAGTTAAAGAAAGTTTGGTTGTCTCTCTAGATTTGTTTTGAAAGAATACAAAAATACAAACTTTATGCAGCCATCACAAGTGCCTTCTAGCATTTATAAAGCTCAGTGGAAAATGGACGCACGTAGTTTGAACAATAGACTATACATAATATGATAATATAACTCTATCTACTGATCTGCATTGAGTTGTTTTGGAGTGCAGGGGCTCTTGGATGTGGAGCACTCTGCTGTGGCAGCAGCATCACAACAAGAAGAGACTCGAAGGTCGAAGGTCGTCCCTTCCACCAGCTCTGCCCCCTGTCCATCACAACCACCAGTTCCAGTTGCTTCTATGCGTGATCCTGGTTATGGTGGGGCAACATTGGGGTGCGGAGGTTGGCACTGCAGTGTTCTGGCTTCCTCCCATAGACCCATGCAGAGCGAATTCACCCTCAACAGGATAAAGTTTAATGCTAGAAAGATGCTTGTACGGTATATTGTGTTTGCATATATATATTTTAATACATAGAGTACATTTATGTTTTTTTTTAATTGCATTTATATTTCTATTATACCCCCATAATATGAGATATAGAAATGATCTTGTATCAATTTATTTCAGCTATTTACATTTTGTGAAGTGTCTTATTGAAAGCGGTTCTGCAGGACCACAGCACATTTAATAAAGACAGGTTTATTCTTTCAGCAGTCAGTGGCACGGTGCTGTGCCGACCTTATCAATTCCAGCTCAGAGGGCTATCAATATTCAATTCAAACACTCAGCAAGAAAGAAAATAGACTTTTGCACTTCTCAGAATGTGAAAGTATTGTTTTGACAGAATGGAAATCACTGATCTTGTCTCTGTGTCGCTTTTCATCCAGAGCCGTGCCTTCGTGGCGCGGCTGCATGATTGTCTGAGGGCTGAGACGAGGACGCTCTGCCGCAGCTGGATACAAAGATGCATTAGAAGTCACTGATTTAGAGATAAATCCATTTCATTAGCCGAGCCCTGGGCTACGTGGTGAGATATGTCCATAGGTTTATCGCTTTGTTCCGCGGAGGAGTGTTCGTGCCCACTCCAGCGGCCGTAAATCAACAAGGAGGGGAGAAAAAGCATCAGATAGCACACAGTCCTTGGCTAACCTTCACTCTGAGTGTGTGTGTGTGTGGGCATGCTTGTTAAAATGGGTCTTTATCTTCGAAAGGTAGAAATAAATCTACCTTTAGGTGCATTAATATTAAGCTTTATTGCTTTCAATATATTTCACTGTCATTTTCATATTAACTGGAAACAAGCGACAAATAATGACAGTGAAATGCATAGCAGGAGATAGTTAGTGGGTTGGACACGTTCACAGTCACAATGTCCAGAACTTTCAGAGGGGGGGTTGTAAGAGGGGTCAGGACAGGGCATCTGCATTGTCCTTTGAACCCCTTATTTGTTTCTTCTACATTAACGCCAGCTTTCGCTCTAAAATCAAAACCTCCTTGAAACTCGTCGTCTTTCCAAGTAGTTGACTTCCTCAACATCTTGTTCGTGTATGGCCCCTCTTTTTCATCCTCTGCGATTGTTATTATTTTTCCCTTTGGCATCAACACGTCCACTTGATCACAGGCTGTCAGGAAAAGCTCTTCTTCCTGAAGTCGCGTTCCACCACGCCAGTGTTCTGCATTCCACGTCAGAAAGTGGCGGTAATGAGCCAAACAGTTGTTTACCAGCTGTTATAACGAGAAAAAAAAAGAAGAAGATTGTGTTTGAACTCAAAACTGTGAAACTGTTTCCCACTAAGGTCAGGAGTTTATAAGATCGGTTAAATCCGTCAGGAAGTGTCCCACGTACTTAAAATCCTTGACAGTGTTCAGCAGCCGTAACAGAAAGCAACACAAACCGAGATAAAGGTTTTATTTGAAAAACTGCCCTTTGATTGAAATCTGCACCAAAATGTTACCCCTAAAAATCCTCCTGCATCATCCAGTCGTTTTTGTGTCATCCTGCTTAAAAAAACGTGTGCAGGTGAACGCGAGTCAAAATGTTAAGTAGGCTGATGATTATATCTTGTAAATACGACGAGTACAAGGCCTTAGCACTCAGCAGCCAAGTGAAATAGCTTTGACATTGACACTGAGCTCCCTGGGGTCCTCTATGAATGATGATGCAATTTTCCGAGACCAGCGATTGGTCGGCGGGCGGCGCGTTCGGACACATTGATCTAACCTTCAGGATGGGGGGGCGCGGCAGGAGTCCCCATGGCACCGACCTCCGGTAAATGAAGTGAGCCACCATCATTACCCTGAAAACCCCGGGTTAGACCTGGAGTTACCTCGTTAACCACGGCTCGCCCGGCATGCCTCGGGTGTGTGTGGTATGTGACACATTAATTAGCGCACACTCCCTGTTAGAGGTTCGCCCCGCTTGGAAACGTTTAGCTCGCTCATTTAGCCTGTCGAAAGCCGACACATATGACTCCTGCTGCATACTCATGCGCTAATCATCGCACGCTACCTGACGCACCCTGACCGCCGATACTGGCCCGCATTTAGAGCTCACCGTCGACGATAGCAGCGCCAGAAACGTCAGGGGCAGATGCACAGAGAACCACGTTGGGTCGATACCACACTAAGGCCGCTCAGCTGATCCGCCACTGATCATGTGAACCCTGCTCTCGAGAACGCAGCTTTGCTCTGGATCAAATAGCACAACAGCTCTCGGGGGCTTGCTGCGATACTCTTTTTTTTTTTTTTTTTTCTTATTAAAGCTTGTAACAATACACTCAACGATTAAATGCAACTATCAAGTCTGCAGGCGGCCTCGCTCACGAGAAGTTATTCGAGCGAGTGGATTGTGTCGAGTCTCTCTACCCACTCCCCTGCTGCTTAGAGAGGCCGAGAGGAAACGGAAACCTGTTGGGTTGGGTTTGACTTCTCACTCTTTGGTGCACCGACAGCTGAGGCGCTCTCACGCCTCACCATGTTGCCAAATTAGGACATTCACCTGAGGGTCATGTTTTTATATATATATATATATATATTCAGTCTCCTGCAGAAGGGAGCAAGCAAGAAGGGAGTGACGCTTCCAATCTGCTCTCATGCAAGACAAAAGCCAGATATATGTAGAAATGAACATTTCATCCTGTTACCACCCAGATTTTGTCCCGAGGGAAAAGGGAAGCAACGCAGCCTTTTTATTATCAAGCGCTAAATTGGTTTTCCTGTCTCATCTCATATTATTCTTGACAGAAGTATGTCTGTGACTTCTGATTGAAGCCGGTTCTGTCTGATCTGCTGAGTTTCCGAGCCCTCAGCCTGACAAACAAACAAACAAAAGCGGCCCTTCACAATAAAACAACTCAATTAACCAGGTCTTTGCATTGTTCAGCCGCATTAGAATAAACAAGCAGAGATTCCTCGCACGCATTAAATCGAGGCAGCACAATGACACAAATTGCTGTTACACCCTACGGTGTGCAGTGGTTCCGCAAGCTCCCCTTCACCGCCACACAAAAGAAGGCAGAGCGGGTAATTAACGAGCATTCAGCAGACACATGTTCTGTTATTGTCCGGTGTTCATTATCTGCCGTGAATTGAAATAAAAACAGTCTCCTGGCAATTTGAGTGCTCAAAGTCATCCTGGCTGAGACACACACAAATGGCCCTGGACGGATGGCATAACTCCACACGCACAAGCAGCGGCCGCATATTTAATTTGCTCCGCGAGACAACAATAACCGCCCACACATGTCTGCAGTGTAGCTGCGAGGGTGGACAGAGTGGGTGAGAGAATATACAATTCGCTATGGGTGTTTATCAAATCGTATTGTGTGGGATTTGTTTTTTGGGTTTTTTTTATTGTTTTTTGAGAGGGAAGAAAGTAAAGCCAGCGAGGGAGGAGGGAGGTTAGATTGGTGAAGTAGCGTATTCACAAACATCCCAATCGTTTCTCTGAGAATCTACAGCTGTGGCTCTCCGAGAGACGACGATCGCCACGGAGCAGAGGATTCACGAAGAACGAGAAACGATCCTCCCGCTCCCCCCCCCCCCCTCGAAGGTTGTTCCCTTCTTTTATTTATCATGGTTGTCACCGCTGTTGGCTTTTAAAACAGCTTGTGTGCAGTTAAAAGAGGGAATGGATCTCGCGACGTGCGCAATGAAACGGCCTGAATTAAGCTCCAGTGGAACAACACGTATAAATTCTGCCAGATGCTGCGTTTACAGCTTCTAGATCTTCAACGAAAAAAAAACGGCATCGAGGCCTTATTAGAGATTTCATTTCATTGAAACAGGGAAACTTTGATGTGAAGTGTTACAGCTGTTGTGTCCACTGTATCTGCCAGAAACCTGTCAAACACATTTATAGGGAAAATGTGTATAATCGGAACCACAAGGCCCTTAATTGCTGATGTAATGTTAATGTTTTTACAGTCATGCTCTCTGAAACCGATCTATCCCATGACTTCATTATCAGGATTCCGGTAATAAGGGTGGATGCTGCAATGAGGTCATGTGCTGCAATGTGTCTTTTATTTGCAGCTGAATTGTTAACCTCACCGTGTCAAGCCGTCACACTCAAGACAAGACAACGAAGCAAACAAACGCAGGGTTGGAAATAACGGGGGGGGGGGGGGGGGGGGGCCAGGGGGGGGGGGGGGGGGCAGCTCATGATGTCACCGGATCTGTCAGCTCACACGGGCGTGACTCACCCGGGGCCTGCATCGGTAAGTGAATCATACTCCGAGCTTATTTCACACGTTGGTTTCTCGGAAGGTCTCATGAAATATGGAGGGATCAGAGCGTTTTCCACATCGGTGACTGGCCGCTGCCTCCGGTGTCAGGGGAACTTGTGAAAAAAAAAAAAAGTCGGGGTTAGGTGTCGAGCTGGTTATGATAAGACAGGAGTGTAAAGGATTGCCTTTGAAAGAGCATGAGGAGGGACTGAAGTGAGACCTGCAGGTGGAGATGCTCAGACAGTGAGACGCTGGCTTCATCCGTCATTTTCGTTTGAAAAGACACTTTAAAACTAATATATTCTGTGTCCATACATGGCTCGGAAATGGTGGAACGAGCTCCACATTGCCACCAGGACAGCAGGAAGTCTTCACATCTTCTGTCACAGATGAGGTGCAATAACTATAAAAATAAAAGAAAATAATGAAAAAAAAATATTTAGTTGCACTTGCTATTATATAAGTAAAGTAATAAGAAAGTAATAACGTATATATAGTTTTTTTTTATATTTAGCATTGCATTGTTCAGAAATAAGTTTTCCAAGAAATCTGCTTCATGGTGGCTGTGGTTTAAGTATCTAATCTATATTCTCATTTCAATCAGGCCTCCATTTCCCCCCCTGTCTGGAATGAGAAGGGCACATCACGGCGCTACATTTCCGAATCCAGTCAGTGTTAACCGGGGTCCCGCCCTCCCGACCTCCAGGGTCACCGAGAAGTGGTTGTACGTGCAACAGCTATTCATCACTCTCCCCTCTCACCCCTGTTGCTATGCACTCTGGCTTTCACTGGTTATCAGGAAATGTAATTCATTGTGGGAGGCAGTTGGTCCACAGTGTGTGTGAGGCGGGGGGGGGGGCCTGATGGATGGGGTGCGGCAGTGATGCTGGTGGGAGAGGGGTGGGTCACGTGAAGGAACAGATGAACCTCACACTGATTTCCTATCATCGATTACTTCACACTTGCTTTTGATTCCGTTTTAAAGCTCTAGCTGCCTGAGAAGTTTTGAGTTTGCGATGGCAACAACATCGCCTCAGAGACGTAGAATAACCATATCAGAGGACTCTGCGACCAGAGCTCCCAGTACCAGAACCAGTTCATCATTCTCTGAAAGTGGAGAAGGAGCAGACACCCTCCCTACATTGTGCACCGTTGTCTTGTTGGCAGCGACTAACAATGTGACTATTTAGTACCATAACCAAAAATATGGGGGGGGGGTTGTGATTTGTGAATATGGGCTCTACATATTAAATGTGATTTATAATGCTGTGGCTGCTGAAGTTCCAAAACTCTGCAAAAGGAACGTGAAGTCAATTTGAGTCGACAAAATTACAAATCACACCACGGCACCTGAGCATCGACCTGGGGAAATGGTTTAGCCGTTGCTCAGAAAGAAGAGCGAGCGAGCGAGCGTCTGGCTCCTCCGCTCCACGTGCTGGATGTCAAACTGAATCTGCTCGTGTGTTTGACTGATGTGATAAGAGAGAACACCACATATAGAGAATGTGTGTGAGTGTGAATAAGTGAAGGGGACTTGTGCCGCGAAGCACTTTGAAGGGGGTCGATAAGACTGGGAAGGCTCTTTATTCCTGCAGTCCATTCCATTGGAGGAATGAGGCCTTTGCATGAAATCTGAAGACAGGATAAAAGTGTTCCATACAGGAGCAGGAAGAATCCTTTCCATGTGGCTGGTTGCGAGTTAGATTATTTTGAAAAACTTGCCCCTTCTGTGAGTTATGGTATTTCACATTAACCTTGCATTTTCTACCAAAGTTGCCAAAACGTGTGTCTAGTGTTACAGTGGACAGAAAATATGATAGCCAACCTTTATATACGTCTCTTCCTTTCCCTCTGTATCCATTTGTGTGGGAGAAGAAGTGAGAAACTGAGAGTTTGTGCTGCAGTGTTTATGGCATTTCAAACTAAGCCCATGCGGCTCCCTGCAAAGAGGACAGATTGATGGGCCCTTTCAAGTTGCGGTAATTACATTTTTCCCCACAAACACACGATGCTCTCGCTAAGCAGAAGTGATGGAGGAAGTCGCTGATGTGTCTGTTGATTTGGTTCAAATCAAACAGTCTTTCATGAAGCCTCAAGCTGTCCTTGGCCGCGCGCACAAAAACTGTGAGTTATAGCTAATAGAGTGACAGTCCGTGTGACTGCTCACTTTTAAGACTTCAGTGCCTTCTCACCGTGAGCACCGAGCACCGCCGCGCTCGGTTTGTACGTGAGCCATCTGTGGCGCATAGAGTATGAAAGCCTCTGGGAATCCTCCGTACATGAAACAAACAGCCACACGTGTCTTGTCAGTGAGATTAATAATTAGTACATTTTCAAGAGATATCTAATCTATATCAATGCAATTCTATATCAAATTATCATATACATTATCTCAAGACACAGTCAGACTGGTTGTTATAATAAAATAATAGGCATTATTATATTATTATTATTTCTGTTGAGTAGTGTCAGAGCAGGATCCTGCAGCTCTGGTGTCAAAGTAGTCAAATAAATGCATGGTTAGGCTGGGACAGGGACAGGGACAGGGAGAGGGACAAAGTACCTCCACCAGAGTTTGTTTGCCACCACAATCTTTTCCTGCCTTTCTAAGATTGTAGCTTATCCAGTATCGCCCGTTCCACCGCCCAGCGATTGTGCTGTTTAATTCTCTAATATGTGCGTGCACTGCCGCGTCACAGCGCCGTGTGCTAGCACGTGCATGTGTACGTTTGCGATTGCCGGCCTCACCTTGACGAGAGCGGCTTATCGTGACCTTGCAGTCTGTTGGCAGCGGGTTGAGTAAGTGCTTCATTACAGAAACCAGCAGCAGCAGGTCTCTCAGAGTTGCACATCCCGACCGCCCAGGAGTCTAAATTACCTCGGCGTATAGGGAAGGCATTTAAGCCGTCTTTAATAATGATTAATACACCTCGACCATAATACAAAATAGGCCTCCAAACACCATCATCCATCACCAATATGAAACCCTATATCCTCTACAACCCTTAAATTACTTTCATTAGTGCAACCCATGGCACAGTGGCTGTCTGGGGGGGGTGCGTGGTCCGGGCCATTGTAATTGCTCTTGTATCAATCAGTTATGGGATTGGAAAATAAAACTAAAACAAATGAGGAAAAATGAGAGCGGGACTTTGTTTAATCACATATCCAGTAAACAGTTTTGTGGAGCTACATCCTGACGGCCAGTGTTTTCCAGCACACCGCTGAGGGATGCGGAACCTTTTCACTCGAAAGACCTTTGATTCTTAATGTCACGGATCTGTCTGTAAACAGGAGGGACGCATTGTGTTTTCATGTTTACAGCTTGGTGTAAACACACATGCACGCACGCAGAATACACACTGATTCATCATTAATGACTAACAAATTTCCCTTTGACTGTAAGTTGCATTGAAGTGGTACATTTATTTCTGGGGGGGAAAATAAACATCATGCAGTTTATATGTCAATATAGGGTTAGGGAAGGAATGCAATCCGGTCATAGCATAATCTCTTATTACCGTGCACGCACATACACACACACACACACACACACACACACATGCACGCTATCTCTCATCCGTCCACGCTTGTTTTATTCGTGGGCGCCGTTGGCTCGGTTTGAGTCGAGGATTTGTAGCACCTGGCGTCAGATGTGGCTCTGTCTCTGAAATCAGAACCTGGTTTGATGTGCGTGTGGTTGTGATAAATACGCAGTGATTTTTTTTGTTTTTTTTTCCCCACTGAAAACATTTAAGCCGGCAGATCGTCCTCTGTGTTGCTGAATAGTTGAACATTAATACTCCGAGTCGCTTTTCTTGCCGAGAGCTACATGAAAGGAGGGAGAGCGCTTTTATGTCTGTGCTGTGTAGGGAAGCGATTAGCTTAGCTTAGCATAGGGACAAGAACGCAGGGGACACTATTGGACTGGTTCCATCGATGCAAAACACTCCAACCATCACTTCTATTACTCCCCATTTCACGTGATTTATGGTGTTTTCTAACATGTAAAACTGGAGTGGAGACTGCTCTTCTGCTGGGCCACAAAGTTAAATCTATAGTTTCCACTTTGGGGAACAGGCATGAAGTTATCTCAGTTCATTGAAATCTCATACATCGTATTTTTGGGAAGATTCCACACAGACGCCAGCAGCTCCATTCAAAGACATCCCCTCTGTTCCGGGAACCACTTGGTGCTGCTTTAACACAGCCAGGTCACATATCACACCCAGGCTCTGAATTCCTTAACTTCATCCTTAAACGCGTTAGTGGCCCGTGATAATGATCCAGAGCAGCTCAGGATGGAGGAAACCTGAAGCTTGCTTTTTTTTTTTTTTTTTTTTTTTTTTTTTAAAAGGCCGGAAATCTCTGCTCGGCAGCGTTTGATGAAGTCGTTCTCCTCCTCCTCCTCCTCCTCCTCCTCCTCCTTCCTCCTGTGTTTGGGTTCACTGCCACAGCTGCGCCGCGATTAGCCCTGGGTGGTTCCACACCTCCGTCAAACCACACAAACGGCAGGACCTTCACTCTCGTCCTCTTTTGTCTTGTCCCGAGACACACGCAGCACAAACACACAAACACATCCCAGGGAGACTCGCTCTCGCAGGCAAACAGTCAAAGACACTTGTGAGGACATGTGTACAAACATGCCGACGCACCCTCTCACAATTTGGTCCTCAGGAATGTCTCAGAGTGGTTTGACGCCTCTGTCCCACTTACTGTTTTTTCCTGTCCATTTGGTCCCCTCCTCCATCTTTGGTCAACCTACGCCCACTAACATCCGTCTGTCTGTCCCATATCGATTTAAAAAAACAGGCAGCCATTGCTCTCCAACTGTCTTTTTCTTAATATACACCACACATCATGCTTGCCAGATCTGGGTAAATGAATTTATTTCGTTAGGCCAAATCAGAGTTGCAGGTCGCAGGTGTTCATCTCCATCACGACCACATCCGGAGAATCATCAAGGAAATGTGTCTTCAAAGTGTCTGCATCTGCATCTGATTCGTCCTGAGCTCTCCTTTGTCTCGCACCGTAGCTCGTTCATTGTTTAATCACAGCACACAGAAGCCAGCCCTTGTTTCCGTCTCTCCTCTGTAACCGATTCCACCTACGATGAGTTTGGCCAAACTACTTGTGCCTCGTCAGCTTCGTGCCAGGAAACCGTGAAAAAAAAAAAAAAAGTGTTCTCATGTCCCATTTAACGCAGCTCTCCGTAACAGGCCTGCTGCTGACGCTCGTAAAGGGGCCTCCCTGCCATTACCGCAGACGTGCTACGTGACGGATCCCTGATGTAAACATGGGAGTGTCTGTGTTGGCGTGATGAGAACTCTCATCATCCGACCACCGAGAGGGGCTGATGTTTAAGCCGCTGTTGCCATGGGAACAAACATTTGTTTCCTCGGGTGGCGGCCACACAATTTTTTTTCTGCCTCCAGTTACTGTGGAACAATTTTGTGAAAAATAACCGTTATTAGTCCACGGAGCCAACAGACAACTCACATGCTTCTCAGATATGTTCTCACACACACACACGTGCACATCTGGGTTGATATCCATCATCATTTACTGCTGTGTCCCAGCATCTTATTCAGCTGATCATGCATCAGACCAGTCAGCAAAAGCGCTGCTGAAAAGAAATATTGATTTAGAAATTAAGCGAGTGGAAGCATCATTGTGTTTGAATTGCAAATGCCAGGCAACATTTTACGCCTCAACATGCAACACGCGAAGGAGCGCCTCCATCTATCTGCTCTCTGCCACTGTGCATTTTATGAACTCTTAGTCAGAGAGGGAATTAGCTGGGGGCTGGATGTGGTTTCTAATGAGACTATAAATTACCAGGTGCTGATAGTAACGGCCATTTCTCCACATTTCTCTTTAGCGCGGGTCCATACATGAATCCTGACGCGCTCGCTCCGAGAGTGGCTCGTGATTTATTCCGTAATAACCATTTTCTTTTCATACATTTGTGCTGAGTTTACAGTATGAGCTCACGCCCACACTGATGCAGGAATACAGTACGTGGAAACACGTGCTCCTCCTCTCTTTGTCTGAGGATAGCGACGCACACTGAGTGTGAACTTTATGCCTAATTGCTGGACGGGACAAAAAAAAAAAAAGGAAATGATTTATTTTGCGATGATTTCAATGTTGGAAGGGGTGTTTGTATGGAGGGGATTAAAACGATAGTGTAGAGAGATTGTTTGAGCTGAATCCAGCTTTGTGTCTCAGCAGTATTGTTTCCTCCCTTTTGTTTGACTGTTCTTTAAGTTCAGTATGGATGCTGAAAATCCATCGGTGTGGCCTTGGCTCACGGCTTGTTGCTCTCATACAGTACGAGACACGGCCTCCACAGTCAGAGTCCGATAATCCCTCGCAAAGCCACATTTCTGTTCTCTGGCTGTATCACTGGAGCTGAACTGATGTCATGTCGCCGCGCGCAAACGTGCCACGCTCCGTTTGCCTTCAATCGCCTGACGTCCGCTGCAGGAAACGGGAAATAATCCCTTTAAACACCTGCTCCACAAACAGATGGAACATAAAAGATGTCATTAGGTATCGTTCTCACACACGGACGTCCGTCTATCCAAAAGTTACTGACCCCGTTGTCGTTACCACGCCAGACCAGCCCCAGCGTTCCCACACACGTGAGCGCGCCGCCCCCTTCACCGGGTGGGAATCTGAAGTGGGAAAGACAACAGAAATCGAGGATCCCTTTTCTGACCTCCCAGGCAGCGCAGGTCACCGCTCGCAGCTGTTTGTTGATGGGAGATTACGCGCGGAGACACATGAGCCCTCTTTTCCTCGGCGCAATTTCGATGCATCACGAACATCCCATATGGAACCAGTATGTGCGAAGAAAAACAAACGGCGGCTTTGTCTTTATCCCACAGTATCCGCATGCACTAATGCTGTCCAGACACACAACTCTTTGGACTGTTTTTCGTTCCATGAATTAAAAATCGGCCGCCTCTATAGGAGCCAGAGGACCTGGGAGGGTTACCTGCGGGTATCTCTGTTGGCCGACATTTTTCATATTACTGAGCGAGAACCTGTGTAAATGCTCCTCGACCCAGTGACGTGCTGCTGCGCCGTGCAGGGGGGAGTGTTTTCACAGGATCGCTCCGTCTGAGTTCATAATCTCCCCCAGAGCGCCATGGAAATGAGCCCTGGTCCCGCCGTTTCCTACCTCCATGTTTCAGTAAACGCGGTGTGACAGAGGACAAATGCAGTGTCTCACCGCACGTGTTTCGACTGCTTTCCCCTGATCCTTCTCGAGTGTTTCCTCTCAGCCCACGAGGTAGCTCGTTGAAGGGAAGCAGGTACCGAGATTTACAGACTGAGGGGAAGAGCGATTACAGATGTATTCTTTTTTTTTTAAATGTTCTCATGAGAAAGGTGCAGCAGGAACACTTCTAGACATGCTGGGTAATTGGCCTCCTCTGGCCAATTACTTAATTGAAGTGGTTAATGACTTTGTTGAATGTATATTCACTTACACGTCCACAGAGGGGTGGGAGGAGCGTTCTGACATCATCAGGCTGTTGCACAGCTGAAAGTCGCCACATATCCTCGAGAACTTGTGCAAAATGGTCAGGATTAATTGAGAAATGAATTGTATTTGTACAACAGTAGGCGAGGCAGTCAATGGCTGAGAGTGTTTTGTACAGCTAGACAAAGAAGATGAATGAGTTAGGATGAGTGACAGTGCAGTTACCTCAGGGTGTTGCTGGTTGTCAGGTCTTCCAACCCACACGGGTGTTGATATGCCAACACTGCATGTTACCACACAGATTGACACATGTGATTAAGCAAAGATGTCCCACCCCTGTTTGCACATAAACTTCTACTTCTTTGACAGAAACAAAGCAATGAACTGCGCGATGAGTCACGTCCTGTCAGACGCTCAGACCGAACATTGCAAAGACATAAACCAGGAGCTGTGGCTTTTCACCTCAGCCCACATTTAACAGAGGACTTCAGCTGTACCTCGGCCAAGAGGTGAATCAAATCAATGGGACAATCAAGCTGTGTGTTTTTGATACCGGGGGGTAAGATAAGAAGTTTGTAATGTAAATGATGGCGAGCAGGCCGAGGTGTCGAGGCAGGTACAGCTGCACCGCGCCCCAGCCCTGAGTCAGTGACGTCCTCTGAGCATCTCCAAGCAGACTCCAGACATTAAATCAACTTGAAACATGTGCAAACGCAAGGGCCAATTAAAATATACATGAGAGAGCGTATACGGCGAGAGAGGACGCCATCGCCTCTCCTCTTTTTCTTTCATTTGGCAGTAGCTTTAAATTAACGCTGATCCATCTGTCTTCTGCTCTTTGAAGTCGCAACAAATTTATCCCAAACTTCCCGACGTGTTTGGATTAAATGAGGCTTTCATTTAGCCTCAGACAAAAAAAAAAAAACCCATTCGTTAGATAATATTTTAACAAACCTTCTGCAGGAAAGAGATTTGCACCGCTTTGTTCCGTTTCTCCAGGTTCGGGTTACCAATCTCCATTTAGTGGATCAGTCCTTTAAAGTCTCTCCATCCAGAGGTGTCGGTGAACACAAACACAACACTGAAATAAATACACAAACCTCCTCACAGGAAGTTTACTTATAGTTCTCGCAGGACGTTTCCAACAGGAGAATTCTCACGCAGACGTGTTCAGAACACAGAAACCTCTGGAGCGTTCAGCTGGGGGAGGGAGCAGCAGGCGGGGACAGGAAGTAACACAAATATTCTTCTGTGGAGATGGAATGTTTAGATTCATGAGTGTCACCTCGTCACCAAAAGCTCTCTTGATGTCTGTGTGTGTGTGTGTGTGTGTGTGTTTGCCTCTGCTTTGCCATCCTGAGATATCTTTGTCCTCTTTTCGGTTTTCATCTGTTGCATGTTTGAAAGAGTCTGCGAACGCTTGGACCTATCTTTACCTTGTTGAATGAAAAGTCACACGCTAATTACTTTAGCATTTTTTGAAGGCAAACGGGCAATTTAAATTTAAACTTCCTCCCAGAACATTTCACTCAGATTGAGCTCCAACGCAGGTTGGGTTTTCACATGTTCTGCACTGATTGACATAAGGAGTAGACTTTTATAGTTTGTTGAAAACAATCCTGGCGTCCTCTAACAGCATGTGCTTCTTGCAGTTTAGATTTTAACGCAATTACTCCTGTGCCTTTCTGCTAGAAAGTATAGTTACCATTCCGCTGTTACAGTACTACTCTAACTCGCTGCACCTCAGAGACTGGCATACTGTGAATATGCTGAATACACTATGTACAGTAGAAGCCGCCTTAAAGCCCTGAGCACCATAGGTCAATTACTGTAATTGGTGCATTGTTGTGAATATAAAGGGGGGGGGGGACAGCATCTGGGGGCTGAATAAAGTATATTGGAAACGGATCAATATCCCAATAGACGGCCTCTGGTTTTACTGGGGTGGCGCGGCCGGTCCTGTGAGAGCACGCCGGCCTCTGTGGCGTCCACATTCGTGCTGGTGAAAATTCAATGGTGGTGACAGAGCGGCTCCCGAGCTCAGAGAGAGACGGGATGAGACAGAGGAGAGGCCACCGCTTCCGACTCTCATAAAGCCTGCACCCCGCAAAATACCAGTCAGTGTGATATAAAGGAGCTGCTCATGGGCACGGCCGCTTCATTATTCATGATTAACAACGCGGCAGCCATTAGTGAGAATTTTATACTCTACTTAAAGATTTTAAGAGTCTGTTCAGTGCTTAAAATGCAGATTTATACCTTCAACTGGCTGGTTATCTGTGCTCTTCTTCGTCTTCTTCACAGTCCCCGTTTAATGTTTATTTATGTTGTATTCAAATTTAGACGATGCTCAGTGCAATAACGAGCTCCTCGGCGCAGTTATTGCTGTGGGAGAGGAAAGCGTCTCTGCGAGGCCTGGTAATAACCGCAGCGTGTAATCTCTGGGCTCCCGCCACCATTTTATTTGCTCCAACCGCTTCTGTTTCCCTCGCGGAAGCAGTTTGACAACGAGTGCCCGAGCGTTATTTCTGTTTTAATGGTTACCTTTGCGGTCAGGATAGAAAAGTGTTAGTTGCCATGTTGCCGTTGTTTGTGGATTTAATGTAATCCTCCCTGTGCTGGCCGTCTGATCCAGTCATGCACTGAGATGATCTCCACACACACTGCATCTAGTTAGTGCCATTTTGAGAACTATTGATTGGCCAGAGCATCGTGGTTGCATCGCCGAATCGATGCTGACTGTACAAATGAGGCTCCGAGATAGTTGAGGAGAAACTAATGAAATACACAAACCGTTAAACGGTCATTCTGAAAGATGGAGTGCACTCTTGGTTTTTATACAGCGCTCTGTCATCTCCAAGGCAGGAATACTGCGTTCTCCAAGTGCTGTAAAAATCTTATTTGCTTGTGTTTGCACAAGCACAGCGCTAATAAAAAAGAGGCTCCGTATTTGCCTTGAGTCGCCAGTGAGTGCAGGCCGGCCCCAGAATGCACTGCTGGAAAACACACACATGGATTAGCAAAGACTGAACTTATCTTTGCTGTTGACACGAACCAGAGTTTCTTCATATAGTGTAAACACCATTAAGGAACACACCTGCAGTTGTTGCTTTCCCACGTGCACCTAACTCCAGATAGTGTCCTGACACCGGTAGAGACTCACAGGGCTTTTCCACCAAAAGAACCAGGCGCTAGTGCTCCTAACCTGGGCACCAGCCTGGAACTAGCACTCGCACCAGCTCGGTGGAAAGGCCCCATCAGTTTCTCCTGTCAGTGAAAATAGAAAAACAGGAGTCTGTCCATAAGGGAACAGAGCAGGGGATCCTCCAGAGGAATCCACCATGAGCAAGCGTGTGTTAATAATGTTTCTAACAAGGATGACAAAAGTCTGCAACCCACTGGTACGGAAATTCTTCAGACTTCTGAAAACTTTCTTGTATTTGCTCCCCACATTCTACAGCACATATGCCACCTCAATTAATCTGCTGTAACCTCCAGAGAGCAATTTCACAGAGGCATTAAACGTTAAATTAAAAAAAACTAAAAAAAATCCCGAGCATAATAAATGCATCTTTAAACAGAAAATAAATTAATAACTCCTCGCTGATTGTTTTTTCCATAAACACGCCTGGTAGAAATGTGTGGTCAGAGGACTCTGAGGGAAACAGCTCGGCAGCTATCTTGCTTCTGTGCTTGTGTGTTTCTCTCTCCCAGCGTTTGAAGTGGGTAATGTGCTTTTGGTTGAGGCCCAAAGTCTTGATGGTAATTACCTTGCTCTCTCTGCTCTCTCTCATAATTTCATGCCTCCAGGGGGCCATTACAGAAGCCTCTACATCTAATTCTGCCGAATTAAAGGAAGAAAGGAGGGAGCGAGAGAGAAATTCACTGGAAACACCGCAACCAAGACATTCAAGCGAACAGAGACATTATTATTTTTTTGACCGTTTCATATGGGAAAACAGATTATGTGTGCGCCTTTTGAATGTTTTGTCCAATTTGTATTCAAGTCTTATATTGCAAGTGCAAAATCCTTGTGATTTGTTTTACTCTGAAAATGTCATGCAGCCACTTTATGCTCATAGCAAACTCACTTATTTACCGTTCACAACATATTTTTGGCTCCTGAGAATAATGGATTTGATGCAGACTTAGTTTGGTCCATGTCCCGTCCACTAATGTGGTGGAGGCGAGGTTTACAACTGTACTGCAGCGAGGACCCGGGTGGTCCTGTGGTTTCAATCTTCTTCACTATATCTGCCATGAATCAAATGAACGTATTTAGAAATATCTTTAAGACAAAATGGGGCTTTGCTGCCACGTTAGCTCAAGTACATCAATTCTCTTTTTTGAAAGCAAAACATAATCATTTGCCATAACATTAGGTTGATGACCTTTATATTGTGCTTCTGAAGTGTTTGTGGCGACTGTTAACTGCAGCTTAGGATTTGAAGTAGACAGTTTATCAAAGTGAGCTATTCAGGTAGCAACTTGATCAGTCGACTGTGGGCAGGGCGGTAGCTGCATACTTCACTGAATCGCGGCCGACGTCAGCTTTGACATGGCTTTGAAGTCAAGCAGTGACAGAAACATTATTTCAAGTAAATGTTTATCGCCTCAGATGAGAGACTAATTAATAAGCTGACGATGATTGGAAGGACAGGCTGCAACGCATGACTTGATCTGGCAAGTGTCAAAACAAAACTGCCAAGACACCGGCTGCTGTTGACATTCCCCGAACGAACGGTGCGTGAGAGTGTTTGTTAACACGAGTCGTGAAGTCACAGTGGTTGCAGTAAACTACCACAAAGTGACGGTTTAGCCCGGCCACTGCGTGGGTGGAAGACGTGGGAAAATAGATGAGGATGCTCACTCTCCATTTGGGCTGCCGAGAGAGTCAGCAAGAAAGTTTGTTTTCAAAATGAAGGACCATTCGGAGCATCTACATAAAGCATTCATCACCGCAGACAGGGTTATTATACGCGGTAGCCTGCGACAGAGGGCAGAGAAGGAATGCAAATACTGTACATAAATTATTTTATAATGTTGTCGGGACCTCCAAAACCTCGCTGACCGCACGCTGCATGACTCAGAGTGAGTCACAGCCGGAGCAGCTCGTTAGTCCGACTCGGAGGATGTACCACACCGACACTGACGATTAGTGTATCTGCTGGATCCGTGATGTAATCCCGGTTTTTGCCATAAGTCAAAGAAATGCTTCAGTAAGGTGAAGTTGAGTCAGACACTGGCAATAGCAAAGCAAAGATGTCAGTTTTCCTCTACGCCCCCCTGCTGTCTCGGTTCTAGGCAAACATCAGCCCACAGAAAGCTTAAAAACAATTCACTGCTTTGTGTCTCCTGACACCGGCGGTAATATATTCCTCATGCATATTCATGCATGCACAGTGATGGCAGGCAGGGGAGAGATTTCATCCTCTGATCAAGGTTGGGCCCAAATCGTTTCACACATTAATGTGCTTCCTGCACTTTTTTTCAGACAGAAAACGGTGCCCTCATTTGCATATTTAATCAGAGCTCCTCAAAACTTGCATCTCCTGAGTTTCTGTTTGAGCGTCACCCATGTAGCTCAGGCAGCCGACGCGAGCGACTCCCCCTTGTCCGCGGTGCTCGACCATGCGCTCCCTCCCAATTGTTTAAACAGCAACGATTTCCCATCTCTCCGTCTGCTTGTCAATGCCGCTGCCTGTCGATTCAGACCCGCCATGCTGGCTTCACCTGGGGGTCGGGGTCAATGATTTCAGGTCGTACCCCGGACGCCAATCTCTATCGCTACATTTATATATTGTGATTGTGAGTATGTGAGTTTGGTCTGTGAAGGCCTGTACAATCCCACTGTAATTATAAAGCTCCACCTGCACACAGAGCCCCCTATAGGCCATCCATCAAGTGTGAACAGGCTGATTATAATGCATAGCTCATGAATTACATATGCAGCGCAGTAAAGCCGGATGCTGACGTATCAAATCGCTTCAGCTCTACAAGGATCATTGTATTTTCCTTAGTTGTTACAGTTCCGGGGAAAAACATTCATTTTGAATTGAGCATTAACTCTTAAAGCATTCGCATTCATATTTTACTGATAAACACTGTGAAGGTAAAAGCATAGTTAATTTGACTGCAGCAAAGGAATGCGTAAACGAATGCTGTTAACACAATGGTTTCTTTTGTTGTGACCACACACTCTGTTATTCACACCACTAATAAATATGAAATGAAGCAACAGTGAGTGGAGCGCTGGGTCTGAGAGCGCGGGTGTAGCTGCCGGGGCTCATTTATCCGGAAATGAACAACCCTTGCAGGGATTGTCTAGTGGACATCAATTGAGGCTCTAATGGTCTCTCTGGGTTCCTCTCCAGTGACAACTCTGACTGGTCTGACAGCAGTATTCTCTCAAGACCTAATTAGCCTGACCATTAAGCCAAAAAAGGATGATTGAAGAGAGAGAAACTGCGGTGCAACACATTTTTTCAACGCTGGCACGCAAGGAAGTTGCCGACTTTTGTCTCTTGTGGCACAGCAAAAAAAAAAAAAAGAATTGCTCTGTTTTATTAATTCTCCATACCCCTATTTTCATCATGGTTCCTGCAGTTTTTATAATGCAATACTATACAAGAAATTGTCCTAATAACTGCTCATAATCCCTGCCGTGGAATGGAAGGGTGCATTATATAATAACAACATAGGTGTGTGTGTGTCGGAAGGTGGGTGGGTGGGGGTTGAATTCCTCTGAGATAAACAGGGGGGGGGGTTCAGGAAAGGTAAAGAAACGATGTAATCCCTGAAACACGCGAGTGCTTGACATAAACAAACACGCCGGCGCGATTTCAAAGGGACGGCTGCTCGACCGGGAATCTTCTCATGTGCCGATGGGAGATAAAGACGCCAAGGCAGCGGGGAGAGGAACACTCACTGTCTGCCCACACGCACAGCGCCAGTCCTTTGTTTTTCATGTTCCATCAGGTTAAGATTGGGTTGTTTGTTTACCAGCAATTTCCTCCCATTTCCAGCCCACGGATTTTAAACAGTATCCACGTCGATGCCGAGCCAGGAATGCAAACACGGGATATTCCCCCTGAGCTTTGCTGATAAGCTCCATGAATCTTGCCTTGTCTTGCATTCGGAAAACATCCGTTGAATTCTTTGGCCATAACGCAAATTGTGTGCACTGTGGTCGGTATGTGCTAACAGGCGTGCGGGTTCGCTGCAAGCACCTGTGGAGTACGTCGTTGCATGATGTAATGCGTTATGTAGTCTAGGACACTCGGAGTGTTCTTATGTGAATAAAGGGCCATTCACAAAGTGAGTTGACCTTTAAGATAGAAAAGTGCTTTAGAAGAGCATCTCAAAGGGAGTTCAGCTGAACTTTAGCAGCATCTACACGCCATTAAACAAAGCTCGAATGAGCACTTCAGTGAATTCTTGCAGCTCTGGCTCGACATTAAGGTTCCTCTGAGTCTCTGTCAACAGTAGTGAGTGGCTTTAATTCATTACCTGCACAACAGGGGTGAGAAACACATCACACTTGAAATTATCTCATTAACCAACACCCCCCTCTTCTTCCAGATATGCCTCCATCCGAGTGAACAAGGGAAGGATTCAAGGGAACTCAGAAGATGAATATCTCCATCCTCAATACGGTCTGAGATGTCTGAAAGGTAGGAACCTAAAATATATTTACCAGTGTCTCACGCTCTCATGCAGTGCCTGAGGTGGTGACCACCACTCTTCATTAAAGTCTGTTGCTGTTGCATTTCATCATCAGGTAATATCAAATGTTTTAACTCAGTACTTCCCCTCATAGTTATTTTTGGGCCCCGAACTATGAGGGGAAATGACTGAGCAGAAAATCCATAATATTTGTGTGATGCAGAGTGTATATTGGCATGCGATGAGCGATTCAGCGGACAGTTTATCACAGGAGAAAAACTGGGCGCTCACGTCTTTGTTGTCACTTCCTCTCTGTACCTGTCGGCTGCCTGGAAGCATCTTGTCACACGGCCTCGGCAGCTCACTGCAGCTGGCGAGAACAATGCCATCTGATGTAAGCCCCCCCACAAGCCTGAGACCACCTGATGTTGGAATTCAGCCCGAGGCAGTCGATCTCACTTGTCCACTATTCATAACATCACTGAGAGGGGATGTGGTGTCAAGTGCTCAAGGAGCAGACTACCAGCAGTGTGCTTCACACACACATGGATCTGCATTTTATCCAGCAGGAAAGATTTCCTGTTACTTTACTCAGATGTTCTGATTTGACTCCCTGGTATAACGTTTGATTTTTTTTTTTTTTTTTTTTTCCAAGATTCGTGAATTATTCTCACAGTGCATCCCTCAATCAAGTTCTGTTGAAACCTGTGCTGTAGTTCTTTCTTGATGATTTTTCTTTCAAACAAACAAGTCGACAGTTGGACAGGAATGAGAACATAACCTTTAGATGACCAAACCTTAGCAGGCATCAAACGTGCACCTGTGTCTTAGTTACAGCTCTAATCTGCAGAAACACCGGCTTCTGTTTTCTTTACTTTCCCACCGTCTCTTGCTGAGAGAATTTTGAGACTTGTTGCAGGAAGCAGCCGTTCCTGCTGCCTGTGTTATGTCTCCAGTTGTCAGATGTTCCGTCACGTTCCTCTCTGCACCTCTGCAGGCACGGGGAATTCCTCTCTCTCCTCCCAAACCGCTGTCATTTATCTCTCTGCTTATTTCCTGTTTCCATCGTCGCCTGACCTCTCTTCTACCTCCGAGCAGTACTTTCCTCCCCGAGTAATACTGCGAGCTGTAAATTGCCACCTATACAAATGGGATTTACTCCATTAAATCGAGATACTTTTCCTCCAAGACCGTCTTTCTCCCAGTTATGATCAACATAAATCTTGCCACTGACCGAGTCACATGAATTCGCTTTATTCTTCATGTGGCTCTTCAGTTACAAAAAAAACCTACAAAACTCATTAAAAACAATAAGTCTTTTTAACAAAGTACTCTGTGAAGATACATGGCTCTCATTTATTATTCCTAGCACGCATCACATTTTTATGGCTGCCAGAGGCTTTCCAATCAATTGATAACCTGCATAAACATCTCTAAATTAGACAGAGCTAATAACGAGAGCCGACAGAATCATTACACAACCATCACCGGGCCATTCATCTTCATATCTGCAATCACTGGGTGGACTGATCGTATCATTGATGATTTTATAAAGTGGACACAAAAGAATCCCCCCCCCCCACTCCCACTCCCCAATCAATAGATAAAGATAGAATTAACGTGTCACTTTAATTGAAATGGAATAAGACGAATGTGGCAAACAGATATTGGGGATAGAACTCCATCATCTGGCAAACTTTAATTAACTAAAGACAGATACTGAGAGGCTGCATGGGGGGGGGGGTGCAGCTGAAGCCGTGATTTACTTGAAGAACTGAAGCATGAAAATGACAGTGTGTGTGTCTGTGTTGTGTATTTGAAGGGGTGTGAGTGTACAGCAAGTTTATTTAGTCTGGTCCATCACAGTGTTGCCTCCATACTTTTGCCTATGATGCTTATTTTTTGACAGGACAGCGTGAAGACGCAACAGACACGTCCACATGGACAACAAAACTGTATTAATCAGATTAAGACAGAATAAATGGGTCAAGACACCTGGAGAATTTCATCCTGAATTTTGGCCTAATCCCATTTTAACGTCCAAATGGAGTTTTCAGTGTATCTTGCGTCACCAGCGTACCGGACTTCCCTATGATTACCGCATGACTTGAACGTCACATGATGTAAATTGCGGACGTGGGTCATCAGACTCCTTTTCAAAATAAGGTTGTATTGAGGATAAGACTGAAACATTGCTGCTAATAATGTGGATAAAACCCCACCCTGGTAACAAAAGAGAAACTCCATGAAAGAGAAAACTGCAGAACTGAGATAAACATATAAATATGTGGCGCAGAGCAGTAGCAACAACCAGCTGAGAAGAACCCGCTCGGCCTTGACTTGAGCCGTCTCCATGTGACCTTTGAGAAGAGACTCAGTAATGAGCCTTCACCTCACTGACAAGTTCACATCCCTTTGCCATCACACGGATGTTCAGATGTGTCTAAACCCCTGCATCCATTGACTGAAGACATGCTGCTGATCCATATCAAGGAGAAGCTGACGTGCTGTCCAGCTCTGATGGAATCCTGCTCTGCCTGATCTCAGCTGTATCAATTTACCAGCGAAATCAGGACGACGTCGGCTCACACTTGACATTTCCTCTTTGAGACATGGCTTGATCCTGCGTCCCCGGCCGGATGTCTTCCCTCCACCTTTATTGCGAGACTGACAGGGCCGAGCTATGCCGATGGACGCTCGAGCCCCGTGTTCACGTTCACTTGTCAGAACACCACAATGTCTCCTGACAGGACGAAGACGAGCCAAGCCTGGACAACTGTCTCAGACAAAGACATTTTAGCTTGAAGAGCTTCTGGGAGGATGGAAAAAAAATATATAAAACTGGAGTGACTTTATGTAGATCATTGTTACTGAGACAAAAAAAATGGATGGATGAAGCTTTTCACAAAAACTTTCCTGCCTCGCAGTGACGGTCTACTGGGACGAGGCAGCGCTGGTATCAAAGTATCAGCGATAGGAATGTGCAGGTTTCTCTGTGCGGCATTAAAAACATCATCATCTCAACCCCGAGATAGTATAGTGCGTATGTGAACTATTCCATTTTATATTCATATTCTATTCATGCTGTTTAAAACAGATTCTGCTGGCCCTTTTTTCTTCATTAGAAAAAAAAAACACCTTTTACAATTTTGAGTTATTGTTGTTTGCTGTTTATAAAGGACAAGTTTGACTTGTTTAATATCTGACATCGAACCATATCAATGAAAAACATTCCTTAGTCCTTCTTGGATACACTACAGCAGAAAATGTCTGTGGCTGTATGTTGTTTTTAAGCCTTCATATCCATTCGCTCTGTGTGTGTGTGTGTGTGTGTGTGTTGCCAAGGGCACACTCCTTCCTCTATATGCGCCGCGTGTTTCGATGTCCCATCAGCCCTTGAACACTGGCCCAATGTCCTGTGTGTGAATTGACCGTTTCTGCTGGCTCTGACAGCTGAGCTGTGGGGGGGGGGGGGGGGGGGGGGGGCGTAGGGGGGGATGGCGATCTTTGCCTGGCCGGCCGGTCAGCTGCTCCTTTCCCCTCATCCTGCTCCTCAACAGTGGAGCCTTGTGCTGCATCTGCCTCCCCTGAATATCGGCACACATGTGAACTGCCGTGCGCTCATATCACAACCCCCCCCCACCCCCTCTCCCCCCTCCCCTGCAGACCTCTCTGTTTATTTGTCTCACGTTTGCACCTCTTGCACCTTTCCTACCTCTCCTCCATCAGCAATGGACTTCCAAATGGCTCCAGATCATTTTGATTATTTTATTTTATTTTACCAAAGTGACGCAGGCACGTTCACTTATTATGGCACCAACATTAACAGAATTAATTCTTCTTCAGCAATTTCTCTCCAAATTAAAAGTGAAGCTTACAGCCGCTGACGTTAGGACAACACACACACAGTATTTATCTTCATCTTCTCTGACGGCGCAGAGTGGGTGTGAAATGCCAGCCTCGTATTTAGGAATGCGGCCTGAGTTTATTTTTGTTTTGAGGGAAAATTATCTTGCGGGGGGAAAATAAGCACCTTGGACATGGTTGAACTTGTGCTCAGAGGCGTGACACCATGTCAGGTCCAGTCGAGGAATGCGGAGGAATGTTTCCACCGGAGGAGGTTGCGCTGAGCCCGGCTCCCACATCGAGGACTGAGGGACGGTTCGATCCGCTGGGCTCGTCTTCACGGGAGCATCAGTCGCACTCCACTTGCGAAATGACGGCTCGCTGGGGTCAGGGGGTCAGTGCTGTTAAAACAGTGAGAGGAATAAAGATGCACCAGAGCGGCAGTGGGGGGGGGGGGGGGGGGGGGGAGAAATAATTGGGGGGGGGGGGGGGGGGGGGGGGGGGGGCATAAAGGTTATTTATCCCTGAGCATGAATATGGAGACGAGAAAGGAGCAGGATGAAGGAAAAATTAAAATATCAACCGGGCGTAAACAAACGAATCCAGCCTGCACTTAAGGAGTGTTTTAAAAAAAATAATGGCAAATCGTCATTTCATCTTTAGATGAGAATACACCGCTTCCTATATCATGTACTTAATGGAAAACGTGCACGTAACATGTATGCCTCTTGGCACAATAAATAGAAAGCTGCTTCATAAAGCTGTCATACTTCACACTGCTGCTGCTCACACCCAGAGCACAGGGTGACAGAAATAATTAGAGTATGAATCTGGAGAATGCTTGTTTGTCAGGCCGTGTCATAAAACCTTGATCTCTGTTAAATGCAAATCCTCCCCAGAGGTCATGTGTCTTTTACCAGTGTGAGAGCATGTGGGTGAACACGGTGTGTGTGTGTGTGTGTGTGTGTGTGTGTGTGTGTGTGTCACCTTGTCACATCATTGTGTTCTTTGTCTTCTCCTGCGACCGTTTGCGGCCAGCACCAAACTGGTCGATCCAGCCGTGCCAGGTCTCTGATTCAAGTAGAAGCATCTCTGTGTGAACGCCGGCTCCATCGTCTCCCACACTTCGTCTACTGTCACGTCTTTGGTATTCAGCAAATGCTCCTTCTTTTCAAAGACGGAAAAGTCTGGCTTAGGCCTCTCAATGCTTTATTGAAACCTTTATGTGAAAATCTTTTAATCGGTGTGTGTGGGGAGAAAAAGCCCACGCCATCATAAGTGTGTGTAAGATTTCCAAGATGACAGTGATTTATCGGGTTGCCAGTTTTACTGCAAATGCCCCTGTTCTTTCATTTTTTTATCCCCTCTCTCTCTCTCTCTCTCTCTCTTGCTGCGTGGCTCTTCCTCCCACACGTGAGTTTGGAATGTAAATGATCACCCCCAGGGTCAAAAGGAAAAGGTCACCAATTTTTATGAAATGCTCAATATGCAAATTCCAAGGCTAATACCAGCATCTTGCAGCCAGCAGGCACACAATTAAGTACCCCCCCCCCCCCCCCCCTTTTTTTCCTGGGGGGCGGGGGGCTCTCTTTTCTTCAGTGGGAGCGTTGGTAAAGGAAGAAGATAAATTTCTGAGAGGAGAAAATGCGGAAATGTCGAAAATTAATCAAAGTCTTTGGTTTTGCCTCCTATGATCTGGTTTCTAACATGGTGATGCAGCCGGAGGAGGGGATTGTTTGCTCAGTGCTGCCTGTCACTCATGTGTTGCCCCAACCCAGAGGCAATTTTCAGGTGCGAGGTATGTGGCTGTGTGTGTAAGAAGCCTCCTGCAGAGTAGATTGGGGGTAATTACTCATCTGAAGCCCCTCGTATAACAACTCGCTCTTTGTCCCGCCGACGGGGAGCCTTCAGAGTGGGGCGGGGGTCACGGAGTGCGCTCAGACGAGAGCCGTGCAGGGCTGCGATGTCAACCTTATTTCAGACAAACAGAAACACACACACACACCTGGCCTGCTTAGAATCCAGTGTTACAGATGAGGCTGTGATCCAAACAAGAAAGTGAGACCTTCACAGACTCTCATAAACATTCGCCAAGTATTTCTTGCTGCTTTTAAAGGTCAGGTTGGTCGCAGGTGCACTGGTTGTCTTCCAGCCAGGAAGCAAACAGATGCCGCAGCCCACATCCTGACCTCCACTGGCAAGCCCCGCCTACAAGCGAAGGCACAAACCAACAGGGAACCACGATGATTCAAAGTCTTCGTCTCCCGTCAATACTCAGAAATCTTGTTTCCTTATTGATAACGTGTTATGTTTCTAGTTCACCGTGATGAAGCATCGTCATTATGACAGCGATGATACGAGTCAAAAGGAATTACTGGGCTCAGAAAACTCCCACGGCAGTTCAACTAATCACATCTGTTCAGACAGAGCTGGTGATACTCACTGTTTGATTTCAGTGGTTTCCACAGGAAATACCACAGATGTCTTCTCTGGAGTTTGCTCTCCACCCATAACTTTTTCTTTGATGTTCTAATCTGTTTTATACACGTGTGACACCACACAGAGATTTTTTTTTTTTTGCATCTGCCAGTAAAGCAGCTTCATTCGCTCGCTGTGAATCCAGCGGGGAATCCCCTGATGTCGATTTCTCCTGGATCGCTACAGAAACCGTCGACAGAGCTGTGAATATACATGCCAGTGAACACAAGTAAATAGAAAAGAAAAGAATAAAAGGAGCGATCTTCGTATTCACCCCCCCCCCCCCCCCCCCCCCCCCCCATTTACCCCCCCCCCCCACCCACCCATTTTAGAGCAGGTGGCTCAAACAATGACGCCCGCTGAGTGAAGTACTTGTGCGAGATTAATAGTTGCGATAAGAGTGTAATGAGAGACTGTGGGTGGGGAAGGATAAAGAGAAGGGGTGGGGGTAAGAATACGGCCGAAAAAGAAGAAATGCACAGCGAGCGAGAGAGAGAGAAAGAGGAGAGGGGCCGAGTTTGGGAAGGAAACCCACCTGGCCGCACGCCAGCGGGACGTCAGCGGTCTCCTGATTAGTGCCTATACTTTACCCCAGCCTATTAAAATATTACGCCCACTGATTGATGCTGACAGCCCGACCAGAGGGCGGTGACTGTGTGGGCAAATGTGTCTGTCTTCATTTAGGCCCCGTTGCCGCCAAATCCCATCCGCGCCATCCAAGTCGCGCACACGCAGCGACCGTGGATTTCTTGGGGGGCAGGGTCGCCGATGCTTTACTTAAAGTCAGCGACGAGGGGAATTCAGTTTGTGGGGTTCCCCAGTTTTTAAAAAAAAAAGAGAGAGAGAGAGAGAGAGAGAGAGAGAGAGCGTTCCCTTCAGGGGGGAGAGTCCAATGACACATGACCGTCCTCTCTCATAATGAACTCCAGGGATGCCGCCCTATCCCATCTCCCCTCCTCTTCTTATGTTTCCCCCTAACACACACACACACACACACATGAACTTGAAAGCTCTGTCGGCCAGATCAGTAAATAATTACAGGCAGCCAGGCAGGCAGCGCGGTAATTGAATGTACAGGGGAGTTGAGATATGGTGATGGACAGATTCCCATTAACCAAACCCACTCCATCGCAGTTCTCCCGGAGGGCTAAGTTATGTTCAAACAGAGTCTAATCCACCTGCAGAGTGGAGCCATGCCTGTGCTGACAAAGTAAACCCGGAGACTGACGGTATCATTCAGAGCAGCTTCGCAGTCAGCGGCGGCGGCAGCGTGGCAGGAATTGCGCCGCGTCCTTGGCGTTTTATGCTTCATCCTTGACCAGGCAGATGACACCTGCGACAGGGGCTGGCACATTACTGCACGAGTGTGTGTGTGTGTGTGTGTGTGTGTGTGTGTGTGTGTGAGCCTCTGTGCACTGTAACTTTTGGCTGGCTAATGAGATGCGCTTGTTTTAGCCCGCCGACCTTGTCCGGGCGTAACCATTCCACCGGAGTGACCCCCCCACCCCTGCTCAAGCCTCAGTGGTTCAGGGAGGGAGAGCAGCACATACAGTGCACGGCCTTATATACAGTGTATGTGCACGGCCCCGTCACATCAGCTGTGAAGGGCGTCTCATTTACTAGATTAAATTCTGCAGCCTGCCATGTACAATGGCTGCATTATGAGCCACGGAGAAAGTTGATTAATGTGAAACCAATGGAGAAGAAAGCCCGACTTCATTAAAAACCCGGGGGGGGGGGACAGGTGATGTGCAGGCTTCAAGTAACAATATTTGATCCCAAAAATAAAAGATGAAACATCAAGAAAAAGGACAACAGAGATAAGGGGAAAAAAACGGTGATAAGTTGTTGTTTTTTTTTTTTTGATAAGTTGCAGTACATGGAACTTTAGTATTAGTATTAGTAGTATTGTGTGTCAATAGTAAGGTTAGGGTTGCAGCCAATAACTCCTGGACCCAATCACAAGGCAGATTAAAGTACTCATTAAAGTAATCATAAACCAACAATAAGCATAAAAAACTCAAAATAATACGTGTTTTATTGTCTGTATAGAAGCAGCATTTAAATAATAAATAGTATGCATGTGACACAACTGCACTGAACGTATGAGATGAAAATAGTGGACTGTTTAATGCTGTTGAATTTGGTGAGAAAGAATTTACATCCAAGCACTGGTCGACTCCTCTGTTCGTGTTCTGACAGCGAGTCTCCGTCACAATTAGCAACGGAGCACATTATTTTAATGACGCTGAAAACGCGCCAGAGTCCGTGACTGTTCGTGTAAGAGATTAGTGGGGAGTTTTGCTCGCAGCAGAAGTTGCGTTGGTACAGTCTGTGTGTCTGCATCGGTATTCAGTGAGTGTGTGTGTGCCTGCAGAACAGATGCTGCTGCCTCACTCTGCCTTTTCGCGTCCTGTGGGATTCCTTCATGTTTATTTCACCAGCTCTCGCTCTGCACAAGCATCAACCCACCGGGTTCCTGGGACACCGAGCAAGGGTCAGACACTCACTTCCTTGTGTGTTTCCTTGACTTAATTTATTATGTGCACATATTTGCTCAACTGTGTCCCAGCAGTCGAAGCAGGAATGTTGTCTAATGGATTAGTGAAAAATATGAAAGTTTGAGTTCGTAATTTGACAGAAATCTGAGGGAAAAAAAGACATAAGCAGACACTGAGGATGGAGTCTCTCTGCTCCAGAGTCAGTGCAAAGACTTGACTTTCCATGAGGCTATGAGGACACAGCTCACTGGACCCGGGTCCAGCTGCGGTTGTGTTAACGCAGCCATTATCGTAGTGGAAGTGTGTGGTCGATGTCATTTGCAGAAAAATGACATCGAAAAAAACATCTCAAAGACATAACTGAGATTTGTGAGAGAAGTGTGTGTCTAGTCAGATTTGCAAATGAGTAAAACCTAATCTGGAACTATGTATTTGCGTTTCAGAAGACGAAGTGAAGATCTGCAAATATGGAGACGAATCTGTAAGAGCACACGCACAGAGATTAATGGCGGCAAAGTATTTTGCACTAAGAGCCGCGAATACAGACAAGTCATCAGTTTCTGCTCAGACGGCCTCTCAGTCTTTCCCACAGTTGCAAAACGTACACACACACATAGACTGAGACTCATTTTTCACTGTGTGTTCGGTGTGACGCTCCACAAGATACTTTCAGCAGAGGTGGTGTAAACCTGAATGGACTTTGCTGCATGTGCTTTTTAAAGTCATTCAAGCTGTGTATCAGGTGGATCTGGGAAGAAAGGCCTCCAAACAACAATGTAAATGAAACCTAAATTCCGGGCATAGCTCTCTAAACACTCATTGAATCAGCAACAATGAGCGCGCAGACATTAAAGGCCACAGCTAAATCCCTGCATGCCAGTCTAATCATCTGAGTTCACGACTCGCAGACAAAACAGACACACGGCAACAAAAATACGCCTCTGAGCTGCAGAGCGGAACCAGGGTTTGGTTCTTTGTGTCTCGTCAGGTTAAATTACTATGCAGTGCCTGGAGAACTCTCACGATTGAGACTCACGGCTGCATGAAAACAAATTTTCCACTATTATGGGTCGTGTAAACAAATTGTTCCAAACACAGACTTTGACATTTTCCAATTAAGAGATGTGGGATGTGCCAGTGTTACGGAGGTGGGTTTGGTGGGAAAGATGCTTTTTTACAGTGACTTGTAGTCAAGCCCGTTGGACAACTTGTTGTCCAACATTTCTGGACAGAAGGAAGACACTGCTAGTTTTAAATAGTATTTTAAATATCAGACGTTTTTTTTTTCAGCAAGGTGGGAAACACAAGGACGCAAGTTGCTCCATGTGAATGAGATCATTTGTTTTTCATGTTATAAACATCAGCATCAGAGCTGTTTGTGAGAGGGACCTAGCATTCTGTTCCTGCAGAAAAATGCAATACAGTATTATACAATTTGAACTGAACAAGTAGACAAGTACTGTATATACCTATATTCACTTTAATATTTGTCCTCCTTCTAGCTTTGAACTACTTCTCTGCAGCCTGCTCTCCAAGTCTGAGCTGTCACGTTGTCCTTGAACACCGCACAGTGTTTAAAGTCTCCGAGCTCCTAGCTGCATTAGGAAAGAGATGACAACATCCTGACCGTGATGGATTACCTATCGCCAGCACAGTCGAAGGCGGTTCAGCTTGATTTTCCGTTCAAGGGATATAATACATGACGTGGAATTTGCCGTCGGTTTGTAACTTCCATCATGTTGGGGCCGTCCCGGTTCATGAACACCTCGTGCTGCTGTTACGTTCAATCTCTGAATTCATTCAACACGGAAAAGGTTTATAATTTTCAAGAAGACGCATGTGACGTTCAATTTTGAAAACTCTTAATCCACGAGACCTTCATTGGCCCTGAATTTACCTCAGTTATATTTCATATCTGAGCTGCCTCTGTGAGGCCAAGAGCTCTACACCGTGGAGAGAGGTCGGCTCGTGTTAACCACCCAGAGACGTCCGCTCCATTTCCAGCCGACAAAACCAGGTCAGGAGGAGTCCGCTCTCCACCGCCGGTGACCGAGAAAACACAGGAATCAGGGTGAGAGGGAGAATGAACCAGAGGGAGCGACAGGAAACGAAGGAGGGACTAAAGATGACAAAGATGAATGTGGGAAGCCTCTGTTTATCCTTTCACTTACAGGTCCACTTGAAGACACAGCTGGAGACAGAGGAGACGTCGTTCCAGTTTAGGGGACGGGCTGAGAAAAGAGGAACGAGGCCACATACACCTTTATTTTATTCATCAGTGTCCCAAAATTCAATAGATAGATTTTAGAATCTGCATAAAGCGGCAGCAGACGTCGGCTGGGACTTTGCTTCGTCCTACGGCGACACAAGACAGTGGAGCTGCAGTTTCCTCGTCCTGTATAATCCACAGCGTCCGCACACAGACACTGACGTTCCTGGCTCTAAAATTCAACACATCCGCCGCTTGCCAATTCGGCGGCGGCCTCCTTCAGAGGCCGTACGTTGAAACACGTCCCATATTACAGGCACCTTCAAATGCGAGCTTCCATCCCCGTGGCCGAACATTTGCCAGGATTCACGGCGCATCGGCGACAAGCTGTTGTTCGGAGACGGAATGGCGAGACATCCGACCGTGATTCAACTCAAAAACAGCCACCAGCAAAAACCACCTGAAAAAAAAAAAGAAAAGAAACTTCCCTGTTGTGTTCAACTTCTGCTCTGTTGCTAGGCAGCAGAAATAATGGAGTCATGAGCTGGCGATGCTTATCACGGAAAGTCTGTGCCGACTCATTTCGGTTCGATTGTCGTGACCTCGTGACCCGTGAAGGAGATGTTCTTCCTCTGAACTCAGACACACCTTAAATCCTCCGGTTTGTTTGTGTTTTGTTTTCTAACGGCTCAGCCTCTCTCCCCTGACCTCGCCCTACATTTCCCATTTCAAACACTTTGAAAACATCTCTCCCTCCTCCAACCCCCTGCCATCAGTAAGAAGGTATTTTAGTTCCTCCTCTCTCTCTGCAGCTCTGTGGGTGGAGGAATCTTCAAGGTTTAGCTCCTCTCCTCTCCTTCTCCAGGAGAGCAGATAAGAGTTTAATGCATTACTCTGCAGAGTTGCGTCCAGCGCCGGCCTCATAAATCACACCACGGCCGTTGTTGAGTGCTAACTGCGTGTTTGTGTGTTCTGGCGGCGGCGGCGGTGATGTATGCGTGCTGGGGTTTGGTGTGATCACAACACGCATACGCGCATTCATACGCTTGATGATATATCACAAACACATATGACGCAGTCTGTTGATGTTGAATTGATTTTTTTTTTTTTTTTTTTCCCCCTCTCCTGCAGCTTTCTTCATTACAGCAGTTATATTGCTGTGATTTCTTTTAGCTCAAAAAAAAAAAAAAAAACAACCTTATAATAACGATGATGGAAATTGCGTCATCTATCATGAGAGATTTCCACTGAGGAAAAATATTTGTGTGGCCACCTGGCAGCGGAATCAATAAGAGACAGCGCGGGGTTGAAAGCGTGGTCTGAATGGAGATGAGCCGGCCGACTCCGGGAGAGCTGACAAGCATCTTTTTTTCCCTCGCTTCCTTTTTGTCCTTGCCAAATGAGTTGCGGAGCGAAATTTCACTCCGCGTACAGAAAAACATGACAGTAATTTACACTGAGGCCACAGTCAGACAGGCTTTAACTCTGCGGGGGGGAAAACACAGGCCGCTTGTTCATTTCAATGATGCCAGTACGATGAGTTGGTGGGTTTCCAGTAAGACGATTGTTCAGCCAACTGAAGTTCTGCGGAGCCGTCGCCTGCGATGTTGCTGTGGCCTCACGCAGTCCCGGCAGATTGAAGGGTTCAGCTCCCGAGCTTTCATCGCGTGCTGGTGATAATAACAACCGAAACAATGATGAAGTATTCCCCCTGCCCGGGGAGGTTAGGTCTCTACCCCTCTCAGTTTGTTTGTCAGCATATTACACAGAAACTACTCAGTGTTCACATGCACCGCAAAAAGTAGGCCATAACAGTTGTGGCTCAATATTTGGACAAAGTCACAAATACTAGAATCGTCATGATCATTACGAGGTTTGGGGCTTTTTCGTCAGTTTTCCCATGAAAATAATTCACATCGAGGAAATTTAAATGAGCTTTTTTAAGCCCCTTGAAGCAAAATGCCAACAGACCTTATCTTAACTTTATTTATAACGCAACCTTTTTCAACGTGCGTCACCGAGTGAGACCGAGTGTGAGAAGTTAAAAACAAGAAGAAACGAGCCGTGATGTGATATGTTAAACACACACAGCCGAGTGGTGGTTTGGTTGGTGGGTCTGCCGTGCTTTGGCTTTGTCTTCTCAGCTGGCTGTTAGTGACGACTCCTCCCAGGTTTGAACCTTGTTCCATCTGGAAAAACACTTCAGTGCTTCCAGACAACAAACACTCCTTCCTTGTAGTATTTAGTCCGGACTCGATGGAGGATTGATGAGTCTTGCTTTCTGCTTGTGTTAGTGGGTAGTTGACATTTGTTACACTTATGAAGCACCATTAAACAATTCCACCGCAAACATAACTTCATCATCTTGTCCTATATCTGATGTCTCTGTCTTAGGATGACTTGTGGAACCTGGACCAGAGTTGTTGTAACTAACCCTGGATTTCTGCATAGAGCAGCTCAGGCAGGGAGCGTCTGCGCGTGATTCTGTGAATGTGAAACATTATTTCGGGAGAAAGGAGAAAGAGGAAATCACTTTTTCCTTTCTCTGATGGTTGCTTTGGCATCATCGTCCAAAAAAAAAAAGACATCTGGAGGATGTTCGCTGAATTAGGCTGAGGGTTTCTCTGAAATGTTCCTTTTGCGCATGAAGAATGCAGCAGGAGATTCTCCGCTCACAAAGCTCCTGTCACAGTAGAAGTCGCTGCAACAAACAAGGTCTTCTTCTTTTTTTTCTGAAGTTTTTCTGAAATTGTTCTCAACAATACCATTTATACAGGTTTGGCTGACGGCGGTGGCAGAGGCAGGACTGTGTTTTCATTCCACTGCGGAGGTCGCATGTCTTCGCTTGCAGGAGAAACTATGGAGAAAGTGAAGAGCACTCTCCCCACACTGAGAGCCCCCTTTGGAAAATGTCAGGAGGTTACCCTGACGTCACTGCACGTCTTCCATGTCCTCCGCCGCCGAGGCAGGCGTCATGGTTCGTGACTGTCTCAGTTCCGTCATCCCTGTCGAGCCACCCAGTGTCGGAGTCCAGTTTGACTGGATAGTCTCACCAATTCATCATGTTGGATTAAGTCAAGTGTCTCCACCCCGGCTGCATGCCAGGAGAGGTCAGCCTGGGCAGGGTGCCTGTGAAAACACAGGCCGGCCTCTCCTTCGGTGGCTCCAGGCCGGCAGAGCACCGCCGGGGGAGCGGAGTGTGTTGAACTAGTCTGCTGAGTTTTCACAGATAAGTATCTGTGAGAGGCCCCGATCATTTCAGGCAGGATTATCTGACCACTTCTATGTACCTGCATGCAAGAGTGGGTGCTTGTGTGTGTGTGTGTACATGGTTTCATGTGTCTGCAAATGAAAACACCAAGTCAAGTTAGTCAGTCTGGGTTAAATCCATCTGTGATCCATATCACCAGCCGCTCCTCTGCGGAGTGATCTCACCTTCCAGATGGCGTATTATTCTTAAAGCCCCCCGGTTCATGGCCACCACATATTCCGTTCACTTTGTAAAAAGATTTTAATTCTCAAGTCTCAAATACTTTGTTGTTTTACCTTTTGCAAACCGCTTTCAGACGTGCTCTAAACTCGGGAGGATCTCCAGACATTCTCCTGAAGGGCTGCATGTGAGAATACTAATGTCTGAGTGAGAGCCTCTGGACTTTCTCCCGGGGGTCTCCAAGCCAGCCCTTTTACATTCCCATTCCAAACAAGTGTCGGCAGCGAACGCTTGACAAACCGAACCGGTCATCTGCATGCGTGCCCTGGAACAACACCACTGTTTGCCATCGTGAAGGAGACAGCTACCTAAACACATTTAGCATGATGTAGCGAGTGAGCTGAATAATCCGAACGTAGTGCCGCTGTGTCAAGCGCTTTAGTCTGTGAGAGTTAAAGCAGACTGTTTTCACAAGAATCACACGGTATTTGAGACTTCTTTTTAACTGTACCCGAAAGAAGTCTAAAAACAAATGTGAATGCCCCAGGTTCTCCAGCACTTCAGACAGGTCGGTTCGCATTTGCGCCTAATTTCTATTATCATCCGTTAAAGGGGTGGAAGCTCTGCACACTTGTCACTGTCAGTTTCTAATGAATTCTCATTCTGAGAAGTGGAGGCAATAAAGTCGGCGTGGAAGGGAAAAGGACACTGTGCTGCGTGCAGTCGGAGAGCGAATGAACGCAGGGCTATGAACGTCCCACTGGCCGTGACCAAAGTCCCCACTGTGTGTCATTTTTATGGCGTGATCCTTCCATCCCTTGGCCAAAGGGCTGAACTTGCACAGGTTTACATTTTCAGACGTCTGTCTGTGCTCCCCTCCCTCCGTCAGTGTTCTCACACCAGCCATGATCTCTCACCTCATCATCCTCCTTTCGTTCCCTCCCGTGGCTCTGCTTCGATTCGCGTCACCTAGTCCAGACATACGTCCATTTCCGTTGCACAGAAAAGACACAGAGAGTGTGATGTGAAGTCTGTTCTTGAGCCCTCTCAGGGTCAGACACCACATCAAACCTTGAAGCTGAAACAATAATTCCATTCTGTATCATTTCGGTTTATGTTTGCGTGTAGGGGATCTAGCTCTGTCTGCGGGGCTTCAGGATGTGAATGGCCCCTCAGGCGCTTCAGACACATTTATGGCTTTATTGTGATAAGGACAGTAAATGCACCATCCACAGCTCATTTCAGGGGACATTCATTAGATTAATGTCCTGTACCAGAGCCTTAATCTAAATGTTACTGTCCTCTGTCCCCAGTTGAACAGCTCAACCTCCAGCAGGAGGTTAATGTGGGACTTTTCCCTCTCCTGTTGGGTTTCTCTATGTCAATACAATTTAAGGTCTTGACCTTCTATGTAAAATACCTGCATTGAGATCATGTTTATTTTGCACATATAAAATTTAATTAAAGGGTGTGTATTAGAGAAGATAGTGGAGAGTCTGGCAAAACCCAACATGTTTTTTTTTTATTTTTTACCATTTTGTTTACAGTCTATGGCTGAACCTAAACCCTACATCGTCGGCCATTCAGAGAAGCTCCCTCTTCTCGCTGGGGCTGACGCTGTCTCTCTCTCGCTCTCTCTCTCACACTCCATCTGAACGGCCTGTGCCAGCGGTGCGAGCGGCTCTAGACCACCGTGCTCCTCAGACCCGGCTGTCAACGGCTCAAACGGCTCGGAACAACAGCGGTCTTGGAAAGGAAGGCTTCATTTCACTGCATCATGTGCACGGTGAAAGAACCATTCATGCATCCCTGCCTGGTGTGTGAGTCACATGTGTTTTTTTTTTTTTTTCAATTATCTCCTCTTCATTCACGGTCGCGGGATCTGTTACCGCACAGATAACACCTTCCGCGTGAGCCAGGATTTCTGTAATGAACAGGTCGGGGTTGACAATGCCTTTGGGGATTCAAAAATCCACACCTCATATTTCACAAGTGACATCTCATCTGCAATGTGGTATAAAGCCTCTTAATGATGCTCCGATCTTTTCTGTCCATTTCCTTGGACATTCTCAAACAGGAGAACATTATCTAAAGGAACTGAGTGTGCACATGTGCGTGGGTCTAATCCATCAGAAGGTCGGGTGGATAAATGGAGTGTCCCCAGTAGGCCGCGGGCCACACAATCAATTTCCCAAAGCTCCCAGCTTTGCGGAGGCCCACTAAATCACCCGGCCACACTGTCTTCCAACTAAAGAGTTGAGACGGCAGCACATTCCACCACTGTGTCTTTCCGCGTGTCCAGTAAGACCCGAAATAATCATGTACATCATACATATTTATATATTGGATTCATTTGTTTGAATGAATCATCTGTTGTTGACATGAGTTGCATTTTACTCACATTCAGTGGAAAAAGCTTGTACTGCCCTGAGCGAGCCAGAGAAAACGTGACCAGCTCCTGAGGCAGTTATCCTCAGAACAGCAGAGGGGAGGCAGTGAAACTTTGAAGAGATTTCTCAGGATGAATCCGAGTGTTTGTGCTTGGGGAGTTTTTAGCTAAATGGGTGAATTAGCCGCACTTAATTACAGCACGTTATCTCCTCCGGGCTTCACAGAATGAGAGTAAACACAATTTAAACCTTAATGTCGTGTCGAGTAGCAAGAAGCATTCCACTCTATCTCAAAGCACACACACACACACACACACACACTTAGGAAAAAAAAAACATTCACTTATGAATTTGGAATTTTCTTATTGGTTCATTTGTTTTGGGAAAGGATCAGGAAATGAATGAATGTTACATGAAAGTCTCCAGGTGCAATCATCATGACGAAGACATACATGACCAATAGTACATGTATCTGATAATCCCAAGACAAAGTAAACACAATTTCATTTGTTTCACACACAAAAAAAACACACAATGAGAAACATGATAAGCCTTCTATTTATGCTTCCCATGGGAATTGGTCCTACATTTGTTTTTGCTGTTTTTTTAAGTGTCCACCACATTTCTGAGAACGAGCTGACAGCTCAAAACATCTCCATCTTCAACCATGTCTAGCGCGTGCTTTTGAGGATCTCCTGCTGTTTTCTCACATCGTCTCCTTCCGACACTGTGCCAGCTTTTGACTCTGGTCCGAAGCGTCTCGCTTGGACGTTTGCTTTCTCACTTGCAGCCCCTCTGGGAAATGTCAATGAGATTGTAAAAGAACAAAACAATAGGCCAAAACAATTACAACAATATGTCTGTTGTCCATCAGCATGCCTGACATTACTGTGGGTCTCTCGCTCTCACACACACACTGATGGGCCTGATAACCGTCCTCCAGTCACGTACAGCGCTGCAGACAGCAGACAGCTGGGGAGTGGACAGGCAGGCAGGAAGGAGGGTTTGGGGTCTGACAGAGAAACCATCAGCCTCTGTTTATACCCCACAGCGTTATCAGGACGTGGCTGCACACCTACTTTAAGGTTTCGAGAACAGACTGTCCTCGGCGTCCTCTCTCTGTGTCTCTGGGAGAGAAGAAGCGTGTGACCTGATTTCTGAGCCGCCCTCCTGAGGAAACAACAAAGACATTCTATGAATGGAAGTATATTTACGGTGTTTGCGCACGGGAAGCCTCGGTTGTGGTACGTGCACGTGGCAGTGTTTTAACAGTGGATGGCAAGTCAGGGTGTGAATGTTTGCACGTGGAGGTGATGCTACAACGAGCGGATTTAAGCACCGGCGTAGGAGGAAGACTTGTTGTTTCAGCTCCTGTGCGATTCTATTGTTCTCAAAACCCATATAGAAGCTGGAGTGAGGATTTCCCGTCTGTTCCAGCTGCTTCTCTGGCGAGGGGGGGGGTTGGGTCTTAAACTGGGTTAGCAGACGAGCGCTGCCCCGGGTCACATCAGGAGTTCATGCCTGTCGGAGTGAAATACGACGCTCACATCACCTGACACCGAGGAGCCGGCAGCCGGTAGCTGCTACAACTTCAGTTTCCGCCGACTATAATTTCCAACAAAGACACCTTTGAAGTACAAACTAATCCTGTTCCTGTAATTAGAGGTTGTGTATTGGCCCTATAAGGTTTCCTCGCAGTGGATATATGTTTGACCACGGGGAACGTTAAAGTTCTATCCTGTGTGTTATTTGCTGTTGTTTCCATTCGCGAGTGGGAACCTCGGCCTCAGCGGCAGATGAACCCTCGCAGGTGAACGCAAAAGGTTTTCGAGATCTATTATTCATGATTTATCTGTAGGATGGCTTCGTTAAGAATTCATTACTCCGACTCCGGCAGACCGCTGAAGTGAGAGAAAATGCAAGAGAAAACTTGTCTGACCCCAGACGGCCTCGATGAGTCTCTGCGTCTTTCTTCCTGTCTCCCACATTACATTGATGAATAACGCCGACACACGCCGACAGCGCGGGTCATCCATCAGCCTCGAACCCGGCTCACACACAGAAAAGGAGGCCATCAAATATTTACGCCCACGACTCCTCCCCGCGCATAACAGAACCCTGACACATACGCCGCGGTGAATTATTGAAACTCTCCGGCAAACTATACATTTAAAAGCACACCCACAGGGGTGGCCGGGCAGCTGAGGTACTCGAAGCGTCCGCACAAATACAAACCCAGAGCTGGAGTCAGGAGTACCTGCATCTTTGGAAAGACAGAGAGAGAATAGTTGTCTCAAGAGAAAAACAACTTCAGCGGTCCGGGGGACGAGAGAGGCCGGATTGTTGTGTTAAAGCAGCCAGGCTGGATTTCACACAATGCATTTCCTTTGAGCACAAAAGGTGATGATTAACAGAGTTAATAAGAAACTGGGCCGTGTGTGTAGTGAGCCAACAGTCCACCGCATGGGGAAAAAAAAGAATCACAAGTACAAATGTGTGATTCACTCCTCCAGCGATACTCGTCCACCTCCTTCCTTAGGTGTTCTGAATGGCAAAAGCGACTCTGGCGTCATCCCGCTGTGGCTCTCCCCGCAGCGTCCCAAATAGGCGCCCGGCGGCGTGCTAACAAGTGGATGACAGTGCGTCCCAGCGGGGCGAGGCCAGTGCCGTCAAAGCCCAGAACGGGTGAAGAGGTTGCGGGGGGGGGGGGTGTAGAGGTGAGAGAACACGGGGAGCCTGAGAACAGAGGGGAATGGAACCTCGTCCAATTAACAGGCAGCAGGGGCCAGTAGCTGAAGCGACACACCCAACCCCCAGGAGGGGGTCGACACGTTTAAGTGTATGCATTATTACAATGCATTTCCTCACTTCGTTTTTATGAATGAGCCGTTTGGCGGTGGAGGGGTGGAGCGGGGTGCCAGGCCTGTTCTGCCAGCCCGGGCCAATCAGAAGTGTCATGGCAGAAGTGTGTGTGTGTGTGTGTGTGTCTCTGGTGTTAAGCGTCACGCAGTGTGTGTCGTCTCTGTGTGGGATTAATCAGGAGAGGCTGGGTTTGTTTGGGTGCCTTGAGAGGACGGCCCCCAGGCCCGCTCCCAAAACATATGTGAGCAATTATGACAGATGGGGCCCTGGACTGGGGCTGGAGGAGCGTGATGTCAGGTTCTCGGAGGCCTACTTAAAATGGGACTCTTTATGTTTTGTAACTGATGTACTGGTGTGACTAATTCGGCTGCGGGAGTCGGCGCTGATGTTGTATTTATGTCCGTCCACCCTCGGACAGCCCTTCTGACTCAGTGCTTTACCGTCTTATACGGCTGGGCCAGAAACTGAAAGCAAAGCAAAGTTTTCGCAGTGATGTCATGTAATCCTGCTTCAACACTGAATATGTTTTGCCATCGTGTTGTTATCTAATCACAATTCACCACCTTTTTTTAAAGGTGCAAGAGAAAAGTGCAGTGCAGCCAGGGCGTAAAATGTGCAGTATTACTCTTAATACTGTGTTATCAACACCATCTTTACGGTGGTCACAATAACATTTACACGTATACATTGGTATGTGCTGTGTGTCAAACACTCGCTTACTCATTTCAAAAGACACAACCACCCACCTCTCAGTGATGACGTCATTTCAACATAAGTGGACACACACACACACACACACACACACAAACATTTACTAGATGTCTGTTGTCCCACATCCATCACATGTTGTTGTTGTTGGTTTGATTCCATCATAAACGAAACAATCATAATAAAAATAATTCTGTTCATCTGAAATGGGTCATTTATAAAAAATAAATGGATAATGGATAATGGAAAAAAAAAATTAGTGCAATATAATTTAAAATAATAATGTTTTCATTGAGATTAAGGGTTAAGATTTTTTCTTATACTGCCAATGGTATATGGAGGATTTTTACTTCTCTTGACAAATTCTACATTTCAAACCAGATTAGTGGAGAAGCATCAAAATATCTTTTTACAATGATTATTTCATGAAGAAGAAAAATCGAGTTATTTTTCAACCTTCCTCTGGTTGTTCAGCTCTGTAGACGTAGATGCTAATGAAAAATTTTTATTTTTTTTTTGATAACTCATTCTTCATACCCACCAGCTGCATCTTTTCATTTCATGACTGATGACTGATTTGTACGTTTTTTTTTATCCAACACCCCCTTTTTGTGCTGTGAGCAGGAATTTGTCTGAGTTTCAAGACCAAACCAGGCCAATACGCAACAAATGACAATAAGCTGCCCAACCCACACAGCTGCAGTATGAGTCATTTTATCCCATTATTTCTCCTCACCAGAAGACGACCAGTAATGAGTAAACGCGGCGTTATGTTACCAAGCTCTTCCTCTCAAAGGCTTCGGATCCAGGCGCAGCAGAATGATGCAAAAACCAACAGACAACCAACACCACTTATTGTTATTCACCATAAAGTTTTATTTCTGGGGAACTGCAGCAGTTTCTCTCTATTCAAATGTGCTGAAAATGGTTTCAAAGCTTGGAGGAAATGCAGTGGAAATCTCATTACAGAGTACACATGCTGGAAAAAAACGTTGGCTCCGGGGCAAATTAAACACCCTCTCCTGAATCGCAATAGGCTTGTTAGGATTTCAGTGTGGAAATGTAGCACAGGAGGGGGTGGGTGTGGAGACGAGGGGGCGGGGGGAGGGGGGTGCTCGCTGACAGCTCTGCCACTACCTGACCGCTTTAACAAGCAGGGTTAAACTGTAACCGGTGGACTGCTGTGCCCCTCCGAGCAGCGGCTGCACACATTGATTTACATGGGATGTGACTGCTGGAATTTCCATCTATAGACGAGACAGTGGCCTGAAGCACACTGCTAGTGTGGGTGTTGTCATTGATATTTGGGTCAATTGACATTCCACAAGTTGTGATTGGCCCACCCTGACTGGGATTTTTCAGCGGTTTCACAGAGGGATCGGGTTTTATAAGGTGCTAATGAATAAAAGTTTTTTTTTTTTTTAGTAGTTTCAGAGTTTCAAAAAACTTGATACTTAGAATTGATCTGGGTCACGATCCCAAGAAAGAAAATCTGAGATGCTCGAGCAGCCAGGACTGGACTGAAACATCCCTCAAATAAGTCCCTGCAATAAATGTCATAGTTAACATCATTCATCCAGACGGTTTTGCGTCATTTAAAGTTTGACTGGCATTCTTTTGGTTATGTCATCTCGCCAAGAATGACCCAAAAGGTATTGTCCATTTATCTGAGTTCCTTTTTGATTCAGTCCTACATCCTGCAGAGGTTAATACTCATTGGAGTATTACTGCACCATTGAAAACTGTGTGAACTCCTCTTATTAAAAAAAAAAAAAAAAACACCTTAATGTCCAGCTGTTTTATGAAGTTACTGAAACTCTGCGACCCATTTTCATCTTTTATTTGAACATCTATCTGTAAGATCAGTTTTTTGTCTTTTGGAAATAGGATCATGTGTAGATGTGAGTATGGTTTCTGAGGAGTACTTTTCTCTACAGTGCTGTGTGTATGTATACAGGTAATGTACACAGAGTCTCTGGAGCTCAACAGAAAAACACCCTGTGATTTCCAGGTCAATTAATATTTCAGTGTCATTTCACAGAGCGTTAGCGAGAGCCCCAGAGGCATTCTGGGTTAGCAGATGCTCACAGGACAGAGCCATTCCAATTCACACTGGTTTCCCAAGCTGAAGATAAAAGCCTTGAGAAAACAAGCGCTTGAGGACCGAGGATCTGCTCTCTCAGTGCTCAGATGCAGAACCGAAAGCTGAACCTGGGCTGCCTCAGGAAACCGAAATATGAGTATTGAACCTTGAGCGATTTCCAATTTATTGAGCTGGCCCCATCACATGTGGATCGACAGCGGCGCGAAGCCATCGTTCTGGAACTGGGGCCAAAGCACTGGACCGTCGCCCAAGTGCTAACTCTGAGAGCGTAATCAGCATAAAAAAACCATAAAAGAATGAGAACTTGTTAATACTCAAATATTTACAGGGAAATGGGGAAAAAAAAAAGTTAAACCAACAATTATTTGTTTTATGGATTTGTGATCCTTGGAATAACCGTTATACACATAACACATGTGCAGACTTAAGCTTAGCATTTCTGAAGCTTTTAACCACATCTCGCGGCCTTCATCAACAAAGGGAAACTGAGTGGTTGCCAAGCAAACTCAATCGACCGCGGGAGACTGTGAGATGAGATGCAGAGGCCTGCCTGGAGGATCTTGGGTTGCTCAGTAACTTTTCCTTTTAGCTAATTTTTAGAAAATCAACACTTTATTCTGAAATCGATGACTGTCCTATACCTCATTTGTTTTTATTTTGACTGAACAAGTGGGTCTGCACCATTTCAATCACCACAGTGGATATAAAGTAACTTTTACAGAGGCAGCGTGTGGGAGAAAAAAGAAAGCGTGTTCCCGGGTGATTAGTCAGAACAAGGCGGAGTGGAGCGGTGCTTGTGCTCCCTGCGTGTGATCTGATAGATGGTGAAGCTCTGCTGCTGCCGCCGCTGATGATGCCGATGCTCTCGCTCTGAAGTCAGGCAGAGTTGAAAGTTGAACTGTGGGTCAAGGTCCGGATGTGAATGTAGAAACAAAGAGCGAGGCAGAGGGGCACTGTGGGAGTTTGAAAGGGGTCAAGACGGATAGGCAGAGAAAATCATTTGTTGATTGGACTGCACTGCTTTATTCTGTGAGATGCTGAAGAGTGCAGGATCTAACTGAAAACAAACAGTAAACTGGTGATTTGCAGAGGTACAAACGCTTTTACGGTCACTGAGGAGACTTCCACTCGCTGCTTCATAAACCCGGCTGCCTCTCTTCACAATTCGAAATGAGCTGCTCTATTTCTGAGGATTAAACAGTGTGCGTTTTTTTTTTTTTTTTTTTTATGTAGGAAGAGATCTGCAGGGTAAGACGTTAAACCTGGGAATTCTTTCAATGCAGTCACACATCCAGAAAGAATCTTTTCCCCCAAATCCCTGGAATCCACGTCCATTGATACCAGAGGGAATCTATGTAACTTCATAGGTACAGTGAAATATTTGAAGCAAAAGTTTCTCATTTTGGGAATACAACTTTATACTTCTTAGTCGAGTTGCTCTCAATAACATCTATTTTACATCAATATGAATAGCACATGTGCTTTTTTCAAAGGGGATTGACTCTTCTGGAGGATTTGGGGAAGTTTTCCACCTCAGGTGTCGTGTCTCCCTCTCTGCTGACCGGAGGAGAGAGCTGTGTCTCTCAGTGAGAAACTCAATGCTCATCCCTTCATTTTAAATGCTACAGTTATCTGCAGTGTATAAAATGTGCCTCGGGCAGCGGGCTGCTGAACAAAGGGAGCACTCATTCCCTGACCTCCCTGCAATGTCTTAAAAAAAAAGGTTGAGTGGAACAACAAGGCGGAGACAGGGACGGTGGGGAGGACAGTGAGAAATGAGAAGGGGGGGGGGGGGGAGAGAGAAAAGGTCTGGCAGAGAAAGTTGTGGGAAAAAGAGCTAAGTAAGCAAGATATAAGGACGTCTTTTCAAGCACACTAGCCCTGTGAAGCGTCACTATATCATGCTAAATCCCCATCAGCCCTCCTGTCCATTAGTTATTATCACTGAGAGCCATGTGTGTGTTATCAGGCTCCGGCACGCTGTGACCAAGGTTATATCCCTGCATGTTTATGATGGGGCGCTTTCCAGCAATTCAAACATGCACGATTAAACAGAGTCCACTGTTCAGCTCGGAGCCAGTAGTCACAAGTTAACAGCTGCAGGTGCTGCGTTCGAAATAGCAGAGAAAGAGAAAAAAAAAGTCTTTATCAATCGACACTACGGCTGCTGACTCACCCAGTGAATAGGATGATAATACCAAAATATTCAATTGAGCACAATCAAAAGAAAGGAACTGTCTCTCTAACAAAACATTATGTAACGGGAAATAAAAAAACACCAATTATTGTTTTTAGATTTCTACTATATTAATATAGAGAATAAGACAACACTTAAGGTCTAATAGAGATTCAGCTGAGTGTCATCTGCATAGAAGTGGATGAAAATCAAAGAAGTGTGAGGAATATTTAAGGATGGAATTGCGACGAAGACAGCAAGCTCTTACAGATTCAGGACACAAAAGCGTGGTAACTTCTACGTTACTTTCTGCCCTCTGCTTAACTCTCAGGGGATTTGTGTTGTTGTTGTTATTGCTTCAATAGCCCCCCCCCCCCTTGTTGGCTTATCAAGGCTAATCAAGATCAGTTCAATCAAGTGCAGCATAAAAACAACTCTTGGTGATTTTTACAGGCTTGTTGGGAATCCACTGGAAGAATACTGGCTCTGACAACCAAAGGGCAAACTCGTTTTGCACAGTAATTTGTCTGTTTTGGGAGATGGGGAAATAAAAAAAACAACTCTTGGCACTCCCTTAATAGACTATCATCTTCTTCCTTTTTTTCTCTACATTGAGCATAAACAGATTTACAGGCTTATAAATCGTACCCATTCCTGTCTGCCTCCCTGCAGACTCTGCGGCTAAATCCTCCCACTAATCTCCAATTAAAGTGGTGATAATAGGTGTTTGCCCAACTCGGTGCCCACCACTGCTCCCCCTGCTCTGTCCTCCCTTCTCTCAACCTCCCATCAAATCTGTCATGGGGGTGGGGGTGGGGGGGACTCACACAAAACACACACACACACACTTCCTGTCAGACTCTCTCCAAAGTGCCCGGAGGATTGACCTAGATTGAGCCCACTTCACAAACTAATTTCTGCAACACAAAGGAGGATTAGCAAAGATTAAGATGACAAGGTCTGAGGATTGAGAAGTAGCAGGCATAGGCCAATTATAATTACTGCCCTGACAAACAGCGGACTGTGGCAAATCCAGGCACTTGTGTTTGGATCTGCCTGACTCTCAAACTGTCGCGCCCCTTAAACCATCAGCCCTGACTGTACATTGACTCAAAGCTCCCTATATCGTCGGCAAAGACACATTACGCACCGCACGGTGGCAATTCATAATCTGAAAGGATGGAGATTTGTCCTTGGTTAACCGGTGAAGCTGCACATTTCCAGGTCTGCTCTGGCTTTGAGCGGTTGCAGCACTTTCTTCTGGGCTCCTCGCTGAGAGAAGCTTATGTTGCTGAAGCGGTAATTTCCTCTAACATTTGGCCGTGCTTTGTCACGTCTGCTCTGCCAGTATGAATCATTAAATGATTCACGAATGCATTTTGGAATATTCACAGTGTTTGTGTTTAACAGTGAGATTAGGACATTCTAATGAAAATGGAAAATTCAATCCTCTCAGGATCCCTCGAATGGCTTAAATTCCGTCTGTGTGCCATACATCTTAAGGGAGACTTGGCAGCTTCATGCCGCCGCCGCCGCTGCTGCTGCTCTGAAAATAAGACTTTTTCATGTAGATCCCCTTTTTGCAGCAATGATGATGAGAGCACAAGCATAAGTCCCGGCTCCGTCTTCTTTACTCGATCCATGTGAAGCAAAAACGCTGGAGAGGGAAACATCTGTGAGGAGAACAGCAGAACCGGAGATTGATGTGGTCACTGAAGCCATCAGCGAAATCTGTGCGATAAAGCCCCTCTGAAATGCCAGCCCACTTTTCATCATTACCGTTGGGTGTTTTCACAGCACATCAGGGAGTGTCTGGGTGACTGCGGCTGACTGAGTGTGTCTGTGGGTGTTTGGAATGGTCCTCGAATGCACGTGCGGTTTGCAGTGTTTATGTACGTGTGTGTGTGTGTGCGTGTGTGTGGTCCAGTGCAGAACAAAAGCGGACACTCATCAGCAGAGTTGGCGTGCGCACAGCACATCCAGAGCAGGAAGAGAGAGGCTAGGCTTTCATCTTCGCTCATGCTTGCCGAGACCCCGATGGGGACCACATGCCTGAGTCAGGCAAGGAATCCTTTTGTGTGATTAATACTAAAAGTTTAGGGGTCTCCCGCTGTCAGGCCCTGGGATATCGCTCCGAAGTGCCCATCAGGGGGGCCAGAGGAAGCCAATGGAATCTCTTTAGGGCACAGATAACAAGCAGCCACGGGGGAAGGCGGGCAAGGAATAAAACAGTCAAAATCTCAACCAGCTGTCAGACGCGCGGCATTGCTCCGCTAATTACAAACTCTGCCTCTCTCATCCCCACCCACTGCTGTCCCCGCCTCACCTCTGCTCCATCTGTGAGCCTGACGTTTAATTAAGGAGGCTCTTCTAATTGATGAAAGAGGCGCAGAAATGCAGCTTGCAGCCGCAGTCTGACTCGACGTGCTTATAAAAATGCCTGAGAAATTGGAGTGTCGCTCAGCCCTCGGCCTCATTCATTAGCTGCGGCTAGGCTACTTTACCTCAGCACACGTTCATTTGTCAGCCTCTCGTCCAGGTATGCTCTTTTTTAAAATCTTTTTCTTTCCCAAGCAAAGTTGTTTTGGTTTGCAGATTAGGATCTTAGCCTGGAGTTGTTTGTGCAGACTTGCTGTCAGAGTGAAAGCAGATCTGACCTTTATCTGACAGGTAGTTTCAGGGGATCAGGGAGGGTCAGTGTGCTGGGCTCTCACCTGCGGGATTACAACAACCCAGCTCCATGTTGTTGTGCCTTTTAAAAAGTTAGAGGGCAAAATACATTATTGTGAAGGTTGAAGTAGAACTTCTATGATGCACTTGTACTTTCCTTACTCCTTTATAATTTGCACTACTCAAAAACCCATTGTGTACGAATGCATTATTTATCTGACAGTAAAATAGTTCTGTCTGTTACTCACTTGATTTGAATGATCTGAATGTGGGAGTTGAATAAATCACCGGAAGCTAAAAGACTCGCCGACATTCACCGACGTTGCAGGAGCTGATCTCAACAACATGTTGTCTTCAAAAGCACAACATTTGTTTTGCAGCACTTTTAACTGAGCTGTCCTATTGATAGGTTGTAAATATCACACAGGCATAAAAAGCAAAATGAGTTTGATTTAATTAAAAACATTACAACAACATTACACCATGAGCCAGGTAGGATGAACTCAATGTTTTCTAACTTCACTCTGCACACTGATGGCAAGATAAAATTCTGAAGTAGCACTTCAGGAGCTTCTTGTTTTCCACCACATGAATCCACTCCTGACCCCAGATGCCTCCTCTTGCCACTTTTCAAACTGTGTATAGAGGAATTAAAGTTTTAGTGCACCTACTTATGCATGAGTGCAGTGACATATATTATTCATTTATAGGCTATACATCGTGTTACTTCTGCTTTAGGTGAGCAACTTTAGGTGAGCGCTTCCAACAAGGAATTCTTTTTCTACCACAAGGATTTCTTAGGTTATCAGAATGACATAGCTGCTGTGGGTCAGCACTCGCATTATCCTCAGATAGTTTCCTCTGTTGGAAGTGAGGAGTTGTGGAAGAACAGCCGCCTCATCTCTGGTGAATTCCCCGCCCTAATTAGAAGGCAGCAGTTAATTGATTGTTTTGGTTTCCCATTCCCGTCGAGAGAGAGAGAATGAAATTTAGCGGAGTTCACCCGAGTCATGCCTCCTTTGCACTAAAGCGAGTTCACTCCGTCGACCCGTCTCAACCGCCGAGCCCTCCCCCACCTCCCTCCTCTTTTCCTCTACGCAACCTCAAACCACACCCGGGTTAAAATCCATATAACAGCAGAAATTGCAGGGCAAATGCCTTTGAGCCACGCTGATTAAAAGACCCAACAGCTCCGTTTCAAAGGGAGCGTAAACAATGTTATGAGCACGCTGCCTGCAGTGACTCACCCCAAACTGCTATTACATCTACCTCATCAAACCGCACCGCGTTTCATCTTCCTGCGGTTTTTCCGCGATGAGATAAGCCCAGAGCTCACGGAGGTAGGCTAAGTGGCCTTAAAAGCGTTTCTAAGCGGTTAATAAGTATGTACTAATGACCCCAAACACGTCTTATCAACATGAAGAAGTCTGATAAAGCTGCAGACTATCCAAAGGCTGAAGTTGTGTTGTGATTCGCAAGCTCATAACTCTGCAGCTGTCGGGGAAGGGGGGGGGGGGGGGGGGGTCATTGTGTGGGGGGGGGGGGGGGGGGGGGGGGTGCAGTTGCAGACAGTTGCATGCAGGTATTGAGCCAGCTGTTTAACAAAAACACATCCGTCTTCTTATCTCCAGTTCTTAACCAAGCATAGCCTCACCTCTCATCATGGATGCACACTTTCTGAAATCATTAATCTCTATTGTAAAGGGAGGCGAAGGGAGGGGGGGGCAAGGGGGGGGGGGGGGGGTTTGT
>JAFBJW010000022.1:108262-334167 GCA_016785235.1 Pseudorhombus dupliciocellatus
AAAAAAAAAAAAAGGACGTTTAGACAAGTTTTGAATTGATCCCCTGGGAAGGACTGAGAAGTTTTTTCTCTCACGGTCAGCCTCCTTCTGTGAGGTCTGACATCCTTCCTTTTTCCCTTTCATTCCCAGTCAGCCTTCTTTTCCATTCCTCCGCATTTTGTCTTTTCAGTGCGTTGCCACGACAGGCAGGCGCGCCGAAAACAAATTCCATATTAAAACAGCGGCAGGATTATATGCTTCATAGTTTCATAGTCTCTCCTTTTCGGAGATGAGCCGCTGACGAGAAAGGGAATAAAAGGTCTTTGACAATATTTCACGGACAGCCGGGGAGTCGCTCTGGAGCTGAGGGGCTGCCTGCGTGGTTGTGTTTGGGGGTGCAAGTTTAACGCGATGTGATCGGGACTCCGCAGCCTGCAGCACGCAGGGAGATCGGGTTTGCCAGCTGACTACACATGTTCTACATACGCCTGCACTGTTTATCATCAGAGCAGGGGAGCGGGGTTAGAACGAGGCCAGGAAGACGTAGACGGAGCCAGAGGAGGCTGCTGACTCTGACGGTAAATCTTCAGTGAGGCCATGACTATCAAGGATGATGTGTGTCTGACTGGGCTTTGGCGGATGCACCTGGGGGGGGGTTGTCTCCTCATTTCCTCTTTTGCCACTTCTCTCAGTCACCTCCACTTGTAAGTGATGATGAAGGTTTCCCGACACCGTGTGAGTCGCCGCCTCCCTCTCAACCAATGTAAAGACCCAAACCTCAACAAAGGAGGGGGACTGACATTGGATTAGCCTGCTGGTGTGTGGCTTGTCTAATTGGCAGAGCCCCCTTTTGCCTCTTCGAGCGATTTCCCCCACAGGAGCAATAAAAGTATCCCATTCTCTTTCAATTACCTCCTCTGTCCTTCTGCCCATCCCTATAGCGACATAACTCACTTAACCAACACACACAAGCCCCTCTCAATCCCCCACAGGCCCACCCTCCCCCCTCCCTTCCACTGAGAGGATTCTACCTGTCTGGCCTTACTGACCCAGAAATATCAATGCTTGGATTGCAAGTATAAATCGCAGTAGAGAAATATATTAGATTATATATTAACCATAACCATATCCAACATTATTTTTCTAGATCTAATTATACTTTTGTTATATATGATGTTGATGTATATATTCAAAATGTACTGCTATAAAAATAATTGCAGTTCAGTGTTTGTGTGAAGTGATGATAGTGTGAGAATGTAATTATCTCTACACCCTGAAGTCAACGCGTACTATTTTGGTATCTGCCAAAAAATCCGCGAATTATTAAAAGATGCTACAAATGCAACTGAATCAGTGTTTCACAGATCTTGGAAGGAAAAGGGTCAAATTCGACGCTGCACATGGATTTACCATTAGATTATACTTCCTCAATTTCTGACCTGGTGTTTTCATTAACCCACGCTGAAGTTAGTAGCATGAAATAAGATGATCCGACACACGCAGGTTTACTTCATTTCAAACATGCAGCAGCAAACCCTGAAAGCAAACCGAATTTCATGTACTTTTTGCCAGACGAAGAGACACGGGCGTACCTTATGAAAGCGACGCAGGTACAGCATGGGACTCAAGCAGGCAGGTGTTTCCAGGTGCTGACGAAAGCAGTGGGGATGAGCGAGTACGGCACGGTAGTGATGCTGTTCCAAGCATCCAGCGTGGGGTCGTAGCAGTCCAGAGTTTTACACCGCTGTGTGCCAAAGTACCCACCCACCACGTACAGTTTGTTCCCCGATGCCACAGCCTGGCAGCTCATCCGCTTGGCTGTCACATCTCCCACTTTAGTCCACTGGTAGGTCTCGCTGCTGAATTTATAAGCCGAGCACGCCGAGAACTCCGTGTCCCCACCCATGACGAAGATCTGGTTTCCGAGCACGGCGGCAGCCGTGTAGCGCCACGGCTGCGGGCACGACGCGGGCACTGTCCACCGGTTCTCCTGCGGGTCGTAGCACTGCACCTTGGGCAGCTTGTCGTGGGTGACGCTGGTTCCTCCGAAGGCGAACAGCTTGAGTTTGACACTGACTACGGCTGCATTGCTCACGCCCTCTCTCAAGGGAGCCACCATGGTCCACTTGTTCGCCATCGGGTCGAACTGCTCCACCTGCTTGAGTGACACGGATGGAGACGCCGGGAGGCAGCCGGTTGCTGCCGTGTGGCCTCCCACGACATAGAGGCAATGTTTTAACTCCGCAGACCCGTGGCCGAACCTGGCGATGAGCATGGGAGCTGCTTTGGACCATTCCTCGTGGACAGTGTCGTAGACCCAGACATCTTTGGACACGCCGTTCTCCGAGCCCCTCCCACCAGTGATGTACACCTTGCAGCCGATGGCACAGGCGCTGAACTCCTTCCTGGGGCTGGGGATGTCCGCTTTGGGGATGATCTCTTTGGCCTTCTGGTCCACCAGGTACAACTTGTCGCACATGAAAGTCTGCCCTCCGAGGAGAAAAAGAGCATGGCTGGTTTTCCTCGGTCGAGCACACGGGCTGTTTACGACGCCGTCATTCTGCAGGATCTTCAGCTTGCAGCGGATGGCTTCGTCCACCAGCTCCTTGCTCTTGGCCTGGGCGTTGATCAGCTCTTCCGTGGAGACGTTCTCCATCAGGAAGATGGCAGGCAGCAGGGCGAGGCGGACCGTTCGCAGAAGCTCCGGCAGGTGACAGTGCCTCTTTTCCACGTCGTAGTTGATCCAGTTCAGAGCAGCTTCGTACACCAGTCTCTCGTCTTCCGTCTCTAGCTCCTCATGTGACAAAAGCTGCACCACCATATCTTTGGGCAGTTGGAGGAAGTCCTCCGTCTTGCAAATAGCCGGGAAGTTGCTGAGGCACATGCCCCAGGAGAGCTCGGACAGCTTGATACACTGGTGGGCATCCGAGAGCAGCAGCATGCCAAGGCAGTTGGTCGGATGGAGGTTCCTCTCCAGGAATTCAGCGCAGGCGTCTCGGATGTCCTGAAACTCCAACATGTCCCCCGCTTCCAGTAGCGACTCTGCGTTCTCCTCGTTGATGACCACGCGCGAAGAGTACGCATAATCCAGCAGGAGCTCCAGAACCTCGGGGTGGATGGAGTCGTGGAAGTTGACCTCGCTGGCCTGGCTCTCCCTCAGCCCGCCGCTGAACATGGCCTCGAAGTAGCGGCTGCAGGCGGCCAGCACGGCGCGGTGGCAGGGGAAGGAGCGGCTGCCCGCGTGCAGCAGGACGTCCGTGAAAAGTCGTTGCTGCCGCAGCGAGTTGAGGTGCATGAGGACGCTGTCGGCGTAGGAGGACTTGTGGAACAGGTAGATGTTCATAGAGCCGGTGCTGGCTCTTGATTTCCGGTTCTCATGGACGCACACGGACATTTTCATTGAATCCTGGGGAAGAGAAGACAAAAGCAAAAAAAAACTGTATTTAATACAATTAAATTAAAATTAATTATTTTGGCTCAACAGGAGATTGCTTTGCTTTCATAAATATTACAAAAGTTTGTTCAGGAAGGTCACACCTAGAATCTAAAAACTTTAAATCAAGATAAATGATGATATGTAGATGGGAATCTTGATTAAAAGATTCATATAAAAAGCAGATTTTACTGTTTTTGTTTTTTATTAATGGCTCTTTGTGTTATTACATTGCATCCTCAGCAGGGACTCGTTGCCACACTGAGATGCCACAGCTGAAGTTTTACACCGGTGAGTCCCAAATATTCATTTTGCTTTCGAAGAAACAGATTAAAAGTACTGGCAGCATCTGACAGTCGTGAAGGTTAAGCAGATAACAATTGTCTTCTCTTCAGGCAGCAGGAGGCTTTTCCACTTTCATCTCTTACCAGGACTAATGCCCCTTCTAGTTGAGATGCCGTGATTTATAAGAAAAGAGGAAAGGAAGAGAGAGAGCAGGCAGGCTTCTTTTAAGCTTCTGAGAAATGCACAGAAGTGACTCCTCTTCTCAAAGTCACAGCTCCAGTCCTCGCAGTCCTCGCCCCGTCCTCACTCCGGGCTCACTTTCATCCCACCCGATTTCAAGACGTGTCAAGTGCCCGTGGCCGTGTGTTCCCAGAAATACCAAGTCGCTCTCTAACCTATTAAATCCACATCTGACAGATTCATCGCGCAGACGTTTTCGAGTCTCAGCCGACTCTAAATAGTTTGGGAGGGGGGAAGATGACATAATCTTTACAGTAAACTTTCAGAAAGGATTATACCCGTCTAAGTCTGCAGGCTTCAGCTGCACTGGGGGAAAATGTTCAAGGCAAACCCTCTACCTCCTCACGCCGATCCATTTTCTCATTTTATCACACGATGAAATGACCCTCAAAAGACTTTGACTCCTATAGAGGTGTCTTACACCCCAGGTCACTGCATGTCATTTTAAAACAGTGAGGCTGACTATTTCAATTTTAAAGCACATCTTGTGGTGCGTCATAAATATATGTACAAACAGCTTTCCAGTTATATTTGACAACAATAATAATCATAATAAGACAAAAGAATGTTACTCATCGCAACTTGATGAAATGCAAAAAAACACCGCAGTTTTGGTTCAGCGGGATTTATCGCATTCCAGCACCGACAGAACTAGCAGCTCGTCATCTCATAGCCTCTGGCTCGGCTATAATGAGACCATCCTCTCACCTGCTGCACGTGTCACATTCCACACTCACACACAGAAACTAAAAGTGGAGCTCCTGCTTCCTGTAAGTCGTACGTGGGTTGCTTTGAGCGACTGACCCAAATAAATCAGTAGACATTCAAAGATTTGCATATCCCAATGATTAGCATGGTAATAAGCATATCCTTCAGCAGCGGGGGGCAGAGGCTGTTGCACGTGTTCCGATAACACAATTTCAAGGGCAAATCAGCAGATGTGCTTATTGGTACGCATTTTGTTTCTGTGGTGAAAAAAAAACTTGATGCGTACAAGTTTCTGTTGCTGCTCGAACACCATTCTGTTGTCGGTGTGCTCCGACTTACTATCAAGTCTCCACACACCAGGGATGACACGCTTAGTTTCAAGAATGCCGGTGTTGTTTAAGCTGGAGTATAAAGCTGACATGAACTTCTAAAAATGTCGAGCAAATTGGGTCTGGATATTTTCTAGGTTTGTTTATTATGTCTGAAGAACGCAGCAGGAGACTGTCCAGGTCAGACACTGTCCAAAACATTTAGCCAAGGCTTGGCGTCTGGGCAAGAGCATGTGGGAGGAATGACCTGATTTATAAATGCTGCAGGGGTAATTATTATTCTTTGTAATGCTTTGGTTTATGACACATCGACTCTAGCAGCAGCTCTTATCATCAGAACTCTCAGATCTCCAAGAGATATTTGTATAACCTTTAAACAAACCCAGCTGCGTCAAGAATCAAGAATTTCAATAAGACTTACTTCTCATCACAGCATGGATTCATCAACCCCATGCTTCATAATATCTGAATTTTAGATGTATAATCTCACGCTCTAAATCGTAATAATCTGAACTATCCTGCTGCCACTGACCCATTGGCCCCCACACTTTGACAAGAGGTGGTCAGCCTGAGTTCAGTCAGCTCACTCATACATGCAGTGAGTGTAGGAGAGCTGGAGAAAGAGAAGAGCCACAGACACATTTGCATTTCAAAGTATGGTTACCACGCAGGCCTGCAGGTCATGAAATCCTTTCATTCACTAATTTGTAATTTAAATGTGACATACAGTTCATACACAGTCATTTTTTCCATACACAGTCATTTATGCTATATTCAGTTCTATTGTTCTTATTAATGGTCATCAGCTGAAACTACAGGCCATCAGTAGAGTGTGTTTCCTGCAGCCTTCGTTTACTGTCTTGACTCATAAAACTACTTAAATCGTGCATCATGCTCATTTTCCACTGGTCAAAAAACCCTTACATCTGGTATTTGTCTGCAATGGGATCAACTGATACAACCGTCAACCTCCTCTCCATTCAAATGCCTCTGCGGCAGTCAACACATGACAACCAGGTAAATGCGCTACTCTCCTATTCTCTGTTTTAGTGGGGGTGGTGATACGTTAAATATCAATAAAAAATGGATGAAGAGGTAGACAGCTCTTTGTAGCCGTCATAGGGGGAAGCGAGTTTCTTCTGCATCCTCAAATAAACTGCAGTAGTGGTCTGTAACTGGGTCAAACCAACATGTAGGACTGTACCAGACACAGATGGACCGGCCCTCAACGGGTGCCGATCTCCGTCACGGCGACCACATTAATAGAATCACTTCCTCTTTCGTAAATTGCCTGTAATGCTACCCAGCATTCATTTTAAAAAGTGGTGAACTTGACTTCTTTCACAAACTTCCGAAATAGCCTCAAGGCAACGTGAGATCTGCATCACAGGATGTTTGTTCAAAAGCTCGGCAAACAACGCCTGGCACACAAACAACAAAAACAGTCAGTTAGAGGACGATTAACTCTGAAGACGCTGCGCAGCATCACCACAGGCGAGGCCCACGGGCAGGTTAGGAGCGGTCACTGCAGTTAGTGTGACTGTTCAGAGAAAGGGTGTCAGTTACACGGAGCTATGGAGGGAATTGTCTCTGATATTGTCTGACCTAGTGGGCATTTATCTAGTGATTTATTATATCGTGCTTCACGTCCCCACTCCAGAGTTTATAGTTACTTACAGCTCAATGAGAGTCTGCCCTCTGTTGTTGAGGATTTCTCACAAGCACCTTGACCAACGTCTGCAGGTTGAAGTGAAGCGGACAGCGCAGTCCTGGAGCATCGGTCAGTAACTGGCTGAGTTCTTAGCCATAGCGATGGAGTTTTAGACATTTCAGAGACCATTATCTTTTCAACAGAAAAGATCAAATAAAATGGAACAACTAAATGATTGTGCAGACCAACAAGAACTGGAACGGCCATAGTTTTGTTGTCTGACAAGATAACTTATTAAATATTAGTCACCAATAATCATGCATTCCAGCCCCATGCTAACCACAAGTTCCAACACCAGCCTGTGCCCACGCTAGAATATTCAGTCCAAGCTTGATTCTGCAGCCCAGTTTGTGTGTCAACAACACAGTCAGTACATTGACCCCAGCATGTGTGAGACATGTCCACACATTACAGTTACAGAGAGTGGAAGTGCATGGAAAAACATGGTGGAGAGAAGAAGAAAAGGCACATGCACGGTCTGTGGACTGGCTGTGGCCTAGCCGGGCTCAAATCATTGCCAGGTGTCCACAGTCAACCAGGGGCTGCAGGAAGAGGGATGGGGAGGGAAAGACTTCAAAAGTAAACAACAGGCTTATAAGGGCCAAGTGTACATCTGCTGCTTCCAATGGGGGGGGGGGGGCAACAACACGAGCAGAGCTGCAACTACTGATCTGATCGCCTGCATCCATCTTCATCCAAACCACGCCGGATGAGATTATTCCCACGCCAGCTGTCCGCGAGGACACTGTCCCCAACGAATGGTGATCAGAGGACAGGGCGACACACCTGACGTCGCCTTGAAAACATCTCGTGAGTACGGAGGAAGAAGACGCTCGGGGCTCGGTCTCACACGGACACAAACACAAACAATCGCTGTGCTGGACAGAGGACAACAACAACACCAACACACCACAGACGGGATCACAACACTCTTTTGTGTGTTCTGTGCTCTCTCTCTCTCTCTCTGTTAGTTTCCCATCGGCAGGGATGCAGCGGCGGCGGCTCCGTTCAAAACAATGGTGTGGGTGTGGAGGAGCCTTCATATTTACACTCATACACACAGCGTAGGGGGGCAGATCGTGGTCGGGGGGTGGTCGGTGGTCAAACGTACCTCTTCTGGTGAGAGCAGGAGTTCAATAGCGCCCGCGGTGTCCCCGGAACATGCCACCCGTGAAAAAGCCACGATGCGAGCCCCGCGCCCGGGGGGAGTCTGCTGGTTTAGTCCGAGCTGGTTCCCGGGAAACGCCGGATCCTCGGGCAGGCTGAGGCTGCTGTCCTCCACACTTCTGCTTACACGTGCGTGGAAATATTCACGGACATCGGAGCTTCCGCACAGACTGAGGACCGAGGCTGTTGTCACCGAGGTCTGGCAGAGTTGTGCGGAGACTGAACTCCTCTGCTGTGAACCCGTCCTCCTCCTCCTCCTCCTCCTCTCTCTCTCTCTCTCTCTCATCAATGGGTGTGTTTACTGTGGGGGGAGGACCGCCACCTCGTGCAGGAAATGAAGAGTGTGGTGGGGGAGGGGAGGGAAAAGAAGGGGGGAGGGTCTTCGATGCAGCCCCCCCCCCCCCCCGGTGGGGGAGGGGAGGGAAAAGAAGGGGGGAGGGTCTTCGATGCAGCCCCCCCCCCCCAGCCCCCCACACACAGCACACACAGTTGTATCTCCACTATTTCAGAGGACGCATCATTGACTTGCACTCATTTCACGGAGCCCAATTCATGCTTCTGCATCACATCTAAGCTATGGATCCCATGACATGTACCCTACGTGTATCCTACAGATCTAGATGTGTTTTCTACGGATCAAGGTCTACCCTACACATCTAGATGTGAACCCTACAACGCACCCTGTCTTTTTTCCTTTGTCACAGTTCTTACAGAAAAAATAACACACTATTGTTCCCTGAAGTAAATAGAGCTGCCAGAGACTTTGTAAATAAGCAAACCAGAAACCGGTGGAAACCGTACACAGGAACATAGAAACTCTACACCCATTAGTCCTTCGGCTGTGTAGTTGCAGAGTGACACACAAGCTCACCTTTGCATAACTATGAATGCCTGAAGGCCCATTGCATACCTACAACATACCTTTAACACAGAAGGACCTTAACAATAGTTAGGACTGACCAAACCCTGACCCTTGATCTCATGTGCACCTGCCCCATAGGAGCTCAATCCCACCGTTGATGTAAACCCTACCTTTACCTTACCCCAACCACAGTTAAACTAATATAACCATATACTTATCCTAACATTATTTGAAAAGGTAACCTGAACCTAACCCAAGCAAAATGCCTAACCTGCCTAACATTGAATCTTAATTTATTTTCACCTAAACCCAATTATAACCCTTCAACTGCCTAAGTTATCTTGTACTACAACTTCCTCTTTGTGGAAATCCCATTCTAACCGCTCATCAGTAATTTGACTGAGGCTGACATGATAAGCTTCACTCATTTGCTTCAATAAATGTATTCGAATCAGGGTTGCACTATTTACTCAGGCCTTTACCCATCGCCAGTTCTTTGTCCTGTTGTGTTGCTAACAGACCAGTTAATGACACAGACATAGTAGTTTTTAGTTGGGGTAGTTGGGAACGATACGTTTAATTTCACTCCTGAATTACAAACTTGCTGTAGCTTCGCACTGAGGACAATGCAGCAGACTGAGAGAAGTGTGTTTTTGTGTGAAGAAAAATTGCAAATGGTTCATATATGTGATGTGAGAGACACCTAGTGGAAAAATGGTTCATCACTGGGAAACGTTCTACTTACTGTAAGTTTGAAAGAAAATACAGCTTTAACGTATCAAGTCTGGTTTTCATGAACTAATTCAAAAATTACTTTCTGCAGAAAAACTGAGCCATTGAAACTTCAACGTTAAATTTGCGTAGATAATTCATTTGTATTAGGTTTTGTTTTGAAATATCCCATAAATAATGAAGTGATAAAAAGTTTGAGTGGAAACTACAAACACGGATAAATGAAACGTTTCACACTACTTTAATCAACTTCACACACTGATATATAACCTTCAATATAAAAACAAATTCAATGAGAGAAGGACTTCCGTCTCTCGTATCTTGTTTTAGACCATGAAGGGTAAGGGTCAATATGCAAGTGAATGGAGAAACATTTAATACTGCATGAATACATTTACATTTGCTCTCAGGTCTGTGGAGATTCTCATTCATCCAGGTCATAGTATCAGGTGATCGTTTAGTCAAGGCAACTGGACTTCTTTCTTTATTGAAGACGTTTCGTCCTTCATCCGAAGGGCTTCTCCAGAACTGAAGAAGCCCTTCGGATGAAGGACGAAACGTCTTCAATAAAGAAAGAAGTCCAGTTGCCTTGACTAAACGATCACCTGATTTGCTCTCAGCTATAGACTACGACAGTCGATTTGCTAACATTCGCCCACGATAGCATTCAGCTGTTAGGAAAAACCGGAAGAGCACATTACTAAACATATCGATCTTCGAACAGCTGCTTGGCTTTTATCGCATTTTTTGGCGCACGGAGGCCACCGTAGTCCAGGTGGGGCGGGGGATACATTTGTTGTCATTTTACACACTTCACCTTTAAATCTTTTTTGCAGCGCCGACTTCCGCTTCAAGCCCCGCCCCAACCCCCTGCTCAGACAAAATGTTGCTGTGTGGCCAGGTCCCGTGACTCCGCCGCCGCCGTCCGCCAACATGAGCACCTCCACGGTGTTCGCCGCGCTCTGGCTGCTCCTGCTGGCCGCTTGCTCTGCCCTCCAGCGCAACGTGGTCCGGGAGAGCGTCCAGCCCGTCTCCCAGCCTTCAAAGTACGGCTCCCTGTGGCCTCTCCCGCAGAAAGTGCAGATCTCGGAGGTGCCATTCAAGCTGATCGGCTCCAGCTTCAGATTTGTCGACGCCAAAGGCTCATCCGCCGGACCGAGCTGCAGCCTCCTGCAGGACGCCTACAGGAGGTGAGGGGGGCCCCGGGGCCGGCCGTCCGTCCGTCCGTCCGTCCTGCGCGTTGCTGTGTCTCCGCGCGAGGACGGACGTGTCTCACCTCTGCGCCTTGTGTCCCCAGGTACTATGAGTACATGTTCGGCAGCGCTAAGAGACAGGGGCCGAGCAAAGGCAGGAAGCCGGGCCGCTCCGAGCTGACCGAGCTGCAGGTGTTGATCACCTCACCTGACGCCGACTGTGACGGTTACCCGGGAGTCACATCGGACGAGTCATGTGAGTCGCTTCCTCGTTGACGTCATAGCCCATAACCGTGGAGGGAAGTGTTTTGATAAAGTTTTGTTTTGAACAGTTTCCTCTAAATCTGCTTTAGAAATACTCAACACTGAATAATCCCATGGGGTGTTTTTATAATGAGCCAAAGTATGTGAGAAGACAAATGTCTGACAGTCTGAGAGGCCCTGGCTCTCTTAGTAAATACTCTGCGTTGTGTTCGAATGAGCCCATGTGAGAAAAACATCAGGAGGATGCACCACGAGGGGAGAACTCAAAATCTTATTTAACGAATTTATCAGCAAATGATAACCATGATGTCAAGCCACTGTTCAACTTGCTGCCGCCTGCTGCACTGTCCCAAAAGGCCGGAGCAGAGAACTCCTCTTGTGCTGTTTACGTTTGAAATGCAAACCCCAGAGAATGCCTGCAACAATTCTCCAGAGTTCAAGTCTGAGAGCAGCAGCTGTGCTTTCACTGGGCGACATTCGTTTAATGGCTTAAGAGTATTAAGTACAACTGGTTAAACTGGTGAGTACTGTACTTTTCCTTTGCTAACTGAAGAACATAATATCCTCTTTCTACAGCTGGGCTTGGATTTTTACATCCTATTGGAGTCTTTCTTTCGTGTGCCATTTGACAGTAGCTCGAGACGTCACCTTGACAGCAGATACAAGGACTGGCACGGTCAATCTAGGATGGACATGCAAAGCCCCACTTAAGACCCTGCCGATCTTTGACCAGACTAAATATATGCGTGCTATGTAAAACTGTGTTGTGTCCACAGATGAGCTGTCTGTGGATCAGCCCTTTGCTGTCCTGAAGGCACCAAAGGTCTGGGGAGCTCTGCATGGTACGACCTCTTCTTTTTGTTATTCTACCTTTACCTTCCCCACCCATCAGGCTATAACTTTATTTTCCAGTAGAGTATTTTGACCTACATCTGGAACTTAATTGGTATCATAAAGCCTGAGAATCTGTAATAAAACCTGAAGCTCACTTCCTATCAGCTGGTATTTGAATCCATTGCATAATTTTCTGTAAAAACATGAGTGGTATCAGTTTTCTCCCTGAGGAGAAAACAACATAATTTATTCCCAATGAGATTAAAATAAAACTCTTGATTTGAGAATTGACAAACAATCATACAATATTTCATTAGATCCTGATTTTTATTTGGAGCCACACCAAATTTGACACATTCACAAATTACAGCCCCATCATTTTTCATCAATATCATTAAATTGTTCTCAGAACATGTTGAAAACACGATTCTCATGTGTTTTTAAGGTCTGGAAACGTTCAGCCAGTTGTTGTATGAAGATGAATACGGAGCCGTAAGTGACAACATCGCCTCAGTCTGACTTGCATCAGCTGTGCCGTCCGGGCACGAGCCTGGTTTCATCTCCGTTCACCTTGTGCTTCCAGAAAAGCATCAACTCCACAGCCATCAGCGACTTCCCCAGATTTCCACACAGGGGCGTCCTGCTGGACAGCTCTCGGCATTTCCTGCCCGTCAAAGTCATCTTGGCTAATCTGGTGCGTCGGCGAGAGCTACGTGTTTTCTCTTTTTTTTCCCTCATTTTAAATACATACGTCTGTCAAGTAAATACACCAACATGCCTTTTCTGCGTTGACAGGAAGTCATGGCCATGAACAAGTTCAATGTTTTCCACTGGCACATTGTGGATGAGCAATCCTTCCCGTACCTGAGCCGCACATTCCCACAACTGAGCCAGAAGGTGAGTGGGACTGGTTATGGGTTGACGTCAACCGTAGGACGCCACGAATAAGAAGCTTATTCCCTGAACTGTTCGCAGGGAGCTTACCACCCGTACACCCACGTGTACACACCTGCTGATGTGAAGATGGTGATCGAGTTCGCCCGCCTGAGAGGCATCCGCGTCATCCCCGAGTTCGACACCCCGGGACACACGCAGTCGTGGGGCAAAGGTGGGTTTAGCCAGTGTCAGGCCCCTCTGGTTTTGTAAGTTAACCTGGAAAGATTCAACCATGTGTGTGTTTGAGACAACAGAGTTCAGTCTGCATCCTTCCTGTTAGGTCAAACCGACCTGCTCACGCCTTGTTACTCTGGCTCTGAACCGTCCGGAACCTACGGACCGGTGAACCCCATCCTCAACACCACGTACGACTTCATGAAGCAGTTGTTCGAGGAGATAAGCTCCGTGTTCCCCGATTCCCACATTCACCTCGGGGGTGACGAGGTGGACTTCACCTGCTGGTGAGGCAAAAATGTTGGCGACGTCTCCGCGTTGGACACCGTGAACAGCCTTTAATGCCGGTTGATGTCTGTCCCCTGCAGGAAGTCCAACCCAGACATCAGCAAGTTCATGGATCAGCACGGCTTCGGACAAGACTACAAAAAACTGGAGTCGTTCTACATCCAAAAGTGTGCTTCTCATTCGTACACTAAGATACAGCTAATGCAACAGGTTCTGTTCCTTACTCCCGATTTCTATTTCCCCTTGTTTACCTGACAGACTCCTAGATATCATCACTGCTACCAAAAAGGGCTACATGATCTGGCAGGAGGTCTTCGACAATGGCGTAAAGGTAAAGTGCACCTTCTGCACCACCAGTATGTCCATGTAAAAACACCAGAGCTGTGTCCTGATTCAGGGGACGTTCTACAAAGGCCCCTTCCTAAAGGAGTAGAAGCAAGGTGTCACTCTAAACCGTTGGATACTGAAATTCTCGGAAGTGGGAGTGTCAGCCATGTGTTAAGGAGCCTTTTGAAACAGGACGCAGCATAGTCACACCGATGCCTTCACATGTAGACAGGGTCCCTTGAGTTGGGAGACAGCTAAGATTTGTGGGTAAATATCTGATGAGTATTTAAATCCTGAAGCAAAGTCAGCAGCCTTCAAAAAAAATGAGCCAAGGCTAATAAAGTTAACTCTGTTTGAAGGCAACAAAGGTCTAAAATCAAGTCATTATTCATATGACAAAAGGTAAAAAATAATTAGCGTAACACTTTAATGACTAGTGTGAAACGTGAGTTTCAATTGGAGCTACTGTTGGGTAAGAATTGATCAGAGGGAACAACAGCAGAACCTCCTGTAACGACAGTTGGTCTTTGAGTTGTGTGGCGTGACTCCATTTCTAAAACCTGCTCTTCCCGCTCGTGCTCCCACTCCTACATCCACTTGCTGTGTGAACAAATGTTGAACTATTGTTTTATTTTCTTAACCAGTCTTGTGATATCTAACCTAAGCACGGCAGTTTGGCCTGTAACACTTGCAGCTGAAGGCAGATACAGTAGTACATGTGTGGATGGGCGGCGCAGTTGACGAGGAGATGAGCAGGGTGACGGCAGCAGGATACCACACCATCCTCTCCTCCCCGTGGTACTTAGATTATATTAGCTACGCTCAGGACTGGCAGAGGTACTACAAGGCTGAGCCGCTCAACTTCAACGGTCAGTTTTCTTTTTTTTTTTTGTCGAACAAATTCTGTCAAAACAGCTCGTTTTAACTTTTAGTGGACCCTTTTTTGTTGGTGGAGGGAAAATTCTTGATATAATTCAACAGGCTTACAATGTTGCACAGGTAGGACGAGGTTAGAGAGAGAGGGGGGGGGGGGCAGGGTTCAGGTTCCACAGCGGAGGCCCAAGCCAGGTGCATTTCAAACAGTAGTGGCACGGCTGGTCACACTCTCCCTGTGTGGAGGGGGGGGGACTTGAACCCATGACATTGACAGCATCAGGCAAAAATATTTTGGGTTTGATTCTTCATACAAACCGACCGAGACAAAAACTGGACGTGAGCTCTGTCCAGATTCTCCAAGCAGGAGTAAAGACAAACAGGTGGACCCTCAACGGAAGACTCGGACATCTTCGTCCTTGTGCTTCCCCCGTCCCGATTTCACTTTATCTCGCCATTACTAATACATCTGTGTGTGTGTGCTGTGTAGCTGAAACCAGACACACTTATCCACGTTTGGAAAGGGACCAAGCAGCAATACCAGGATGAGATGGCACATGTTACATCATCAGGGCACCAGACCCTGCTGTCTACCCCCTGGTACCTGAACCGTATCTCCTACGGACAGGACTGGCAGGTCGCTTACCAAGCTGACCCGCAGGATTTCAAGGGTTTGTGTCTGCATGATCTGTTCCGCAAGATTGATTTTTTTTTTTTTCCCCCCACATCTATATTGCCAGGTCGTTTGATGTCGCAACATGGAGTTTGCCTCGGCCATACGGTAGTTTAATTGCCCTGTTACTGTTTAACTCCAGACATCGTACAGTTGTCGCTCTTGTGCAAATATGTGTAAGCCTGTTGAATGACCCGTATGCTGGTAAATCAAAACTCAGTTGTAATTCAGTGAAACTAAGCATGGCGTTTCTTTGTCTTCCTCGTCCAGTGAAGTTGTGTTGCCCTGAATGTCCCCACTGCCGCCTGATCTCAGCAAATGTTGCATTTTCGAAAAACAGGAACCGACGCGCAGAAGAAACTGGTGATCGGTGGAGAAGCTTGTTTGTGGGGTGAATACGTGGACGCCACCAACCTGACACCCAGACTCTGGTATGGATCATGCGCTTCCTTGCAAATGTTTCACGTGAGATTTGAAGCTATGTGACAAACTTTAGGATACACTGCAGATCACGAAAAGCTTGGAAACTGTTGTAATCATAAGGGCTTTTGCGTGTTAGGTTTAAGTGCAAATGAGCTATTGCCACATCTACCTCTTATCAAAGACATCGCTGACGGACGTCTTTCCTTGTCCACTGCCCCCAGGCCTCGTGCCAGCGCGGTGGCAGAGCGGCTGTGGAGCGCCAAGAATGTGACGGACATCAATGACGCCTACAACAGACTGTCCATGCACCGCTGTAGGATGGTGGAGTCAGTATCTACAGTCTCTGTTCAACATTGGTTTCTAAACCAGTCTCCACTCCCGGAACACTAAAAAATAATCATGTCCTCCTCCTTTTTTTCCCCCATAAGGCGCGGGATCCCAGCCGAGCCGCTGTTTTCCGGCTACTGCCGCCGTGAGTACAGAGGTATCTGACGGCAGGGGGGGAAAGCTGGCCACGGGACGGAAAAGGGAATCAAATCCACATGCAATCAGCTTCATGCCCCGAATTTATACAGAAACTATAGAAGTTTTTTGCAGGGAGATGACACTGCAACATGAACACACATTGCCTTGATGATCAGATTTACAGAGTGCTCAATCACATCTCATATTATCCAACAGCCGGATCAGTAACTGCATTCTTTGTTTTTTTATTATTGAATGTTTTTATAATTGATTGTGAATAAAAAATTTGACATTTTGACAGTGTTTTATTTTTTTTAAACATAGGTTGGAAATTGGAAACAGATTTACTTCACATACTTAAACACACTGTAACTAGACCTCGCTCAGGTATGACCTGGAAAAGCCTGTTTGGGCAGCTGCTGCTCGTCTGTTCCTGGTCTGTTCTGGTTTCCATTAGCAATCACAACAGACCAGACATTCTTTTGAGAAGGTTGTTCTGGTCCTGAGGGTTCATGGTCTCGTAAGTGTCCAGCGCCAGAGAGAACGTGGCGTTGCCGGATGTTATTGTTCGCAGGACGGTGGAGTAGCCCTTCGGGAGGAAAGGACAGAATTTTAATTTAATGACGCCAAAATAAAAAAAAAACCTGTTTGTCTGATCTCACCATCATTTCTGCCAACGGCACGGTCGCCAGCAGCAACTTGTTGTCGCCTCGACTCTGGATGTCGCTGATGGTGCCTCGCCTTTGGGCCAAGTCGCCCAACACGGAGCCGAGGTGCTCCTCCCTGACGGTCATCTCCAGTGACATGACTGGCTCCAGGACCTGACCTCCTGCAAGCCTCAGGGCCTGCAGACACACACACACACACACTGTAGCTCATCTGTTGACAACCCTGTTGGCTGACATTCACGTGAATGTGAGTCTGTAATGCTTTACCTTAAGCATGCAGCGGGACACACAGGCGGACACCATGGCTGGAGACGTTCCTGGCTCTATGTTGACATTCTGGATCAGCGTGGTTACACCCTGTAAAGGATAACCTAGCAGTGGACCTGCAGGTGAAAGCAGCCAGTTTCATTAAAGTCTTAATATCAGCTCCTCATTAAACAAATACAGCGGCATGAAAAGAAAACATTTTTTTTTTCTTTTTCTGAATTGTTGTTTATTTAGCAATTAATAGGTTAAACAAGACACGAGTCAAGCCGTTACCTTGAAGGTATGAGCTGTGCACTCCATTCTCTACTGCATCCTTCAGTTCCTGTGATAAGTTCTCCTCGACCTGCTTTGAGAATGCTAAATCACACGATGCGGTCGTAGAGGACGCGTCCGCCGGTGCTACGGCCAGCTCCACTGTCACGACGTGTCTCTTCTCGCCGATCGTCCGGTCCAGTGTGTCTGTATCATCAATGAAACAAACAAACAAACCTAATGCCAAGCTCACACGACATGAAATGTCTCGTGAAAAACTGTCAGGAATTTCATCCTGTTATATAACAGAGGAAGAAGACGAATGATTTCTAAGAAAATAAATTAGTGATTTAATAAATGTGCTTAGAGAACGGTTATTACACAATTAAGTAAAAACCTAGTTTTAGTCAATCGAAATGTGGTTTCAGTACGTCGTCTACTGAGTGTTATTATACTTTACTTTGTTCATACTTATACTTGCCCCACTGCTTTTAAAGATATGTGCAAAGTCAGAGGGCAACCGGACCACAACATGTACCTCTTCATAAAGCCTCCACTCCTTGTCTAGATATCTAGCCTGCAAGAAATCTCGTCACGCCATACCTAAACAGGCTAAACACGTTCAGAAGAATGAGAAACAAATCCTTGCTGCACCTGTAGCGGAGGCCTCGTGGAGAACAGTCTCTCTGTAAGCCACCTGCAGTGGCCCCAGGTGAGTTTCGATGCCATACTCTCTTCTGATTCGATCATGGATGATCTCGATGTGCAGCTCTCCCATCCCACACAGAACGGTCTGAGAGTGGACAGCGGAGGACATTGAGTTGAGTCACCGTGGCAGAGGCACTCAACAGAAAATGTGCAGTGATGGTAATACCTGGCCAGAATCTGCGTCGACCCTCACTTTCAGACTGGGGTCTTCTCTCTGGAGGTTGTTCAGTGCATTCTCAAGATCTTTCAGGAGAATTAAAACACGTGCGTGTGAGTGGCCACGAGGATTGTGTGTAAACAGCTTGCGCGTGTGCAACCAAACTCTCACTGACCGGCCTGTTTGGCCATGGTGGGCGGCTCTATAGTGCAGAAGAAGACAGGTTCAGGGACCTCCACTCCCGAAAGCACGACATTCGCCTGCTCCCCGTGCTTCTTCCCAGTGCTGCTGTCTTTGTGGGCCCTGCGGGCTGCAGCTGCTGCCGAAGCCTTGGACGAGACGATGGTGTCCCCCGTGACCGTCTTGAGTGAGCGCAGGGAAACGTAAATAACCCGAAGAAAATTGGGCAAAGACGGAACGTGGTGTACGACGCTCTACCTGCTTCAGTCCTACAGTTAGTGCGATGTTCCCCGCCGTCATTGAGGGGATCTCTACATGTTGATCAGCAAACGGCACCAGCAGCCTGCTCATCCTCTCGCTGCAGACAACACGATACAAAAGTGATTTTTTTTTTTTCCTAACGCTGAATTTTTTGGTTAGTCAGGGTTGCTTTTGTATAGGCGACGTACATGCTGTCCCTGTTGATGTTGTGGACGGCCGTCTGTGATTTCAGAGTGCCAGAGTAAATCCTGAGAAACACCAGAGGGCCGCGCTGCTTGTCATGGAGCACCTTGAAGGCCAAAGCACACAGGTCGTCTTTGTACCAGCGCCTGTTACCATAGAGACAGAAAATGGCCGAATGTACATAGACAAACATTTTCAACTATTATTTTACATTTACTGAAGGATTATTGCTTTTTTAAATGCATCTTCTAAAAAATTTACAATTTACAGCCATCCTCTGTATTTATACACATGATGGCGTCACCTTCGGGCGGCAGATACCGTCAATACAAACGATATTTGATTTGACTGGATGCTGGACTCTTGGTCCAAGGTGGTTACTCACACCAGGTCGTGGTGCCGTTCACTGGGGGCGGGCAGGTAGGAAACGATGGCGTCTAAAAGAGGTTGAACCCCTTTGTTCCTCAAAGAGCTCCCACAGAGAACTGGGACGCCTTTACGAGCCAGAGTCACCCGCCGCACGGCCTCCTGTAGCTGGTGGCGCATAGAAACTGTTGACTCTGTTTTCACAAGCAACGGCGCTGCAGTACAGGCTTACAGCATGGAATTATACTCACTTTGACTGAAGGAACTTTATCAAAACTGTCACTAAAATCAGTTAGCAACAGTTCTGCAAATTCATCATCCAAATCAGCAACCTGGGAAAAACACAAAACTAATATTTGTATATTTCTACTTCTTTCCAGAAGTTGTATCACGACTGCTGAAGAAGATATGGATGACGTATACCTGTTCAATTAAAGCTGCGCGGGCCTCACTGACCTCCTGCAGGAGGTCTGGCTCGTCAGAATGGTCGAGAGGTTTGCTTTCAAACTTGCGTCCGTCATCTGTCACGGATCCTTGCTTCCATATCAGCTTCTGCCTGGTCAACAGGTCAACCACACCCATGAAGGTCTTACCGCTGCCGACCGGGATCTGCAAGACGAGGTTCATACAAATTCACAGATATACATTGATTGACTTTATTGTTTATTATTTTGCACAGTCCCAATCACTTCTTGTTTTTTCGACAGGCTTACCTGCAGGAGGACTGGGTTGGCTTTCAGCTTCTGTCTGATGCTCTCGATGGAAAAACTCAGGCTGACAGAAAAAAAAAATTGTTTCCGTTCAAACGCTGAAAACAAGTCGTATGTGGCTGAACTGCTGAGTCACACACCTGGCTGCAGGCTTATCCATCTTATTCAGGAAACAAACGCAGGGGATGTGGTGCTTCTCTGCTTGTCTCCACACAGTCAGAGTCTGAGCCTGTTTGGGTTTTTTGAGGAGAACAGAAGAAGCCGTCTAAGACAAACGTTTGTTTTTGTACGAAAAGGGAAGATGTTTGACAACACGCTAACCTCAACACCGGCCGAAGCATCGAATACTGCGACAGCTCCATCAAGAACACGAAGCGCTCGCTCCACCTCAAGAGTGAAGTCAACATGTCCTGAAATCAGACAAAATGTCTTGTTATAGTGCCTCATCCCCTCTGATTTAATATTTAAAGGACGTTTTCAGACAATGTTTCTACCTGGGGTGTCTATAAGGTTTATTCTATGACTTTTCCAATCAAACGTGACTGCAGCCGACTGTATGGTGATGCCACGCTCCCTCTCTTGAGCCATAAAATCTGTGACTGTGTCGCCATCGTCTACGTCTAAAAGCAACGGGGACAGAAATGATCAGAGAGTCAGACGCAGTGGGTAGGGCATTGGTTCAGAGGAATTATCGATGTTCATCTCTGTTTCTCCCCCAGACCTCCCAGTGCCCGTGTGTAGCCAGAATAATAAAGCATCCTCTCCGTGGTTGTCGTCTTCCCTGCATCTATGTGGGCCATGATGCCAATGTTCCGGATCCTAAAAAAAAAACAGCACACAGGATGACATGGAGCCAACTCTAAAGAGTTTATTCAAACGACTGCATGCCGATACTTACTTGGATACATCCGGACTGACCACGGCCCGCAGTGATTTGACGTCATCTATGAACACATGAAGTACAATGATGATCATCTGACTGACTCAGTGATGCTGTGTATGCGTTTATACTACTGGCTGTGATTTCCATTATCCTTAGAAGTTTAATGACCAAGTCAAAAATTATAAATCATCTCTGTTGGTCAAAACAAAAACCTGAAGCAGATACATTCAGTTTCTAACTGCATACTTGCATTTTCAATACACATCATTGGATCAGATTATAAAGACAACATACCTGGAAGGAAGCTTATGTGTCTCCGCACATGACAACTCACTCTGCATCTCATAAAATATCTCCCCTGGGAAAGACAATGACCCTGTTATGAAGACAATGGGATTCTGTTATAACCTGACACTGACAGGATGTGTTCATATAGAATGCAGATGTTGGATGAGTGGAACACACATGAGACATTTTTTTCTAATCTAAGACTAATACGTCCACATTGACTCGAGCTCTGGCTATTTTTCTTGTGACGCAATGTTGATTTTTATTTATTTATTAAAATTCTGCATATGTGGTCATTAATATTGCCAACTCCACTGGGGAGAAGTAGGAGGAGCTAGGCTTTGTTTCACCCGTTGCCATGGTGAATCCTGTTTGATGAGGGCTTCATGCACGAGGTTCACTCAGGGTTACTTTGACTCAGAGTTGATTGAACCAACAACACCTGTTCAGAGTTGGTCAACCCAGCGTTTGTTGAACAGACTCACCAACATCATCCTGCTGAATGTGCGAAACGTCCTATCACACATATTTAATATCTGCGCCTCTTCCAAGCCTTGTCCTCGGGATGAAACTCAGCCTCGGGTGAGCCATGGTGGCGCAGCATTAGCAAATCAAGTAACGGAGAAACGTTCCGTCGTGGTCACAGCGTTAAAAGTAAACAGCAGGAGGCCGGAGGAGAGGGTGGTTCTATCCCACAGAACCGACCTGGGCGTATTCAAGACCGCAAGTATTTAAAAAGACCCGGAAATGTCCTTCAAAACAGAGACATCCCTAAACCTGTCAAGAAAAGTCACGCTTTCGTACGGTCCACCTCCAAAATATATCCGTAGGAACTGATGTGTGTGATACAGAGTTCCGGATAATAAAACACAAGTGGCCTATCAATATAAGCAGTTTCAGAATTATATAAAATCTGTAAATTAAAACAAAGTAAATCATTGGAATAGCAAATGTATTTAATGGATTGAAGTGTATTTCTGTTTTACATTAAACAGGATCAGCCGTCCCCGTTGAATCTGCGGACAAGGCGCTGCGTCACTGTGACGTACTTCCTTTAAGTTTCGGCTCCGGGGAAAACAACACCGAAAACCCGAGCCCCAAGAAAGAAAACACCAAATAACCTACGTCTGTTTTGACTGTGACCACCAGCGACACCTTCACCGTAACACCCAACCCCTCAGCAACACAATGGTAGGAGAGCAGCCGCTCGATGCTCCATTCTTTGACCTTTGTGGTTTGGTCAGCATGTTAGCTTAGCATTAGCTTCGGCTGACATGTGGCGGGGGGACGATTCGTGCCGAGCTCCTGTGTGGGAACGTGTTTCTGTGTATCTTCTGTGTTTGTGAGGGGCTTAATTGTCGTCACGGGCAGTAACAGTTGTTACATCCCGGCATGCGAGCACCAAAGCTCGGGTTTGGCCAGAGTGTCCGGAAATGTAGAACTCCGCAGAACAGCTGATTTGTTGTGGTGCGTATTGTTGGCACGTGCGTGCGTCACAGCAGTTCACATCAAAATGAGGAACTGATTGATTGTGGCTGTTTTCATGCAACCATTTGCTTACTTTGTTGTGACTGTTATAATTAATCCAATGTCACACAAGCTGATTATTATTATTATTGTTATTATTATTATCAGTATCACAGGATCACGTTACCATTCAGCTTCAGACAACGTCACTGTCTATATAAGCAAAACGAATGAGGCTTTAAAACAAATAAGATCTGACAGTTTCTTAAGTTACATCATTATTCTCATTTACATTTTTACACAGTTGCTAATGTATTTTACTGCTGTCAGTTTGTTGTGGATACACAAACAGGGTTGCTACTTTATTTTTATCGATACTAGGGGAGCCATGTCTCAAGTTCATGAGCCAGCACCATCACACAGCATGTTGATCCATATCAGAGCTTGGTAGTGATTTATATTTGCAACCTCTTATCATCCATCATCATTCATGTCAATGATTTAAATTGTTTTAAATGTTTTATTGTCTATTATAGCCACAGAACGAGCACATCGAGTTGCACCGCAAGCGGCATGGCTACCGCCTGGACCACCATGAAAAGAAGAGGAAGAAGGAGAGCCGTGAGGCGCACGAGCGGTCGCACAAAGCCAGAAAGTTGATTGGACTGAAGGCCAAACTGTACCACAAACAGAGACACGCAGAGAAGATCCAGATGAAGAAGACGTGAGTACAGGAGAGACGCTGAGTCCATCTTTTAACAGAGCTGGCTTCTCTGGTTGGTTTAGAGAAATGGCTCATCAGAGCTGAACTGATGAACAATAACAACTTATATCTTTGGCAGCATTAAAATGCACGAACAGAGGAAGACCAAACAGAAGAATGATGATAAGACGCCAGAGGGAGCGGTGCCAGCCTACCTTTTGGACAGAGAGGGACAGTCCCGCGCTAAGGTTCTGTCCAACATGATCAAACAGAAGAGGAAAGAGAAGGCTGTAAGTGTCCACTGTTGTCACTCTTCTTGATTGTTTTGGTGTTTTTTGTCTGGTAGAATTCCACAGTTAAGATCATCTTTTTTTCTCAAAACTCAAAACTCATCATCTAGTTTTGTTTGTTTAGGGCAAATGGGAGGTGCCCCTGCCAAAAGTGCGTGCCCAGGGCGAGACAGAAGTGCTGAAGGTCATCAAAACTGGAAAGAGACAAAAGAAAGCCTGGAAGAGGATGGTCACAAAAGTTTGCTTTGTCGGAGACGGCTTCACTCGCAAACCTCCAAAATACGAGCGTTTCATCAGACCCATGGTAAGAAACGTTGCATAGTCTACACTAAGCATTGTTCTCAATGGTGTTTGGTGTCTTAATGATTTCTACGTCCACATCAGGGTTTGCGTTTTAATAAAGCTCATGTCACACATCCGGAGCTGAAGGCCACGTTCTGTCTCCCCATCCTCGGAGTGAAGAAGAACCCCTCCTCACCCCTCTACACCTCCCTGGGAGTCATCACAAAAGGAACAGTCATAGAGGTCAATGTCAGCGAGCTGGGCCTGGTTACACAAGGAGGCAAAGTTATTTGGGGTAAGTGCTCAAGATAATGTGACTCCATACACCTGAGGGTCAGTGTATTTAGATGTGCTGCAGTGTTCCTCATCAGGGTGTAGATCGGGGTGTATTTTTATCAGACAGGTTGTCTTGGCTCTGATAACCGGTCAGGTGGCTGCAGGTAATAAACCAAAAAAGCCTCGCCCACATCTGTGAACTTGGGTCTCATTGAAACCAGTCTCACTGGCTTGTCATGTGACAGATAATTGTCTTGACTCTTGATGTATGTTTAGACTGCACAATCACAGATTTTCATATCTTCATGATGCAGAAGAATCTAAATGGGTAGAACATGTCCAACTGTTGCACAGTGCTGCATTTTCTGGCAATGTTTACGTCTTTGGCTGTATTTCTGTAGGGTTGTGTTTAGATGGACATGACAGCTGCTTCAAGTATAAATGTGATTTATGAAAAATATTATGTTACCAGTTGTAACTGAATGTCCTCTGTTCCCAGGTAAATATGCCCAGGTGACGAATAACCCAGAAAACGACGGCTGCATTAATGCAGTTTTGCTGGTATAAGACTCTCTAGCCAGACTCACATTTACACAAAGAACACAAAGATGCAACGAGTCACATGAGCGGACTGCAGCTGTGTGGTGTTTGATATATAAATAAAGTTAATGTTGACAGATGATGTTTTCTTTGATCAAGGCACTTCACAGTACAGTTGACATTTTCCCATCAACACAGTTCTGTGTCTAGTGCTACGTAAACAGGGTTTAAAAGGACCGACTCGCATGACGGGTATATTTGAACTGTTATTTGAGCTGCAGTTGACATGAAGTGCAGTGAACATTTTGTGCTTAATCACAGCCCTCCCCTCTGCTGGGAGACGACTCCCTGTTAATTGCTGGCTGGGCTTTAAAACTCAACATTCATCTGAATCATCATGTGAAATGTGAGAGGCTGGTGCCTCCTCTTCCTCACCCTGTCTGTGTTTTTGAGGGACCTTATTGTTTCACAGAGGGAAAGTGCAGGAAGCAGCACTCCAACAACAGACATGTGGACAGCACCACATATCTGCCTTTAGATCATTTCTATGACAACCCAGACAACAGCTTTACCAGAGCTCTGACATAGCAATAGGGCAGCAGCATAAAATCTAATTTGATTTATTATATGCTTACAAAAACCTTACAATGTACATGCAAAGAGCACATGTTGACCGTAACAGTACCTCTATTGCTGTCAACGTGCTATTTGCACTGTGTAGCTCCCTGTACAGTATAAAGGTGAATTACTGCAACCCCTCTCCACTACCTTAGCACCACAGCGCCCTCTATAGCTGCATCCACCCAATACCACAAATGCCGCTTTCTCTGAAGTTGCACTTTGCACTGTGGTTTTCACGGATCTGTTTGATTATTTCAAAACTCCTGCGTGAGTTTGCAGTTTCATCTGCTGGAGGCCAAAGACACTGATTTGATTGTGTAACATAAAAAGTTTGCTGCTTTATAGGAGACACATTTACTCTCAGAGTGGCAAGTTAAACACAAAGATTTTCTAAAGTGTGTCAGCATATGTCAATACATACACACGTGTCACACTTTAAGTTTAAGGCTGGATGCACTGAGCTCTGTAGAACTGGTGGCAGACTTAAATGGCATTTGAGGCACGAGTTATCATTTTATTACACAACTTGGCAACTATGTCAATTTGGAAGCGACTTTCAAGACTCTGGTTTAACAGTCAGCCTCTGGTCCAGCAGTCGTCATGTGCAAATCAGAAACAGTGACACTGGTAAATGTTCATATTTTATTTGTTCTTCAGGTGTTAAATTAAAAAGACGCTTGCAGTCGTCAGCTTTATATCCACGGTGCTTTGTGAGGTTTCAATGCAGATTTTGAAAAACCAACAGAAGTTTCACATTGTTTAGGCAGGGCTGTGTCTGAAAACACTCCTTCCTCTATGACAAGAAACTGCAATACTGAAAAGTATTGCGATTTAAAAAACAACATTTTAGTAAACTAGTGCACAATCTTTACTTCTTTTAAAATTTAAAGTGAAAGGAAAATCAATAATGTACAGTAGCATTTTAACTCTGTATTGGGGAAATATCTGCTTTTTTTTTTTTAGATAATAAAAATATTTTTTGGTAGATTTTGTTTTTTGTGTTGCAGTTACACTACTATCCTGAGCTCATGCACAGCTTCAGACAAAGTGCTGAAAAATTCACTGGATCATTATGTCTAGTAGATTTACACCTAGATATTTCAATATTTAACTACGTACACACCGATTGCAGTTTGCTGCATCACATGAGCGTCAGTCCGTTGGGTGAAGGACTCATGGACGTTTATAAAAGGACAGCAGATACTACAAAAATCGTGACAGTAAGAATTAAGGCAAGTGTTTTCCAGTAAACCACGTGTAAATACACATTAAAAATAAATGCCAAAAGTGGCGTGTCATAGTTTCAGGACACCTTTTAAGACACTTCTTTAAAACCCACTGTTGTGACATAAAAAAAAAAAAAAAAATGAACCCCTTTCATCAGCTACAAAGGATGGCTCTTTCATTACGGTCTTCCTCAATCAGCTGGCACTGTGTGCTTTCGTGAGGCCCTCGTTCAGCGTAAGAGAGGTGGAGCACGGAAATGCTGCCGATTTGGGCTCGCACAGAAACCTCTGAAGAAGACCTCTCCAGATTTCTTGACTCCCTCTCTTTAGTCATTTGGCCGAGAGCGGTTTTCATTTCAAAAAGTGCAGTGTTTGAACGTGGCGTCCGTCTCATGATGGCGCTACAGGTAGTAGTCCAGCTTGCTTTCGATCGTCTTGCAGCCCGTCACAGCGAAGGCCCTTTCAGATTTGGGGAAATAGACTAAATCGTTGGCCACCTTGTTTGCCAAATTGATGTCCGGCTCTATTCCTCTTGCTGTCATCTCGGCCAAAGTGCACTGGACGATGTGCCGGTGCTCCAGCGGCAGCAGGGGGACGAAGAAGTCCACCAGGTTCTTGTCAATCAGACTTGTGCGGTAAAAGCCACCTTGATGGAGATTGAAGTTTGTTTAGATATAAATTAGAGTCATGTCCACACTCTAAGAATTAAAATGAGAGAACAATTCATGTCGTTTCCACTCACTTTGTTGGTTGTTGAACACTGATAAAGAGAGCAGGGATTCCAGGTCTTTCAGCTCGATATCCTCTCGGTTTTGTCCCGCATTCAAGAAATCTAAAGCCTTTTGGTCGATTTTGTCAGACCCAGCGTTGCTATGGAGAACATCAAAAACGTGAAAAAGTATGTTTACTTATTTTGGATTTGACCAAACTAGACTGGTGTCCAAAATTAAAATGTTATCATTATGAAATAAATAACAGGGACAATTACATGTTAATGTATTTGAATTTGAATGTGTGTAATGTGTGTGCCAGTAAGAAGTTTCAGTAGTCCTGGTATTTGCTTTTTATAGTGAGCTGTATAACAGAGCTTATTACAGACTTAGCCTCTCACCTGAGGAAGATGAAGATTGATTTCCGATATGAGACCCCATCCAGCTTGTCATAGTAGTCCAGGTATGGCTTGATGCCGTCGATCAAACCAGGATGCATCTTGTCCATCTCGTCAAAGACGAACATGGACCGTTCGCATTTGGAGACATTCCCTTTGATCCACTGCTGTAACTGAGCCTGAGGAGAAACAGCGGCACATTTCAGTTAACACAGAGAGGCTGAAAACAATAATCAATGTCGATGTGTTTCAACTGATCTGTGCTCATACCTTGTAGTGGAGATACTGGCTGGAATGTGGGAAGTGATACGTGGATGCAAATAAATGAAAAAAGCTGCTCTTGGTTCCCTCCTTGTAAATGTTGTTAGCGATCATCCTGCTGATAAAGTTCTTCCCTGTGCCGGTCCACCCGTGCAGAGAGAGCACCAGGGGCTTCTTGGGGTTGTCATTGTTCATGAATCCATTCACAGCTTTCAGGATGATGCGTGACGCGATGTGCTGTCCAAACAGATTCCTGTCCAGGTCAGCCTGGAGAGCTAGAAGGGGGGGAGACGGGATGAGTGTCTGCGAACGCCTGACTGAAACAACTCCATCAGAATATTTAGTCTTCGTGCTGTTAGTGATGAGGTAACAGCTTCAGCGATGGAAACATGTATGAGAACTCAAACTTAGAGGTGAATTCTAAATTAACATTTCATTGTATAAAAACTTTCCGCTGCTCTCTATCCTCAGGCAGGCTGCTGCTGTGTAGTAGTACATCACTGCTGTGTGGCACATGGCAAAGCGTCACTCACGTCATGATTCAGCAGGATCCTATTTTAGCCTTCTCCACTGTCAGATCTAAAGTATGGAACGAGCTACCCCTGCACACAAGTCAAGTCCCCTCACTGTCCATTACTTTTAAAACTAGTCCTTACCATACACCAGCTGAACACCTGACTAAAGCCAGAGACAGTCAAAATAGCCAAAATGATGATAATTTGACCTTTGACCTTTGGCCATAAACTGTGCGGCTGTGTGTGGAATTGAAGACTTCCTCCCACGCTGTTATTCCTTAATCGATGTGAACCTAAAGAATTTCGGTTTCGTTTAAGGATTGATGGCAATTGAATCGTTTACTGCAGCTGATCGCGTTTACCTGTCTCATTGAAGGCGATCCACGCCGGGTTGCAACTTTCATGGAAATAATTGTAGATCGTCCGGCCCAGGGTGGCACCGATGCCGACCGCCACTGTTGTTGTGATCGGATCGAACGTGTTGACCAGCGGGCAGGTTGTCGACAAAACGTGCAGCAACAGACACATACGTGCAACTTTCATCGTCTCGACATCCAAAAATCCCGCAAATCGGCCGCTTTATGTGCTTAAACCCGACATTAAACCCACAGTTAAATCGTGCTGGAGTAACCGCCGTCTTTACGGAACTTCCGGGTACGTCATCAACAAGTGACGAAAACAACGGGATCCGTTCAACGCACCGCGAACCCGGATATGACGGAAAACGACGCAGAAGGAATACTGTTAAAACAGCAACAGGCGGTGTTTTGTGATGCTGGGAAGCTGACGGACGGTTTAAGATGTCAACCCGGTTGGCTAACAGACTTAGCCGCTAGCTTAGCGCAATGGAAGGGTGTCAGGACAGCTCCGCTGAGTCCAACGATGCTGCTGTCGGTGTGAGAAGGCGTGTGAGCCAGGTGTCCCCTCACCTGTCCTGTTGAAGACAATCCACTCGGGGTGGCAGCACTCGTAGAAATAGCTGAAAACGTTCCTGTAGTTGGCGATGAACGCCGTCAGGGTCGCAGCCACGCCGACCGCGATCGTGGTGCTGACGGGCTCTAGGGCCTCGTTGCCGGCCCCGGAGCAGAGGATCAACCACAGCAGCAGGACGCGACTCCTCTCCGGTCTCATTGCCCACGAATGTCTCCCGTTCGTCCACAGAAACGTGGATTCGAACCTCTCAATTGACAGTCAGGGGGTGACACACGTCGTGACGTGTGGGCGGAGAGGCGAACTATCATTAACACGCGCGGTGCTGTGACGTCACGGTCCAAAGGCGCTCCTTTTGAAGTTTTACTTTCACAGTAAAAGACAGTCACTGGTGAAGACTGACTACTTGTACAGCTGACAAAAGCAGGCCCGGATCTAGAATGAACTACAGTTATTATTTGATTATTGTTATTACTAGACTGGGAACTGCCTGCGCAGACACAAACATGCATGGATTGGCTGATTAAAATGGCACAGAATAAGGATGACCAATCAGGAAGGCTGAATGGGATCAGAATGGGAATTTTAGAAAGTTTTGAGGAACAGCTGTAGCACCCAGTTGTACCACTGGGTGTCGCCAAAGTCCATTTAATTAATATGGAGTCGACACAAATCCGGTGAGATGAACAGCGGTAACTCAACCCTTTAAACATTTGCTAAGAGAAAAGGCCTGTGTGCTACACATTTTGACTTCAGGCACATTCGCACTATGTTGGTGGATGCTTGTTAATATCCATGTTTTCAGTCTCCTCTTCAAGGTCAGCAGGCCCAGCCATCACTGCTGAGCTCCAGATGGGACCTTTGGATTCAGGCCTGGAAGCAACAGTATCTGAAAATACTGCCCGACATGGATCCGCTTTAATGAGCCCACGTGTTGGATAAACAGAAGCGCGCTCAGTTTCGTAAAAAGGCCTCATGAATAAAAATGTGTCATGTTTAGTGATTTTCACCACATTCCTCTGCTTCCTTCTGCTCGAGGAAAAAATGCTTCCTGGGCCCGGATTTGAATTTTAGATGTGACATTTGTGGAATCACAACTACTTTGGAGGTAATCACAGTCCAGTATATAAACTATGGCGAGGTAGAGGATAGACTTTTAATGAAGTGGGAGACAGAAATTCAACATTTCAATATAGAAATATATGTTGTTTTCTAAGATGGAGAAAGAATAAAAGTAATGTATTAGAATGTCTGAGAATCATCTTTATGTCCACACCTCTTGCATGTCATGATGACTTTTTTTTAGTTTCTTTTTAATGTGGAAACAGGTGCAATTAGAGTTACAATAATGTATTTAATTCAGCATACATTACAGCACATTGAAAACATTAAGAAAAAAAGGTGCTAGTGTGAATAGGTCTGTCTGCATGTATCACACACATATTTGTTTACAAGTAGGTACATAGCACACAGACCCCTGGTTGAGACGAGGTGTCAGGTTAACGGCAGGAGAGGTGTATTTATAGCTGAAGATCCAGCCTAACCTCACACACAAACACATGCACTCTGCCCCTGTTAAATCCCACTGAAAAGCCTTCAAGCACTCCATGGTTCATGCGTTTTTAACTACCCTGCAATACCGAAGAGACACAGGAAAATATTTGAGCAATGCAGCTAACAATGGAATATCCAAAAACAGTTTCACTTGGCTGACATCAACAATATTCAGTTTACATTGATAAACATCCATAAAAAGAAGCCAGTCTCCAGCTTTTGAATAGTTGTCATTTTCACTAATTTTGCTTGAAAATCACTGAAACAATTGATTAGCAAAAATGTCGTTTGACTATTAGATGAATCTCTAGAAAGGTAGCATTTTTTTTTTACATTTGAATTCATGCATAAGAAGTGCAGCAGGGTGCAAATTATAAAAAGGAGAAACATTTAAATTGACATTTTACACCCGTCATACTGGAAGATTTAAGACTCAGTTCAATGCAGGGTCATTCTACTGTGATTTCAAGACACATCAGCATGACACTTGGCGTTATTATGAATGAAAATACTGTTGCTTCTCTAAAGTATTATACAATGTCCTTTGTCTTTCGCCGGCTCAGTTGATACAGCAGCTGAACCATCCCCTTGTTTTTCAGGCTTTACTTCTGTTTGAGCCGAATCTGCTGATTGCATATTTATCTCCTGTGTAGCCGTTCCACTTTGTCCCTCCTCTACTTCTTTGGCGTCTTTCTCCTCGGCTCTGGCTGGTTTTGTGTTTGTTATTTCAGTGGCTTCTTTTACACTTTCAGTTTCCTTTGCAGCCAGGGCATATTCAGACACGGACACGTCGGTAGAGGACAGCAGGGTCTCCTCTCCATCGCCGTCTCCTTCGTCAGCAGTCTCCTCAGGTGAGGCCGTCTCTTTCTCCTCCTCCCTCTGCTCCTTTCCACAAGCGTCTTCCTTTTCCTGTGCAATGGCATCGACTGGAGTCAGAGGTGTCAGGTCTAGGCTTGCCTTGGGAGAGGTTGCTGCCTTTTTCCTTGGAGGAGCAACTGGTTTTTCAGCTTCCAAATCTTGTTTCCACAGTTTGTGATCTGGGAACCCACTGATGTCTTTCTCATCCAGGGCTGCTGGATGATCATCTGTGGTTCCCCAGTCTGGTTCCTCTTCCGGAAACTCAAAGCTCGAGATGCTAAGTGGGTCTGCTGGGATTTCAGTGACTTGTGCTGCTGTTATGGAGACATTTTTCTTTGTCTTGGCTTTACTCTTTGGGGCTGATTGTGTGTCGTCCTCCACTACTGATCGAGAGAGGGGCTCCATATCACACGGAGAAGAATTGCCGCTAGATCTGAAGAAGTCAGTGATTTCTTCCTCTGAGTTCGGCACCTCGCCTTTTTCAGGCTTGGACAGAAAATCAAAATCATACAAGTCTTGACACAATGTCCGAGGACCCTCTGGGGCTTCTTCTTTATCAGTTGGTTCTGGCTCTACCGCAGGAGTCTCATCTATCAGGGCGTATTTTTCTAAATATCCCCTGGCCTCCCTGTCTGAATGCCTACTGTGGAAGGACTTCTCTGAGGTCATACTTTCTGTATCCTCTTCCTTCTGCCGACTGCCGATGGCTTCCTCATACAGGTCGGTATAAAGGAAGGCCATGGCTTTGGGCTCCTCCAGCAAAATGGGGTCAATCAATTTGGGAGGTCCTTCAGGCAGAAAGATCGGAGTCAGGATGTCTTCTTGGCTCCCGAATAAAGTTGAACCGCTGGTTTTCGACGGGAGTCTCAAGGGCACGCCTTTGGCATCTCCATGCCCGCCCTCTCTCTCCAGAGTTTTGTTGAGATAGTCGTCTGTGCCACCGTAGAAGACCTCATCTAGAAGCTCGATGTTTATTTCCCCGAGACTGACCGTGTCTGACCGGTCGAGATTCACGGGCCTTGCTGGGGCGATGTTGCCAGACTGCGCTTGGTGCAGCGAGTCCTGGCTGTTGGGGATCCCGTCGACCGCTGGCTCCACTTGACTCTCTGCGACCACAGCGGGGCCTCCCGGAGCCTGGGCGTCAATCAGGTTGAACGCCTCAAAGTAGTCCACGTGTCCTGGAGCTCCTCTGCCTGGAGGCCTGGCCACCGGAGCCCCTGGTGGATCCATTACATGTGGACCCATGGGAAGTGAAGGCTCCATGTGTTGGGCTCTTGCTGCAACGGCAGGAGTGTCTGTTAAGATCATCAGGTCATTATCACTGGGCTCCTCATTTGCTTTAGGGACATGGCTCGTCTCCAGGTAAGACAGGTTATCCGCCATTTCTTTGCTCTCCTCCTCGTCCACGGTATCAAGTTGATGTGGAACGACAATGTTAAGGATTTCCGAGCCTTCAGACACTAAGCTGAAGAGCCACTGTTCTCTATCTTCCTGAGGCTCAGCGGGTTCTTCTTCGGCCCCTTCTTCTTTGGTTTTCACATTTGGCTCGGAGACTTCCACTAACTCCGGCCGCCCGGAGACGTTCTCGGAGCTGTCTGCGACGACTTCTTGTTGTCTCCTCTGAGCACTTGCCCTCTCTTTAGTTTTCTTCCGTCTGGAAATCAACTCCTCATCCATGACGAAGATGATCTTCCCTGCTGGAACGGACCCAGGTTGTGCATGCCGTACTGCCACCGGAGAGCTGAGCTCGGCAGTCGAGGCTCCAGCTTCGGATGCCCACGGTGTGGTACAGCGGCTTGGGGTCGTCTCCCACGCGATCCCACTGTCCTCTCCTTGTACGGTTACCATGGAGAATGAGGAGTCCATCATTAGACACTGCATCTTAGGCTGCACGTTGTCATCGTGGACAACCTCGCGTAAACTGAAGGCACAGAAAGAGAAACATGTGGCACTGAGGTGAAATGACTCTATGAAGCCGGATATTGCTCCACTCCGTTTGATAATGTGTTGAGCACATTTCAAGTTCTGCTGCTGTAATGAGAAGAAGATGTTATTAAGGAGCCTGATACTATTTGAATGACTAACTGATGAGCTGCCAATGACACGGTGACATCAATGGGCAGGACTGGTTGAATGCGAAGTTATATCATATATCAATCATGATGCCAAAGCAAAGTCTCTGAGAGTTAATGAGACGTGACACAGACAACAACGTGTCATAGAGCAGGTGCTGTGAGTCAGCTGCAAAAAGACTTGCGGCTTTCATGGTATCATCATCAATCATTATTATTTTACTTTAAGCTGACCACTTGTACCTCCCTCTTAACAACAAATACAAGTAGTTCTCCCAGTACTCCCAACCTCTAAAATATGGCTAGATGACAAAATAAAATAATTTTAGGAGAGACACCCACAGGCTCTTATAGTCTTATTTTTACATCCTCTGTTTATTTTCCTTCCTCACGTTTTTGACGTGACATAACTCCAAATAATCTTGATAAATCCGATGATATCTGTGCTGTACTTGTACGTGTCCTTTTTTGACTATTGGAATGCTTTTCTCTGAACTCTATTCTTTTGTCAAATCCCCAGCCTCTCACGCAAACACACAGTGTATTACAACCATACAGGAATATAAAAAATAAATAACTTCTATAGGACACTGTCAGAAAAAGAGTGCACAAAAACCCACGTGATTTACTGACTGTGTTGGATTGCATTGGTGTTACTAATAATCTGCAGCTGGATGTATAAAAACATTCACCCGAACACTCACAGCTAATACACACACACACACAAAGGTCAGTCACACTGATGCAATTTCCTTCATTAATTGGCCATTTCATATGGGAAGGCATCCAAGTTATTAGTGTGAAATTAAATGTGTCCTCTGAGCTCCTTGGGATGTTGTAAATGAAAAAGCGCATTAAACTTAACAGCCAGATGAAAAAACAATTAAGTTAAACCAGAGAACAAAATCCCGGCTTCTGATCTGCACCTGTTTCGAAGGTTCTCCACTTCATCGCTGGCGTCGAGGTTTTCCTCCGTTATGTCTTCAGGCGTCAACACAGTCATCTCGGCGTCAACATCTGACCGCGCAAAATCCTCCGTCACACTATCCATTATTGCAATATCCTGATGATTTCTCTCCGGCCTCTCACCACGACTCAGCGCTGCCCGGTCGATCCCATTCTGAGCGAGTGTGTCTGAGTCTGGTCTTCATGCTCAGCCTAATCTTGAAATAGAAAACGAGTCCTCCTGTGTTTCATCTCAAGCATTTGCAACATGCAGGGAGGTTAATTTGTCATCTGTTCACACCCTCTGAAGCCTTGTTTTTGATATGCACCATCAAGTTGGTTGATCTGGGTTAATAAATTGCAGTCAGCGACTAATCAGAACGATGGAGGAAAAAAATGCTGCAGCATGAAAACGTCTTGGTCTAAATATAAGCTTTTGCTGCGAGCCTATATCCAGTGTCAGGAGTCTGCAAGCCTGCAGGTCAGGAGAGGGGACACATTCGTCTTACATTGTGCACAGCAACTGATAAGACACCTTATGAGTTCTATTTTAAGATTTAACAGTTGACAGTTGGAGGAAAACCTTATTATCCCCTGATAATAAATGGGCATGGGCTGAGTTGCAGGTCTCCATTAAACATGTCCTCATGCTCTGTGTAAACAACCAGCCTCTCTTGATCCCTGATACAGGCGTGAATGAAAATGTGAAGTTGTTAATGTGACAGTGAGACAACATGACTGATGGAGGCGAGGAGTTGGTGAAGGTTCAGACAACGGGTTGTATCTGGGCAAAAGTTGCCCTTGTGTGCAAACCAGTCTCACTTTGCCTAATCCTAACCTGTGGCTTTAAACGGTGGATCTGATGGTAAAATTATTTTTCATTGTATTTGAATGGGGGAGGATGTGAAGATGTGTCCATGGGTATTCAAGCATATTTGAGTGCATCACTGTAGCGACATTCCACCCCTCTGCTGTGCATGCATCCCTGGCTCCGAACGGACCACCAGCCTCATGATTGGGCTCTTGGTGTGACAGGGGAAATAATTAGTGGACTTGCTGTGACTCTGGACGACTTGATCTGTCGATGAGATCGGAGCGGAGGCTGCAGGGAGGAGTAAAAAAAGAAAAGGCAACCACATGGTCTCAATGGTCTCTCAGGGGGCCCAATAAGGCAATTACAACCCTGACAATCACGAAAAGTTGAATCGGTTGTTGATGGTTTTTTTAACCCACATTTACTTTGTCTTAATTCGCCAAACACGCATCTTTACCTTGTCCACACACCGGATGTGACGACACAGTTCTGCCACTGACATCAGAACTTCAATCAGCAACGTGATGACGTCGTTATGGTAACGATCCCCGGGGGAGGACGGAGGACGACGAATGAGCCGAGAGGGGCTGACAGAGAGCAGAGGGGCCGGGGCAAGAAGAGAGGATGAGCCGGCCGACGGAGCGGCAGCACCATCCGCACCAGCCTCTGACCACATCTGCCGGATCCGACTCGAAGCTCCGTTGCGAGTGAGAAATAAGACGCTCGACCGGCGATAGTTTCCCCTTTCCTCCACCTCGTCGTTGAGGATGTGATGCCCGAGCCCGGATCATGCACCGACCGCTCTCGTCTGCGTTTTCTCCAGAAGAACCAGGGGAGGCGAAGCCCCGTCGCGAAAGAAGATGTCCGCTTTGAAGGACTTGTTCGGCGGCTGTGAAACCCGCTAATCTCGGACGGTGTCGGTCGCGGGTGCTGGAGGGTGGGGAGAGTGGAGGGTTGATGGCACAGCGGAGAAGGAAAGACAGAAGCAGCGGCTGACACCCGGGGGGGTTTGTGGGGACTGAAGAATGATTGTAGCTTTCTTCGGTTCAGGATAAGTCTCCATACATTCACATTTCACACCAGCAGCACTTAAACGCAGCGGGGCTAGCAGCGGATGGATGGCACCAAAGCTGTTGTTTCCCTTGACATTTTAACTTAGTTTTGTTTAAAGGCAGCCCCAGCACTTTGGGTTGAACTGGGCTGTAAATCCCAGTTCTCTCTCTGGGAGCTGGGGTCGTTAATCCTCGCCTGGGCTCAGCGGAGGAGTTGTCTTTAGCTAGCTAGCATCAACTACTGCCAGGGCTGCGGTGCGTTCAGGGGCACCATGCAAGCACGTACGCTCGGGTGAAACCACCTCCACCACCATGTACTGCCCGTGGGCATAACAACAACATCAACAACAAGTCATGTCGGACTGACAACACCACCGTGGCTCCACCGGCCGTGAAGTCACAGCGGCGACCACAGCGGCTCATTACCGGCCAGGGATCAGGAAGCTAACCCGCTCACATCGCCCTCCAGAGACCACCGAGAACAGCAGTTTCCAGCAACTCCAGCCACCAGACCCAGCAAACATGGGGTAGGTAGCTTGTTGTTCTGCCCTCAACGTGTCAGGGTGTGACTGTAGAGATGAGCAGCAAGGTTAGCCACCTCATGCTAACTGTGGAGTACTCCTGCCATGGCTGTGAACTTGGCATCACATGGGAAATAACAACAAGAAGTGTTAAACCCTCTGACTGCCTCCATGTAGGTGACAGATCCCAAAGATCGCACTGGAAGGAGGAAAGGTTCTGTTTGTGTGTGTGATCAGGTCAGATATGTGAATAATAGTGTTGTTGTATTCAGTGTAGAGGGTTAATCTGTCATAGTACAGATGAAACTACTGCAGATAATCCAGAAGTGTCCCTGTAGATTCAATGAGTTTTGTATTTCCCAAACTTTTGATCAAGAATTATTGGGAGGTGAATAATAAATATGGTTGATAACATATGAATCAGTCCTTTATAGATGTGAATTTATCTATTCTTGGACTGACAAATAAACATAATCAAGCAGAAATTGTGCACAATTATGTCTATAGATGATTTAATGGGTCATTCAGTGTAAACAGAATATTTTCCTCAGAGCAATGTTTTGATGCGTCATAAACCAAATGTATAATTCCAAATATATTCTGCAGAATAGAGGATATTTTAGATACTGGTTAACTGCAGACACGAAGTGCACTATAATGTATAATGATTACTTAATGACTGGATGGGATTGAATTCATTTCTTGGAAGTAAGACACATGCATTATAGTTTTTTTGAGTATCTCATACAGAAAGTATAGCAGTAAAAGAGTTTTACAGCTGATTTTGTGCTGCCAGGGAGAGATAAACCTCTTTACATCAGCCTCAAGACAGTGGTGATCTCTCGTACACTTGACTCAGGCGATGCATGTGGCTCAACCTGCAGATGTATGGCGATTCTCCTGATCGAGGGCGACCTAGTTCTTACTCCAGATGAAAGCAGATGATGTAGCATGTGATTGGTTTGTTGTATATTGTGGTTGGAGGATGGGGTGGGGCAGAAGGGGTGGGGTGAAGTGCTTACCTCCTCATGCAGAGCACATCCTCTGTAATTCTCAAGGCCAATGGTTTATAATCCAGTCCGCAACCAATTCCTCCGTCACAGACAGAGAGCGTGTCCTGTGTGTGCCCTCGGCCCTAAATTAGCCAGTCAGACTTGGCTGCTCTGAGAAGTGCTGCAGCTTCTGTTCTTGTATAAAAGACGGCTGTAAATAAGCGTGTCACCCTGAAACGTGGCTGGCACTTTGAATAAAACTGTCCAGGCAATATGTTCTGCTGCACTGGATGGGCCAGTGGGTCAGAGATTGATCTGCAGTCGTGGTTTCAGAGGAAACTGATACATATTTTGGGAGCGCACATCCCAAAATATTGATTTGGATATCCAATATCCCCCGAGGGGATCGAGGTTTGTCTAGCCTTATCACTATTGACTATTGACTGTCACCGGGAGGCAAGTGTGGGACAACGTATGAAAAGTATTATGCTGACATAATAATAATAATAATGTAATGTCTTTTTTCTTATATCAGCTGACAACAAAAATACAAATTGCTAAATATCTTATTATGGTATGCTGTTATAATGATAAAAAATAATGAATATCTATGTCATTACTATCATTTTGGTCAGTCTAAAGCAGAAATTGTGAGAAATGCTAAAGACACATTTCAGTCTCTCAAATAAGAGAATTAACAAATGTTTTCTTGTATATTGAATATTTGGGGTTTATGCAAACAAAGCACGCGTGTACAACAACTTGATTCAATTGTAGAAGGGTCCCTGCTGCTGGTTGAAATGATTCACCATGGGATAAAAATAAAAGTTTAAAAATATGTACTCAAACACAAGAATCTAAACTCACCTAATCCAACACAAGGAAAAGAAAAGCACAACGTATTAACTGAGCTACTGAGCTAACTCTCGACTGCATTCAAAGGTGATGCTAAGGACAAAGGGATGGATACAGGAGCAGCGAGAGACATCTCATGACCGAAAACATTAACAAGATAAAGGGGACACATCAATATTATATACAGATCACTTGTTGGTTCTATGGTGCATGATCATGTAGGGCTTGAGCATCTTTTTCAAACGTGTTTAATTGCTTTCTGATATTTCATAGGTCAAAGGGAAGTGATCTGAAAAAGACACACTTAAACTTTTCCTCTACCCAGATACAGAGGAAGCTGTCAATTGACGGACACGGCACAAAGAAGTATAAGCCAAGATGGTGTTTGCATAAAGTGATATGAGATTTCTCTCCCGTGGCCTCTGCAGACTCTCGGCGCTGCGTACAACATATGGGTGTTTTCAGCTGGAGGTTTTTGCCTTGCCAAGCCCCCGCTGCCTCCCTCTGCGAGTGGGTTAACCGACAGGGACACCGGGATCGGATTGGGCGAGAGAGCATGTGGGAAGGACAGGGGAGAGACAGAGTTGGAAGATGTTCGCGGCTCATGACCAGCCCTGAGTCACGTGGGCCGTTTCCATGACGACACAGGCAGCAGCTAGAATGCAGGGTTATTTTTCCCAGTGATAGACGGGAAGTCTGCTCATGTTGTCCTCAGATTATTTAGATTCATCTTGCTGTTTTATTTGTCATGTGGCTGATGAGTGTTGAGTCTTTTATAGCCATAGCAAAATAGTATGGCTAAGAATGTAGAACCGAAACAGATTTTCCAGCAACATTGTTAACAGTGTAATTGCATTGGATGGTTTTCACCATTTTATGATGTTAGTGGAACAAATGCTCTAACTTGCAGCCTTGCTCAAATTACTAACAATATATGAGAACACTGAATTATTAAAGAAGCCAAACTGCATCATAAAGTTACTCGTAAAGATCTGCAGCAGTTGTCATGTGTTCTAATCTCAGCACCGTTCCAAACACCTGTGTGTGAGAGTGTGTGTACGTACATGCATGCTCACGTGCATGTTTGTGTGTGTGTGTGTTCCCTCTGTGTTTGTGCGAGTTGTAAGCGGAGAACTGCTGATTTGATAACATCTGCGGTCAGATTCCTCTGTCCAAGCACTTGTCATTGAGACTTGAATGCCTCAGTACGCTTCATTGTGAAAAGGGATTATGGGCTAACAATCACCACACAGTCTCGTGGAGACACACACCACCGTGGCAGATTTTGATCTAGGCCACGCCGTCGCACTAACAACACCCTGAATATTTAAAATGACTTGCTACTGTGTGGTCAGAGCAACCTTTAAGGACTGAGACTGGACCCCTGTGTTAAACAGCATTAGTGACCAGCATCTGAACCAGTGCTGCCTGTTTGAAGCAGAAATATAGTTTAAAAAGCTCTGAAAGGTGGATTGAGGTGTACCCTGTATCCTGCTCTTACTTGACATTTTTTTGTTGGCTTAACCACGCGCAGGAACAGTGTTACGATTTGTTTTTAATAATAACTTATTAAGCCCCAGGCGATTGGGAATTAAATGACCTCTGTTTAAAATCAGGCTACCTGGAATTGAAATGTTAAATCTGGTGCTGTTATTGTCACTGGCCTGCTTGACCCGTCCCAAACCTCTAAATAAAAGTTCTCACTCAGCAAATTGTGTTTAAAAAAAAAAAGGAAGCGTATTTCCAAGATCATCGCTGACTTCCTCTAAACTTTATTTTCATCTCTTCTCCTTTCTTGGCATCAGTGTACAGCAGCCATGTACTGTACAACGCAAATATCCTGGATGCTATATTTAACATGCATATTTATATTTACAGTACACTATATTCTTACCATCTCCACTGCTGAGCTGCTAGTGTGTGTGATCCGGTGTTAATCCTGGATCTCTCTGATTAACCGTCTATCTTTAAATAACATCTGCTGCTGATTTAATTAACACACTGACTGGGACGCGACGAGAGCTCCCCAGAGAGGGGAGCAATCGATGTTTCCCAGAAAAGACGACCTGGGTCACTCAGCCAAGCAAACAATTCTATTGTCTGAACATCAAGTTGTGGATTTCAATGAACATTCAAACCACAACGAGCTTGTTTTGCTGTTAATCCAAGACCCTGGGAGATTTTGATCCATAGCAGTGGTTGGAGGGCATCCAGGGCCTGCTGATCCCCCTGTATGTCAGCACAGGTGCTCTCAGGTCACCTTTGGCATTGTTGCATCGCTCCATCCGCTTCGTCCCGGACACGCTCTGCTGGTCAAGTCACGCCTGCACATGGCCACACATACAAAACCTGATTATAACAGCCTTTATGGGCAAACTCATCCGAGTCCATCACTGGGAGCTTCCTCTGTCAGGTATGGGGGTAGTGTTCAGAAAAAGAAACATGGAGGTGGACCAGTGCAATCGTTCTGAACCCACATGGTCTCATTAGCTCCAGTCACTTGACCTGTCGTCTGTCGATCAGTCTCGTCCTCGCTCTGTCATGCAGGACGCTCTGGGAAGCTACAGCACCATTAAAAAGAGTGACTGAGTGTTGTTGCCGTGAGTTGTGGCGACCTCGGGCCGTTGCCTCTGTAAAGGCACAGCCGCTGTGCTGCCAGCGAGATGCCGGTTGACCGTGCGGGCGCTGCCTCCCTTATTTTAAAAGTAGAAAATGTTTTGCATAAACGCCCTTCAGCATGCTTCTTTTTAAATATGCCAGTTCCTCCCCTGATTGTTATCTCATCCGCCAACTCGAAGCAGTGGGTTAAAAGAAAGACGCCCCGCTCTCTGACTGTACCTCTCTTCCTCCAGGTTGCACGCGGCCTTTATTACACAAGGACTTCTTTGTCTCCGTGTAACTCCTTGTTTTTAGATGCACTGATATGCTCTGCTTGTCAGATCCAGGAGCTAACAGAGCATCAGTGCAAATATCAGGCCAATTATCTGCTTAAAAGAAGTGACTGTGTCTAGACTGTTCATTAAACTGGAGCTGAGTCGTTTAGTAGGAGTCGTCCATACCTGTGGATAATAATTCCAGCTCTGCAGGTGGTCTTTCATTATTCTTTTTTAACTGTAACTCACAGGAAGCCCCTAAAACAACAGGATGTTTCAAAACATACTTTCGGAATGTCTGAGCCACCAGGGATGGACAAAAACTCCCACACAGACAATGTGTCTGTTGTCTGTATAATTAAATTGTCCTTTTCTCCTCCCAGGCCAGTGTTTGCTTTGCATGCTGCACATTTCAGGCAGGCGAACCTCAGAGTGTAAATCATACAGTGAAACCAGACGCTGACCCCTCCATCTCTGTGTCCTCCTCTCTTTCTCTGCTGCAGAGAGCAGCCCATCTTCAGCACGCGGGCCCACGTCTTCCAGATTGACCCAGCCACCAAGAAGAATTGGGTTCCCACCAGTAAACACGCTGTGACAGTCTCCTACTTCTTCGACAGTACCAGGAATGTTTATCGAATCATCAGCCTGGATGGCTCTAAGGTGTGTTTGAGTGTTGTCTCCTACACACTGGTGGGATTTATTTTTTAATCACAGCATCATTGTTCAACCACAACAATCTAATCTAAATTAAATGGCGGTGATTTGATGAAATACACGAACGCTGGTTTTAATCAAACGGGTTGAATAAGGCTCAATAACGCCATCTAGTGTTTTACTGATAAAGATCAACTGCTTGTACGTGAGAATTAAGTTAGTGTACATGTGGGAGTGTAGTTTAGAGATGTCAATAAAGTTTAGACTCATTAACATCGATCAGATCACCTCAGCCTCTCTCTCTCGGCCTCTCTGTGCTGACGCAGTGAAGGGGCGTCCAGGCCTGTCGAATCTTCGTGGCAGTTATTATTTTAGTCTGGGGAGAGGTGCAGGGGCGGAGTTAACATTGTTATGCAACCCAGCAAGTTAGCTGTGCTGGGTTCAGCTGCAAATAGCAGAGATTGGGTGGGCTGGCGCTGGAGGACATCATCATCCCGACAACAATGCGTCTTCTCAGCAGGGAAAAGGAAAGCGGGCACACAGAGGCAGATGCCACGCAAAGACAAATCTGTCTGGTTTTGTTGCTTCCCAGATTCCAGTAGTGAGCAAGCATGACTTTGTGTGCAGGATTCAGCCGAGCGGGGATTTTCAGAAAACTCAAACTCAAAAGCTTTAGTGCAACTTTTCTGAACTGGACCGAACTACTGTGCTGATAAGAACAAACCCAGTCTGCTGCTGTGTGATACAATAGAAAGCTCTGGGAAGAAGTTGTGTTTAAGGCATCTTGTATAACCAATGAGAGGCAGCAGCAGCAGTTCATTAAAAAAAAAAAAAAGAATCCATCCGCTCCCACCTCTCTGTGTCCCACATGGATCAATAACAGAAGAGTCACTGTAGGACTCCTCATTGACTGTTTCCTGTTTGTCAAACAGGAGGAAGGCAAACCAACATCTACGCCGCACACACACACAGAGTCCCAGAAAACATCAGATGTGCAGCTGCCTACGCCCGAGGCAGCCGTCCCACATTTGTTTTTACCTTTGGTTTGAAAAGCGTTTGTGTGGCTCAGTCGTGTGTGTTTTTCCTCCGCAGGCCATCATCAACAGCACCATCACCCCCAACATGACATTCACAAAGACGTCACAAAAGTTTGGCCAGTGGGCCGACAGCCGGGCGAACACAGTCTACGGCCTCGGCTTCTCGTCTGAGAGTCACCTGGTCAAGGTGAGGGCACAGGAAAGAGACCCAAGCAACATAATGATAAAGATGTAGAGGAGTAGTCACATTTGTGGATGAGGCAATTTTGTGATAATTATGAGTCCCAGACATTAGACAGAGGGCTGAGGGGTTGTGTTGGTACAGAACCAAATTGCTCCTGTTCCATTTAGTTTGCAGATAAGTTTGCCGAGTTCAAGGAGGCAGCGCGGATAGCGAAGGAGAAGTCTCAGGAGAAGATGGAGCTCACCAGCACTCCCTCTCAGGTAAAAAACCACCATCAGCATTATAGTTTCCCTGAGGGGACGCACTGCCAACGCAGTGAAGCGGTTGGCTGAAAGAGAAAACAAGTCTAACTTTGCTATTTCCAAACTACTTTGGCCTTTACGGATCAAGGGTCACTCCAATATGTAATTCATGTTAATCCAACTAATGTGTGCGGTCACTGGGTTCCCTTTCCCAGAATCATCCAGTTTTCATATGTTAATACGGTTGCTGTCGCGATAACAAGGTGTTTTATGTTCCGCTGACAAGATGTTGCTCCTCCTCCCTAACCACCACCCCCCCTCAGAGCGCCGCAGCAAAAAGGAACGTGTTGTCAGTCAGCAAACCCGAAAAAATGAAGGTAAATAGAAAACGGAAAAGAGTCATATCCATGACTCTGCTCCGATGGCCCCCTTCCCTCAGTCTTACCCCAGTCAATGAAACAAAATCCACCTCCCTGTGGTGTCTCCCCCTGCCGCATTTTTCCTCTGCACAACATGAAATATTAAAATTTGTCTAAGCCGTGATGCATAGTGATGACGGGCTGGCGGTTTTCTGTGTATGAATAAAGGCCAGGCTTCTCTCTCATTGATATAATGCTGTTTCGGTGTTTGTTTTCTGGGGGCCGCCCTGTCATCTCTCACGAACAACCTCATCCATCAACCAGAGGATGCCCCTTCTCCCAGAACCTCCCTCTGACGCCCCCCCCCCTTCTCCTTTCATGCTCTCAAAAAGCCAAAGTTGGATATTATGGAGGCTGTTTAAGCAGACACCACACAGGAGGGCTTCTGTGATCGGTTCTGAAACGTTTGCTTTGACACGGTCACTCAGATTTTCAACAGGTTTTACTGAACTGAGCAAAGACACAGATTGAACCCCGGTGGAAATACCCTGTGATCTCAAGTGAATCTTATGTCCAGTGTACAGCTCAAAGATGAATGACAAGGCTCACAACTGCCCTCTCTACAAAATCCAGTTGGTTTTTGAGAGCATTTAACTTTTAACACTGAAAACTCGTCTCAAAATCCCAGCTGGCAGGACTAATTTTACATTTTCTGGAAATATTGTTTATTGAAGGAGAAGATCCACACCACTCTCATGTCTACGCATTTAATGTACACTGTTGCAGCTGGTGTGGAAACTCCAGTGGTGCCAAATACTGTGGCTCTTTATTAAAGATCATTTACATAAAAGACGCCCACAAATGAGCAGGTGAATGGAGCAGTGTGAGTTTTTTCCATGTCAGATAGAGCACTGTGTTAATATGTCAGTGTTCAAGATCAGAGCCAGGTTGAACGCCTTTACAGTTTTCATGCTAAGCTAAGCTAACACTCCAGGCTGCGTACTCCATGGACAGACATGTGAGTGGGGTTAGTATTCTCTATTCTCTTATTCTATCGAGATCAGGAGATGCACATTGACCAGATGTTGATTTAAAAAAAAAAAAAAATGATGTGTCCAATCAGGAGTCGGCACCGGGTGACCTGCTGTCACCTTTGACCCCTGAGAGCATCAACGGTACGGACGAAGAGAGGGTCATCCAAGAGGCGCCACAACCCACTGAAGCCAGAGCAGAGCCTTCCCAGAATGCACTGCCCTTCTCACACAGGTAACTGTGAAGTGGAAGCGACGATGACCTGATTAAAGTCAAAGATAGAAAAGAGACTCAAATCAGATTATCGTTTCAATGCATGGGCACATTAATCCCTTATGGAAGCAAACGTTTGCAGTCCCGCTCACATTATTCTTTTCCCCACCACAGTTCCAGTTCGTCCAGCATCAACAAGCACTGGGAGGCAGAGCTTGCGGCCCTCAAGGGGAACAACGCCAAACTGACAGCGGCTCTGCTCGAGTCCACGGCCAACGTCAAACAGTGGAAGCAGCAGCTGGCAGCCTATCAGGAGGAGGCCGAGCGGCTCCACAAGCGGGTAAAGGCCGTACGCGGACCAACAGAAACACGAACAGTGTGGCTGCAGGCACGAGATCGTGTTGTTTCACGCCGTGACAACGTTTTGTTTTTGTTTTCCAGGTGACGGAGCTGGAGTGCGTGAGCGGGCAATCAACGGCCATCAAGTCTCAGAAGACGGAACTTAACCAAACGATAGAGGAGCTGGAGTTGGCTTTAAAGGAGAAAGAGGAGGTGCGAGAATTGTGTCACGTCGCCATTTCAGGGTCCCGTCGGCTCCTCGACATTTTGTCTGAGCTTCACATGTTTTTCTCTCCACTCCGTATTTCAGGAGTTGGAGAAGCTTAAAGCAGAGGTGCAGAGTGCACACGAGTTTCAGTCTCAAAAAGAATCGCTCACAGAGAAGCTCCAGGTGAGTGAACGCTGTCTTTACATCCTTTTCTCCTGCAGTGTTCCACAAACCAGCCAAAAGAGCTGCACACGTATTCTTAATTAGTGAGAGTATTTGAATGTGACCACATTTCAATCTGGGTGATTAATTTAATGTAGTTTCTTTGAAATTGACTTGATCTACAATGTCTTTCGTCTCATTGTGTGTGTTTTATCTCTCTTTTCCTGAAAAGCAAGTAAATGAAACGAGACCGTTGTCGTTTGTTTCAGGAAACGGAGGCGAGGAACCAGACGCTGGAGGCCCAGCTGAGCGACCTGGAGCAGCGTCTGGAGAGCAGCCAGCAGGAGAGAGAGGCCTTTCGCAAGAGCCTGCGCTCGCTGCTGGAGCTGCTGGACACCAAGATCTTCGAGCTGACCGAGCTGCGGGACACGCTGGCCAAGCTCATCGAGGGGAGCTAGGCGCACGCACGCACGTGCGCGCCTCCTCCTCTTCCGCCGACGTCAACGCGGCAGCCAGCGTGGCCCGGAGAGTCACTCTAATAAAAGAACCCACTGCATGCTGGCACTCACGTCATCACAGACCTATCAGACAACTTGAATTCTCTTCTCCTTTTTTTTTTTCTCCCACATGTACACGATACGTGTAAAAAGAGTATGTTTACACATTTTATGCATTAATGGTACACACATTTTGCTACGTCCGCATCGTTTACAATCACAGTGAAGAGGGCTCTGCTCGGGACATGCCTTCCCTCCGCTCGCTCCACTCTGGATTATTCTTGACTTTGTGACGACATAGAAACTCTGAATGAATCTGTTTTGACTTGTTTTTTTGTTTTTTTTTGGAATATCGTTCCGTTTGAGCAGACGCTACATTTTCTATCCTTCCTTAGTTTCGACTTTTTCAGCTTCGCTTTGGTGCAGTTTTCGAAACACTTGGAGCCTACGCGTGGTCCACATCTTCCTTTTTCTTTTTTCTATCCCTCACTTTTCTCAGCCTCCCAAGGGTCATTTTCAGCCAAATAACCCCGTAAGAGTCGACTCAATCTTTTCTTACACTCTGAGATTGATCTTTTTTTTTTCTCGTTATTAGAACTCTGGGGGGTCGAATGCGATGAAGAGATGAGTACTCATGTTCCTCCACTGTTGGACTGCCAAAAAAAGGCCATGGAGGACTTGCGGTATGTCTTATATTCTTATACAATATATGAGCAATACAAAAATGGAGCATCCGAGGGTCAATAAACACTTTCCACTCTCACTTTCAGGTAATTTTACCCCTGTCTCGATTAGACCACAAGCGAGGTGGGATTTTATTCAGTAGTTTTTCTTTCTATATCATTTTTTTTTAGAGAATATTATTATTATTATTATTATTATTACGAATCATAGTGCACTTGTAAAAAATGGGGTTTGTGTGTGTGTGGGTGACTCAGATGATCTTGTTTTCTTTCCCTTATCGTTTCTGTTGCTACTTGAAGTGCAATGATTTAATCCTTTTTCTTCTTTTCTTAATTTATTACTCAAAGACCCGAGTGTATTCTAATGATGAGCTGTACGGGAAAGATCTTTATTTACATCTCAGTTTCACTTCATCTTTTTTATAGTCTGGTATGTGGGTGTTGAGCTACTTTAGTTTTTTGAAAAACGCAATATTTTTGAACTATTTATCAGAGCAAATGGCGAATACGCCAGGCGACGGAAGTTGGGATTTGCAAAGAATCTTTTTTGTTTCTTTTGCCAAATAACGTTTTCCTGTACAGAATTTTTGCTGACGTTGCCTTTGGTACAGAGATGCATCAACGGTAGCTAACGAGCGGTACTTTCTTTCTTTCGTGGGATTTACTATTGCCAAATATTCAGCGACGTTGGGAGGAAGATAGAACGTACACGTGAAGAACAATACTTAAGGGCTTGTTGTCAGTTCTGTTACATTTGGGAAATTTGAACGATTTCAGCAGTGACGTTATCAACGTTGGCGCTTACGGCTTGAAATTGAGGGAAAAAAAAAAACATTTGAATAATACTTTTAAATGTTGATTATACCACATGATGAAAAACACAAATTTTGAGTTTATAGTAAAACAAAAATGAAAATTGAGTTGTGTTGTTCTTTCACAATCTGGAGGATCTTTTCTCTTTCACACACACACACACTTAGTGTAAAACCGATCCCTCCAGTCCCAGTTCACAGTTCAGAATTTATTTTTACATGAACTGTGTTGCTGGGCTTAAATGTTTTGCTGTTTTTAAATGTTCATTGGTTTAGTGACACCTAGTGGTGAAATGTCGTGTTGCGCCTCACCCTTCTTCTGAACATGACAGAGAGCTCCTAAAGTAATTATGAAGTATTTGAATTGAATGGGCCATTCCAGGATAAAGAAAACAACAATTCATCTACATTAGGTCAAACACATTATTCTCTATCTCTATCATGTGGTTAAGAAGGTCCTGGGTTCAATTCCTGGGCAGGGCACCGCCTTTCTGCGCACCTGTCAGGTTAATTGGTCAATATAAATGACAATAACCTGTTTTGCTCAGCCCTAGTTAAAAGTAATCGGTTCTTTGATTAATATCATTCTGAGGTCAAATCAACATGATTTAAAATAGAAGGGAACTATTCCAGATCTAAATGATAGTGTTAAAAACTAACCAAGTGTTTATTTACCAGTAACATACGGCCCAATCCCCTGGGACTTCATGAAAGTACATTTAAACATAATTTGGTGCTTATTTTGTTTATTTTTAAAAGGACAAAAAATATATATATAATAACTACGATATAGAAAGCAGAGAGGAATGTCATGATAGGAACAAAAAGCGACAAAAAGAAAATCTTATAAAGTACATTTACATTTGTACGCTTTAAAAATTCTTTCAAATATGAAGTTTCAATAAATACTTCAATACATTTAGGCATGCGGATATAGTATTTTTTGACATGATTTACATTTCATTACAGTATTACCCATAAAATGACTTTAATCTTCATTATTGCACTTATGTTGTGATGGGTTTCGTCCTCAAACCAGCCACATGCATAAGGTCATAAAGGTCAAAATAAAAGGGGGGAGGGGGGAAATCTGCGAGTCACAACTTGGAGTCTACAAAAAGCTCGAGGTTAAAAAGCAAACAGCAGTGTGAGGAGGTGGAAGTCAGACTAAAGTTTAATATCAGTAAAGGTGTGTGTCGGTAGGAAATTACTGCCACACTCAGTAGGGATGATGTTTCACACTTGGCAACAGTGACTGTGGTTCACGGTTCGGCAGAATGAGAAACGCACTCGTTCTGCTTCGCGTCGAGTTAAATGAGAGGATCGGTGACCACTTCGGCGCCCAGCCAGCGGCCTGTTAGCTTAGCATCAACACTGAAAACAGATAGACTTGGACATTCTCAGAGATTATAAAGTATGAGAGTGCTTTTCTATCTCATCTATTTCTGACTTCATCATCCAACACAATGGCCACAGTTTTTTTTTTCATGTAAATGCCAGAAAATATTTAGTTTTTCTCAGTGACAACATGACACCCCTACCCCAGCGCTGAAATTTGGAGTCATAAACATTTTTTACAACTCTTAATATGTCATTGTAGAAACAGGTTTCCATAGCAACGTGACAAAGAACATGATGTGAACATCAGCTTCACACCCGTCAGACCCGTCATGGCTATGGCAGTTTGTAAAGACACTACAAGGCCACAACTTATGTCATTAATAGAAGGTAAACAATATTATTTCTTTTAGAATGTGAGTTTGTGGCTTTGGATTTGTTTATGCTTCTCATTTAACCCAAACAAGAAAGAGAACAACTGTGTTTATTTCCCTAAACGTCAAACAATTTCTCTAAACGAAGGCCTGCTGCTCAGTGCCACGTGTTAACTACAGGAACGTGTGTTTTCAGCTGTCGACAAGTTTGACACAGATCATACATGTTTAAAAAAAAAAAAAAAAAAAAAAAATTCACACACCACCACAAAAAAAACAACAACTCCTCCATGGTAAAAACAAACTTGAAAAAAAAAAAAAAAAAGGCAGTGGAAACAGAGAGAGACTCTCGGGTAAATAAAACAACAGTTAAAAAAGACAAAACAAAAGGTAAACAGCACAAGTGAACGTTGGGCGTGGCGAGCAGGGCGCTGCGTCTGTTCCAGCAGGAGGTGATGAAGAGGAGGACTGACTCAGCAACACGCGCCAGTTAGTTTTTGTTTTGCTGCTCCACATCTGCAGCACTGTGATGTACATGTGCGTCTCCTTTTTTGTAAAGCGTTTGCCTTTTAGAAAATGTTAAACATTATTTCAAGGCTTCATATTTGCCTCTTTCAATGAATTGAATTTCAGAATAAAAAAAAAGTTCAAGGTGACATTGATAAATGTTTCCTTTTGACCGAGAGACAGAAACTTAAATATTCTCCATGTAGAGTATAAAACTATAAAATGAGTGGGAAGCTGAAAGCAGAGAATAATTTTGCCAGATTTTAAAGTCTTTAAAAATATAAGGAATATCAGAGGTCGCGTGATGTAGCCATGGAAGCACACACAACTACTTTTTCCATAATAATTGAAGGAAGTTTTGTGTTTTTGCTCTGGATATCGTATACAGGGACGTACTTTTGAAGTAAAGGTCACAGAATCTCAAAATCTGCTAGGACTTTCTCTATAGAGTAAAAGAGATTTAAATCAAATCTGATACACATCCCCTTCTTCATGTAGTATCATATTCTGATTTCTTAAAAGTGAAAATGCTTTAAGATGTATGGCTTCTTCTCCACATATAGCAGGCTGGTTCTGGCTTTTTAACACCAGGATGCTGAAAATGGCCCAACAACCAAGTTGTGCAACTTTCAGTCATGTAGCTCCACTTCTATAATATCCAACTAATACTTCAACATTTTGGGAAGGAAGTGAACCTGGACCTAACCTGGGCCGACCTTCTCTGGCGTTCACGTCTGCAAAGTGAGACATGAAGCAGCGGCCGGCTTCTTTATCATCCAGAGTGTCACATCATTTCTCCCAGTGTGTGTGTGTGTGTGTGTGTGTGTGTCTACATGCTGAGGCGTTTCCCTGCGCTGTCTGCGTGTTTGTAAAGTGAAAACAAACAGAACCGTTAATGGTGGACAGTCTGGATGCTTTGAAAGTGAGAGAAAGGTGAAAATCCCCCCCCCCCCAAAAAAACCCCTCACTTCTTCAAACAAACCCATCACAGCAAGCTACAGTACAGTACGAATCCAACATGTCGATGAATTCTCCGGGAGGTCAGAGGTTGTGTCCTCGCCGAGAACGCCACAGCAGCGACTTAAAAAAAAACAAAAAAAACCCTTAGTGGTCCGTCTTATCATGAATCACACACACACAAGTATGAAACACATGGAGCCGTTGGTCGGATGCTTAAAAAAGGCTTTTCTTGTTCAGACTGCACCGAGGTATCACCCAGGTGTCCCCTTCACTTCTGCCACTGTACAGTAACTCTTGGGTTTGGCTCCACACATCCAAGTTTGTAAAAAAAAAAACAGATTCTTGTGATGGACTAGTTTTCCCAGTCAGTGCACGGGAGGCCCTCGTCCTCAGACTCGGACTCCGGCGAAGCCTCTTTGATTCTCCTCAGGGCCTCGTGGATGCTGCGGGTCAGAGCGTCGGCCGAGTGGGGGAAGCTCCTGGCGTGGCGCTGCTGCTGCTGCTCCGGCCGGGCGCGGACCTTCCTCAGCCGGACGCCCTGCCTGATCTGGGCCAGGATGTTTTCGCCGTCGTCGTCCGGGTCCGGGGCCAGGACTCGCAGCTCGGCCTTCCTCAGGTGGAAACTGCCGCGTTTGAGGGAAGCCAGCACTTCGTCCATGGGGGAGCTCGCTGCAGACACACACACACACAGACCGTTACCGTCACTTAAAACCCAATAAAATGTTCTATAATAACGATTAGACGAAGAAATGATGATTTGTTTTTTGTCATTTCAATGGAAGTGAAAAAATTTGAAGAGAAAAAATGGTGGCTGCTCTTTGTGACTGAGCTTCTCTTATGTTCTTCTGCTTTTATACAGGAAACTGCTAATGACAAATAAGATGCTTGAACAACTTTCTGAGGCCTTTCCGACCTTGGCTGCCACCAAATCACCCGGGAGTATTCATTTAACCGAAACACCATCTTGGCTTGATTAAAAGCTGCCTCCTCACCTCTCCTCCACTGGGAGGAGTCCAGCGAGGCCGTCTTCCTCAGCTTCGTCCTCGCCGTCAGCAGCTGGCTGCTGTCGAAGAATCGAGGGGAAAACGGGGCCAGGGGCAGCGAGGACGATTCTGACTTGACGTGCTGCAGCACGGGGCTGCCGCCTGCGAGGCTCCGGTCCCTGTCCTCGCCCTGCTGCTGCTGCTGCTGCTGCTGCTGCTCTGAGGAGGGAGGAGGCGGCGGCGGAGGGGGCGGGGGAGGCGGAGGCGGAGGAGGGGGAGGTGGCGGCGGAGCGGAGAGGGGAGGCAGCGAGAGGAAGGGGGGCGCAGAGGCGGGGCTCTCGAGCTCCACCGTCGGCAGAGACACGGCGTCGTAGCCGCAGGCGTCGGCCGGAGGGGGAGCGGAGAGCTGCGGCAGGTCGGAGATGCAGTCGGTCTGGACGCTGGCTGCCTGCGTGTTCGGCTGCTGCCCCGCCCTCCTCCGACCGTGACCCTGACTCAGGCGCAGCCGGCTGGACTTCAGGGTCAACTGGCCCGGATAGCGCTGTGTAAACAGAGGGAGCGGTGAGGACAGGGCAGAGACAGAGGCCGGCCCAGGTCAGCGTCAGACGGCGGACGTCCTCACCTGATTGAGGCTGCGGAGTCTGTCCAGCGTCCTCTGCCTCTCCTGATTCACCCGGGCATTTTGTTTGGCTTCACTGTCAGCTTCCCCATCCTTCACAGGAAACAACAGAAGATTTGCGTTAGAGGAAAAACTACAGGATGGAACGCACGAACACTTGTCGGAGGGATGGGGATCATGTGGTCTTTACCGAGGATAATTCATTGACCTCGATTAAAATCAAGGAATAATATTTATTACTGGTGCAAATCCAAATAAAAATCCAGACCTGGTGAATTTAAATGTGGCCTTGAGCACCATTTTATCGTCATCAGTTCTATATATTCATGTATTCTTCAGTAAGTTAGTATGAGTGCTGGGATTGTGAGGACAACGCTGTTAAAGCGGGTTTGAGTTCGTGCTCATTAAACACTCTTAAACAAACCCCTAGGTAATGTCAAGACCCCCCCCCCCCCCCCCCCCCCCCCCTGTGTCTGTGTTTCAAAAAATAAAAAATGGAAACAACAGAAGATTTGCGTTAGAGGAAAAACTACAGGATGGAACGCACGAACACTTGTCGGAGGGATGGGGATCATGTGGTCTTTACCGAGGATAATTCATTGACCTCGATTAAAATCAAGGAATAATATTTATTACTGGTGCAAATCCAAATAAAAATCCAGACCTGGTGAATTTAAATGTGGCCTTGAGCACCATTTTATCGCCATCAGTTCTATATATTCATGTATTCTTCAGTAAGTTAGTATGAGTGCTGGGATTGTGAGGACAACGCTGTTAAAGCGGGTTTGAGTTGTGCTTGTGTGAGCTCGTGCTCATTAAACACTCTTAAACAAACCCCTAGGTAATGTCAAGACCCCCCCCCCCCCGTGACTGTGAGAGGCTTATTAATGCACATAATAAATTATTCCTCCACAACCCCATTCAGTGAATACAAATGTGCTTAAAGCTGACACAATACTGGTTGGTTTACACAATACTAGATAACAACAACAACAGCTTAAAGCACCAGGGGGCAAATCACATCACGTCGTCCTGATCAAAGTGTCTGATTTGGATGAAATTAGTTTTATCTTTGGCTGTAATGTATATCAGTTTCTTTATGAAGTTTTAAATACATTTTTGCGAATTATTTACCACCTCGTGCATGTGGTTGTCGTAAATTCTGTCCACTAGAGGGCGCACAAAGATTAGGTAAACATTGCACTGGGCCTGTCTTTCTACAGTCAAAAGGAGATGGTTCTTCAACAGTGTGTGTGTGTGTTCCTCTCTCCTTCCCCCTTTTCTGGAGCGAGAGTAAACACAACCACATTGCAGACATTTTCACGTGCAGCCAGAGCCAGAGGGCAGAGTCCGAACCACAGCTTCTTCATTATCTTCCAGGAATTAAAATTGATTATTTACTCTTCTGCATTTGCACCTCAGAACATTTCATGGCTTTAGTCATGGCTTTTATCCTTAACTCGTTAAGGACCTTGTAACTGATTTGAAAGGTGTTATGTCATATCATAGATATGTAGTATTAAAATATATAAGATCAACACATACGTAAAAGATAAATACACATTGATTTAGTAAAGAGAATCAAAAGGTAGTTCTATTGTTTTTTTAAGTAGTATTTTTTTTTTATTTTAAATGTTGTGTTTTTGTCGTCTGGGCATCGTCTTTCTGTCACAACAACCAGACATGGTCCTACCCCACTGTAAACATGTGCACCTCAATAAAGGCAGGAAGGGCTTGACTCTGGAAAGAATTACTGCCCGTGACTGGTCTCCTCCAAAGCCCTCCCCCCTGCGGCTTCAAATAAAAAGGGGCTCATAAAAAAATAAAAAATAACAGAGGTCAGGCCACAGACAGTTTTCATCTTGTTCATCCCAGAACTGAACACTTCCTGCTTCCTGTCCGCCCCCCTCGACCATCTGCAGTGAGCATGCGCTGTGTGCCACGATGGAGCGCTGAGCGTTACCTGCAGTGAACGAGGAGAACCGCTGTGGGCGGGGCCGCCTTGGCGCTGCTGGATCTTCTGGTTGTGATTGACGATACAGATTTCCTGCAAATGGACAGGAACAAAGAATCAGATAATGTCCGAAGTTCCCGGAGTTATCGCCGCAGCGCTCCATCACCGGGCGTCGGTGCTTGCCTTCTTGTTTTTGAGGTAGACTTTCTTGGTGGTGATGCGACCCCGCCGAGCCTCCAGCTGCCGCGTCCTCTGCTGCAGGACGCTCAGGTCTTCTTCTCTGAGGGGCGACGGCGGCGACGAGGGGTCTTCTACGCCCTTCATGGCGTCGGGGCTCTCAAAGGCATCGTAGTAAACAACCTCATCCTGACGCTCTGGAGAAGAGATTCATGGTGGACAGCACGATATCAAAACAAACCAGGAACCAGGTCTTGCTAAGAACAATAAAACAGTGATTAGTGGACTGATTCAATTATTTGGCAACTAGATCTGGAAGATGATGGTCAATAGGGCTTTTTTTTCTTCTTAAAGATGAGTCGTAAAAAGCCAACATGTTTGGGTTTTGGACAAATCAAGAAGCCTGAAGACATCACAGTGATTCTGGAAAAACTGAAAATGGCATTTCCTCAGATTTCTTAAAAACATTTTATAGAATACGAATGTATAATGACTTAATGGTTTAAAAAAAGATTAGGGATCCTGTCTAAATTTGAAAATATCTGATAACTCCAGATAAAAAAAAAAAAATATTATTATTTATTATTATTTATTTCAAGAATATCTACAAAGTTGAAAAATAAATGGGTCAGTGCTTGTTACTGCAGACACCATCGCGTTACTCAGAAAGCCCGCCCCCTGCAGTCGGTCCCACTCTCACCTGTCATCTGCCTGCGCAGACTCTGCAGCTGGGCGGTGAGCAGCAGCTCCTCGCAGCGCAGCACCTCGGCCTGGATGTCGTACAGCTGAATCTGCAGCTCGTAGTACAGCTCCTCCAGCTGGTCCAGGCGCCGCAGGGCGGCCTCCCCCCCCTGCAGACTCTGCATCTACATCGTACGGCACATGATAGCGTTACACACACACAGTGGACTAAAAGGCGCACGCTGCAGGTTTAGCTGATTTCCCAAAGTGCTTTGCAGCACTACCATGTCTGTAGTTTTAATAAAGAACCCGAGCTGCTCCACACCACACCAGTTCAGGAACGCTAAACTGGAGTTTGAGAGTATTCTAAAGAAAATACCCTGGCGGTCATTCCCACTGAGTCATTTCCACTGGTGTAGACCAGGATGCTGTGGACGCCATCACAGGATGTCTGAGCCGTGAGGTCATTCTTCCAACATGGCTATTATAACTAGCTGTGTTATTCAAACGCCCTCATCTGCCGGCGGCGTCATTGGGGCTTTTCGGGTTAGGGTTGCAAACATTCTGAGCATTGCAACCTCTGAAAACACAGCCAGTCGAGCTCCAGCATCGGACGCTGACCCGCAGCTCGGGCCTCGCGAGCGACCGTTACCTCCTCCTTCAGGCCGTGTTTCCTCTGCTCCAGGCAGATCTCTCTGGCCCTCATCAGCTGCAGGGTTTCTCTGGAGAAGGCGTACTGCAGGCGCTCCATGCGCTGGACGGCTGCCGCCCACGCCGACTTGCCAAACTTCTTCTGGTCGGCGCGCATCCGCTCGAACAGAGCTGCAACACAGATTGATTGTGTGACCGTCAGACGCGGACCGGGGCAGTTTGAGACGTTTGAAAAAGTGTAAATATTGCACAGCTCATGCTGTTAAACCAAATCAATTAATTGTGAATTATGATAATAACCAGGAGCAGTTTTCTTTGACTCAGACCCCAATTAAATGAAACCCACTCCTTGGCAAAACAGCACTCAGTTGTTTCTTTGCATAGCTGAGAGGGTTTGGGGATTAAAATAGTTTTGGAGCAGGGTGGTGGTGGTGGTGTTGGTGTTGGGGGGTTGGACTCCGGCATGTGAGAGGTCAGAGATGAAGGTCCCAGACAGGGACGGTTGGTTTCAAATCCCATCCTTCCTGTGTTTACCTTTCTGGGACCTAGTCGTGGTTTCGAAGAACTTGACGGTCAGGTCCTGTATGGAGAGCACGGCGGCGTGGGCCTTCCTCTGCCACTCCTCATCCTCCCTCCTCAGGCCCTCCACGCGCCGAGGCCCGAGCCGCTCCGTCTCCAGAGAGATCTGACGGGGTCAAAACACAGGTCAAACGAGCAGTGTCACCGTGGGCAGCAAAAGTTTAGTTGGAAGAAACATTTTTTATGTTATAAATGTTTTCTCAGACAAGATCAATTCCATGCTAACACTCAATACCCAATAACAGCAGACATGTGCTGGCTGTGCTGCTTTTTTTTGTTGGAATCCAAAGGAGGGTGCGGGATTATAAATTGCTCAAATACCATAAGGTACATTACATCCTCGCATTAAAACACCAAGGGAGTTCAACTTCGGTTCCTCCAGTTTGCCACATTGATACACAGGAGCCAAGGATTAATCCACTGACGCATTAAAAGTCTCCCTCCACAGAGCAGCAACTCGCGGCAGATGGCGCTAACAGCGGCTCACAGCGGCGAGGAATGTCCAGCGTCACACTAACCCAGTGTCCTACTGGGCCGACAGGGAAGATTTGAAAAAATAACTAAAATTTCAGACAGCAAAAGAAGCTTCATCCCCCCCCCCCACCCCCCCCCCCCCCCCCCCCCCCGAGGAGGGAGCTGAAGTCACGTGGCACAGAATCCTTCCCCACAGCTCGCCGGCTCGTGTCGGGGTGTGTGAGACACGGGGGGGAAACACCGTGCCACGTGGAGTTCTGTCCTGGGAGTTCACTGAAACACACAACCTCCAGGAACAAAAAGTACACCGCTTAGCTCAAGGCCTCCTGCCCGTAGCCGTACATGAATATCTCAACGTGCAACAGATGTGTGGAGGTGCTCAAAAAAAAAAAACCCAGGATGTGGCAATCCCCAGCAAACCTCAAAGGCCTTGATTTATGTCAGCCAGCATACCCACTTCTTTGTACTGGGAGTGTGTGTGTGTCTGCACGTGAGGGACAAAAACTGGGAGGGTTTTTTTTTTTTTTAAGGGGGAGAAACCATGAGCGGGAGGGGGAGGAGAGATTACGTCAGAGAGAAGCCGAGAGCGAAAGGTTTTAGATTAAAGCAGAAATTGAACTCCAGTCCCTGCGAGCTATGATCTCAGCGCTCAGATATGTCGACTGTTCAGAGTGCTGTAAGTACAGTAAACGCCGAGCGCTGGAGGAGCTGCGCCCACAGTGGAACAATAGTCCCAAGGCTTCACGGTCACAGAGCAACGAGACGAATCCTTTGTCTTTGCACTGGGTGGAAACATCTGTTGTACGACCAGGCATGATGGGGGGGGGGGTGGCAGATTAATTGGCTTCACGTCAGATAGCAAACGCCGAGCGCTGGAGGAGCTGCGCCCACAGTGGAACAATAGTCCCAAGGCTTCACGGCCACAGAGCAACGAGACGAATCCTTTGTCTTTGCACTGGGTGGAAACATCTGTTGTACGACCAGGCATGATGGGGGGGGGGGTGGCAGATTAATTGGCTTCACGTCAGATAGCAAATATTAATGAACTATTATCAGCCCGGTTAACATTTGAAGAGCCCAACGACATTATAGCTGCAGAGTGGGGGATGGCAAGATGACGCATTCTGATAATGTCTTTCTAATATTGGTGATAAATCAAAACTTGTTTGCATGCTCGTGATCAATGTGAAGTACTTCTGATGCACTGGGTGTATTAGAAGTGTCTCACTATTTAGCAGGAAGGAAATGACCAATGCTGAGTCTCAAAAAAATCCCATTAATTCCTGGCAATATCTCCATGAGTCATCTTCAACTTGAAAATGTAAAAAACGATAAAGACGTCTGGTGTCGTTTGTGAGAGCCGGAATAGAGCTCAACACACAGGGGGTAGTGTTGCCATGGGTTTTGCGATGCTTCCTGTTGTGTTTCACTTCCAGACCACAGGGCTGATCTGTGAGATTTAATTGATCAGGATCTAATTTGCCCCCGTACACATCATTAGTTGAATTGATTTACTGTGCTCCACCACAGTAATAAGAAAATCAGACGGCCAACTTTTTAGACAAACATACGGCTGCTGAATTTTTGATTTTGTTTTTGAGATGATGAGAATATTTGCACAACTCAGAATTTTGTACTTTTATAAACGACATTACTCAGATTTTTAATGTTTCTGTGCTTCATGTACTTCGTTTGCACAGAGTAACCAAAGTGATCTGACTCGGCCCTCTGTCTCTTCACCTCCTTTGCATGTTGTGGTCATTTACCTCGTCCCTGCTGCCAAGTCGGCAAATGATTCTATCAATTGTCTATTTCACTGGTTCCATGCAAAGTAGAAAGAACGCTCAGAGGCCTGAAGCCAGAACACTTCACACACGACGTGTCCGTCTGGAGACACGTGTAATTATCCTAATCGTCTCTGCAGGATCTCGCACAGCCAGACAGCCTTCACAGAAATACAGAAGAAGAAGAAGAAGTCGGAGAGTGAGTCACTTTCTTAAAGGCAGAATGACATTGATGGAGAATCATCTTTGAAACTCTTGATGCCTCTAATCGCTCGCTCTCCCTCGCGGCTGCAGCCTCCTGATGTAACCTGACCTCATCGTCACCCGAACAATGTAAACACCATTCATTCATCGCTACTGCACATACAGAGTTGAGGGCGACGCAGCATGTGCCGAGGCGTCACTGAGGGTAACTGGAGAGCCTCATGTTTTGTTAATGCCTGGGTTGAAAGGGCACTACGCGTGCTCCCGGGTTCTCCGGAAGCTTTTTTTTTTTTGGCTCCTCGTTTGTATGAGCATGGCTGAAGTCACTGAATGACTTCCTTTAGCACCTCTGCTTCACAGCTGCAGGTGACAAAGCACAGACGTGACAGACTCGCTGAGAATAGAAGTGACGCAAGTTCCCGAGGTATAGTGCTGGGATTACAGCATGGACACCGTCATGACGGCCCCTTATCTCAGTTGGTTAAAATAGCCCGTAGAGGCCTTTTTCAGCAGCCTCCTTCCATGAGTCCATGGAGTTGGAAATAGAAACAATGATGAGAACGCTTTAAGATAAACTCTATTTTTTATTTTCTATCGATTTAAAATGAATTGTCCCAAAGCTGAAGCTTGTGCCAAAGAGCTCCACTGTCATGAGGTGACAATTGGTACAACATCCTGCTCCCTGAACTAATGGAATAGTGCCCTTACGGATTTCAGTTGAATGTCAGTGACAACACATTTCTTATTCAATTCCCGAATATAAAGTAGGAATCAGTGTACAGAGGAGACCGTGAACTGTTGCTGGCCCCTCTCGTGTAAAGTCTGCTGAAGTCAATACGACAGCAGGGCATCCCCACTGGACTCACTGCCACCCGGGAGAGGGGTTGATGATGCAACCGGCAGTCGCAAAGCGCTGTCGCCGTCAACGTGCCTGTGACCTCCATCACGTGATCCTCGCAGTGGAATCAATACGTTCCATCCTGCCTTTTTACTGTTGTGAACGCCCCTGAGCGGAGACAGTCTGGACGGCTCTTCAGAGTTCGTGTAGAGGACATGTCTAAAAACAGCTATACCTCCCTCTGGAGAATGTCAGTAGATTATCAGGAGTTGAGACATGTTAAGTTTTTACTCTGGGTTGTTTTTCTTGAATCAGCATCATACCTTAAGGGATACAGTACCAGGAAAAGACCCACTACACTTTGGTGTGAATCCACAGAAAGGGGCATAAAAAAAAAAATGATGGTAATTCAATTTACCAGCTTTTCCACATGATCGCGCTCTGGAAAACCCAGAGTTCACTGATGGATACCCAGCTCTGTTGAACAGCTTATCCAGGATGATCCAGTGCTAGGTTCAGTGGAGCCTGATAACAACAGAGATACCCTGGCTATGTTAAACCAGCTCACCTCATCACCCTGGCGACCGTTGCCATGCGATAATGGAGCTTGAAGTGAAACAGTAACTGGAGCTCTGCTGCGTTACAAAACTCACTCGCACAGAGAAACCACATTTCTAATTCATGGCGGCGCTCGGGCAATCCGGGGAACAGGACACCCGCGCGCCGCAGCGACATGCAATAGGACTGTCCCACCAGGCACCATTCACCAAAATACCGTTCATTCATCTGTCCATCTGCTGTGTCACTGAAGGATTCAGTTACTGGAGCCAACAAAACAAGTCATTTCTGACGTGGCCTCGCCCTCGGAGAAGTTTCGCGTGTGAGAACTTTCTATTTTAAGCTTGATTTCGTTCATTTTATAAAGATATTCAAGTCGTTTGATGACGTCACATTGAGACAGAAGATGTCACGGACATCTCAAAATGAACTGATTGAAAGACAAATTAATCTGGAGCAATTAATAGTTAATACAAAACTATTCATTGTAGCCATAAACTGTGTGAACCCTCTGACTGACACGAACCTTGACTCCAGTTCATTTACAGCTTGAGGCCCCATGGTGGATTTACAGGTGTCACGTGCATTTCCACTCAGAGAAAAACCCAGAACAGGCTGTTATTCCAGGAACTGACACTCAGCTATGTCTCTCCTTGTTTCCCCATCTTTATTTTTGCCACATTAAGCCAGATGCAAACTGCATGGAAATGAAAGAGCGTGTGCGTAGCTCCTACGGCGCGCACCTTCCCCTTTTTCCACCCAACGATCGTCTCCCTCTCGATTCCCTGACTCATCAGTTCGGGAGCAACCACCCGTGGTTCGGGGGCTCATTTGCATACGGCTTTGTTTTCAGCCGTTGGATTGCCCTGAGGGGAGCAGGTGGAAGAACCCGAGACTTTGGCATCGAGCAGAGTTCAGGTTCTCAGGTAGAGCCACAGAGCACCCGAGTTACCCGGAGGAACGGCGTGGCTCACTGATTGTTGTGTTTTTAATCGTTTTGTAGAAAACAATGGAGGAGTAACACATGTCGAGCTCTGGAAACACATGTGATGCTTGTTAGCGAGATCAAATTCTGATTTCATGAGACTGAAATAGACAATAACAGGATTATGTATATAGGTCTGGGAGGGGAAAGAGGTACATACACTGCAGTGGGTCTGTGGGATTTCTAAACTTAAATCAGCACCCGCCCTAGAGCCCAAATTCCATCATAATACACAGCCATAAACACAGCCACGCAGTCGCTTGTGCTGCTCAATGACACAAGGCTGGATTAGCATTTGCTTTGTGAGGAATGCAGCTCCGAGAGGGAAAGTATTTGCAGCACAGCACAGGGTGAGTGACAGAGAGTCTGAGACAGACACAGAGATATGTGTCCAGTCAACGCTCCGTGATATCGCCGCACAGCTCAACCCAGGCTAACAAGACACACACTACTCCTTAACATAAACGCACACGCATATTTTGAAGATTCACCGATCCAGGGATGCCATTCACTGCAAAAAAAAAAAAAAAAAAAATCCATTGATTATCGTATAGAGATTTTGTCCTATTTTGTCCTCTTACCGTGATGACAGCTGTCTGTTTATCTGCAAACACAAACTGCTCAAAGCTAATTTGGCATCCGTTAATGCTGAACGTTTGCCAACAATGGAAACAAAGGCAACAAAAAAAAAAAAAAAACCCCAAACAGCAGCAGTTAGAATGTTGGCAGTGTTGTGTTGTGATAGCTGCCCTGATATTTAGGATTTTGGAATAAAGGTTTGATAACAAACAAAAGAGGATGGATGAGCGATACACATTATGGCAGGATTCATAATACGCTATACACACACGTTTGTGACAAAAACATACGGTCAAATATCTGTCTGTGAACTACTTGAGATTTACTACTAATTAAACTGGCTATTTATTTATTATATTATATTTTCATGAAGCATTTGTAAAAGCGGATGAATTGTTGCTTGTGTTAGTAAACATTCATCCACTCTCAGAGTGTATTTCAATATCATTACGTGCATTCGTTAAGGAATCACTGGGCCGTTCACCGAGCAGGGCCCTGACCTGTTGACCCGAGCAGGCTTGTGCTCACACTGAACCCAGCTCTACGGCGGCTCAGAGACAGCAGAGATTAGCCTGCAGATTTACTTCCCTTTTCAAGCCTCTAATGAAGAAAAACAACAAAGATGGAGCGGAGGCCGAGTGTGGAAAACAGAAGAGTGTGCTGAGGCTGCAGAATTACTGAGTGGTTTAGTGGCTGCTGTAATAATACTTATGCTGGTTGTTAAGCCGCTCTGGGCGGGGTGGGGGGAGAAAGCCTCTCTGACTGATCCTCTGCCCTCTACAGCCCCCAGATGCAAAGCTAGAGGGTAGCACGGATCGGCTGCCACACCATCAGCCCCGCACGAACCCTCAGCAACTAATGCTAATGTCATTACAGCGGGCTTAGGAGGGCGGGCTCAGTGGAGGAGCTCGCCGCGCCGTGGTTCGGGGCTCGCTTTCCTAACCGTGGCTTCTCGAACCACAAAAGGCGGCATTGTGACCGGAGTGGAGTGCACTGTAGCGTGGAGGCAGCCTGACACAAGTCAAAGTGTGTTTCAGGACACACCAGTTACCAGGCTACAGGGAGGCCTAAACCTACTTAAATCAAGCCCTAAAGCAGATGGTGTGTGTGTGTGTGTTACCTTTATCTGCTGTCTGCGCAGCATCGCCAGCTCCCTCATGTCCCTGAAAGGCTGAAGGAGGTAGTGGTATAGCTGAGTCGTCGCCTCCAGCAGCTCCCCGTACGCCTTGTCCTCCTCGGGGTAGACCTGCAGCAGCTCCACCATGCTGTCCATGGCTTTGTGCTTGTCCAACACCTGGGACAAGACGCACAGAGGGGAAAAAAAAGAAGACAAAGTTGGGAAATTGGTGGAGACAAAGATCCGCTTCAAACATGACAAGGATGGTGTTGGTTCGTATTTGTCTAAGTGGCAACAGATCCAAAGACAAACAGATGTTAAAACCAGAGATTAGGACGTTAGCTTCAGGACTTGTCCATCACAACATTGTAATGTCACTACTATTTAGCTCCAAAACCCTGAAATAATTTAGTTTCGGATGATATATGGCCAAGAACTGCAACAAATCCTGAGTCGCGGCCATCTGCCAGTATTTGGCCTCGTTTTATTGATTTAGCTTCAGAAATGATTGAAACAATTGAACATTTTGACAGGAAACTAACTGACTCCTATCCGTGTCTCGCTCTCTTACAGCCCTCAGCATTCCGAGCTTGTGACTCGCATTGAGAGATTTAATGTTTGAAAAGGGTTCCAGTGTGAATATTTGAAGGTTTTTCTGAAATTGAGTCAACATAAAACAATTGGGGCTCTGGTCAAACAAAACATCACCATGCTCCAGGAGATGTCAAGACAGTTTTTTGTTTTTGTTTTTTTTTTTCAAATCACATTGTTTATGATAGAATTAATAATGGACTAATAAATGAATCACCACTGATTCATTTATTGATGGAAATAAGCAGTTTTTATTTCCCATCAGGGGTTAACGTTTAACTCAGCTTAACTCTCGTGTCTGTGGGACTGTCTCCCAGTGAATCGCTGCACACATTAGTCAGAGTGGTGATGAGGAGTGAATTAGAACAATAGGACAGAAAACGTGCTGCACATCGATGAACTGTGCCAATGTATGTTTGAATGCGTGAGGAAACAGCTGTAAAGTGCCTTCAGTGCCACAGTGTCTGCTGGATAGATCTGCTTCTGGTTTAGGTCTCTTCATGCGATTTGACAGTTCGAAATATGTCCTTCATAAGAATGAAGGACAAAAAAAAAAAAAAGCAAATTCCATAAACCAACAAGTTACAAGTTACCAGAGAACGCTGTCAAGTACATGACACGGCAGATTATACAAGAACAGGCTTCAACAGAGCGCAGACCAAGGCCAAACGATCCTGCGCCATTGTCCAGTTTTAATACTAAAGAAGAAGAGGTCTGATGAATAATTTACGAGCAACAGCACAGCAAGGTGTGGGCATAATTCGCTGAAAATGTTGAAAAATTCAGCATGAGAATGGAAAGCCTCCCGACTGGGAAACGAAAACAAGAGAGTGAGGTGTGTGTGGGGAGGGTTGACACCATAAAATACATTGTTTTGGGCGCAGCACAATGAGAATGAATTGGTCCCAACAGTTTCTGATTCGTACCACATGTCCAGCCATCCATAGACTGTGCATTGTTGCTCATGTGAGCGCCATCAAAACAGCTATTGTCCACGGAAACACAATTAATGTCCCAACTGCACCCGGGTTACACAGCACAATACACCTCCTTCACGGCTGCTTCATATGATATTGAAATGTACCACCACCCAGTCTTGGTCGGGAGCAGTGAATGGAGTGCTCCCCTCTCTCTATAGATATGAACAGACACTCTTATGTTAACTCCAGGCTGCTTTTCCAAGGCCCTCCATGCTGGGGAGCCGGGTAGACACAGCGCAATTCAGCTCGAACACTGCTCCCACTGTTTACCTTGGGACTGCGTCTCCCTGGCAACCGCTGACCAAGCGCACACCGACTCCCTGCACCCTGCAGTCGATGCCAGCCCAGGAGTCGACTCCTGCCCGGGCGCCGCTGAGCTATGCTGCTAGCGACCGGGATTCAAATGAGCCGGCTCATTGCTAATGTCGATCTGACATGTCCCACTGTACATGTGTTTACCTGGTCAAACGTGTGTGTGTGTGTGAGTTGAGGAGGGCCAGAAGGCCTGCGGCCGCTTAGTGTGTGGAGCTGCTGAGCCAGCAGGATTAGGCGACTCAATTAGAGCAAAAACTATTAGTCAATTAATCAGAAGCAAAGAATGCCAAACATTCCTTAGACCCAGCTTTCAAGTGGTAGAATGTCTTATGCCAGTATTTCATTTTAAAAAGCGGCAGATTTTTCCCTTGCTCATGCAAATCTTTTTTCCCGAACAAACACAGACTAAATCGGCAAAATGAAAGCAGTGAGTTCCACTCATCCAATCACGGAAATAAAAAAAAAATGTCCGTGTGCTAAATGCAGCTCTTAAATCTACTGATTTCACTCTGAAGTGCCATGAGATGGTAATTACAGGATGTTGTGAGTGATTTGAGCTACAGCGCGGAGCCGGCATACAGCCCTGTCATCAGAACTCACTCTTCCAGTTCTTCGCAGCTAAATCTGCTCGGCCTCGCTGCTGTACTCCCCTCCCTGCCTTTTAATTGAAACATGTCACAGGAGGAACACGCCTCCGCTGTGATCCGAGCAGACACAAAAAGCTCTTTTGAAACAGGATGCCATCCAGGAGTCGTCAGTGGTGTTTTGCAGAACTGCACACACCCCTCACATGAACACTCATATCAGAGCAGTTGGTTCAGACCCGGTGCGACTGGCTTCACTGGTTTTGTTCTGCTTTGGATCGATGTCAGGTACTCGACAACACTGACCACATGCCTCTGCTGCTTTGGGGATGCTTCATCCGAGTCATGTGGCTACAAGGCCTGATCTGGCCCATGTCACGGTAGCTCTGAGCTTTACACCTGCTCACTCCCTTCACCTCTAATATATTCCCACAGATCAGGATGTGAATTTCATACAAAGTAATCCACAAGAATGTTAGGGGACATTATTATTATCATTAATATTATATCAGCTACACTGCATAATATTCAAAGTAACTAACTGAGTCTAATTCAACATCACCTCACACCGCAGCCTTTGTAAAGCCGGATGAGGTAAACCAGTCTGGAATATGTACCTTCAACTTCAAGTGTAGCCGCTCGTAATGTGTTTTGCTTTCTAATGTTTTACAGACCCATTGTAATTCAGTTCCACTCACTTGTGCCTGATGTAAACCATCAAGCCTGTTTTAATCACGCTGTTCAACTTTACATGCTCTAACAAAGAGCGCGCGACGTGTCAGGTTTACTGTAGAGGAGCTGTTTGTTTTTAAAGACAGGCCACGGATAAAACTGTGGTCAATGATTAACGGATGGATGCCTGACGTCTGATGACTGAGGTCCACGGTCAGTCCTCCTGCACACTTTGCCCCAGTGATTATCACACATCACAGAGTCAGGAGCCTGAGGCTGCATCTCATGAGAAGCTGTGGTCAGGACAGAACAGTGGATCTCCACCTGCTCCTCCCAAAAACATCTGTGTCCTGTGTTTTTCCCCCCAATACCAGACATACATTCATTTAGACTGCTTGTTCCAGTCATTTTTACAACATCAACATTTAAAAAGAGTTTTGCTTGAAAATGATTAAAAGTAATATTTCCTCCTGCACCAAGGAGATCACGTTTTCACCCCTGTCATTTTTTTTTTTTTGTTGGTTGTTTTGCCTCAAAACGAATGGAACAGTTTCCACAAAAATCTGGTTGAAGGATGTGACTTGCAAAGAGAGAGAACCCAACACTGTTTGGGATGGACCCAGGAAGTTTTCATCACTTTTTTTCCCCATCATCCCAGGGGATAATTTCTTGATGACAAACATCTGGCATATCTGTGGGAAAGTTTTCTACGAGACATTCGGTACGGATACATATCAAATCTATCTACTCTGAATACTTATTGTTATTCTTATTATATTTATTTATGACAAATATATTTGTATAGATTAACCAACGCAGATGAACGGTATATTACTGAGCAGCCTCTCATATTCTGTAACACACAGGTCAAACACAGACTCTCAATCAATTCATTGACTGATCATATCAGCGCTTACTTTTTCATTCTTGCTTGGACAGATTCTCCAAAAAGAATGCAAGACACTCACCACTGGCAACAACAACAACAACAGGGGACATTGCCTTAAGATGTGTGTGTGTGCACGACGACTGTATTTATATAACAAAGGTTGCAGTTTGCACCCACTGGTTTGTAGAGGGTGCTGGCGAAACCTTTAAGCCGGAGGCTATTGTCTGGGATTAAATTGTCTTTAACCAGTGTAGCCAATAAAGTGGTGCGGTCGGAGCATTTGAGTGAGTCATCATCCTCTCTTTTTCTAACACTCTCTTCCTGATTCCTCACCCTGGTGTTTGCTCTTTGTGTGCTAATCTGCTCAACAAAACGACAGAGCAGGTGACAGACTTTTCCTGCCGCTCCATCTCCTCCCTGCTTGTGTTTACACATCATAGTAGTGCTACAATATAGGGCTATAGTCACTGAAAGCACTGGGCACAAGTGCATGACCTGTGACCCTTATTCAACACAATATGCAAACGTGTGAGGAGCTGGGCTCAAACAGTGCGTCCCCAGCTTTCTGGATCGACACTGCAACAATCCCAACAGCTGTGCTGACACGTCACTTCAGTAACTCCACCTCTGATTGTCCCCCCCCCCCTTCCCTGGCTCCCTTCACACTGCTCAGCCAACTGGAGTGTGATGTCTGGCCAGAGCCGATCATATTACAGGCCTGTGAACTCAGCAACAGATGGTTTATCACAGGAGGCGGGCGGGGGGGAGAGAATGAGGCGACCAAGAGGCACAATTATGCTCTGAAACTCCAGACTGAATGGGACCAGTTTGGTTTCCGTGAGTGAGGGTTCGGACTTTTTTTTTTTTTTTAAACATATCAATGTCACACAGAAGTCACTTAACACCTGCTTTGTGATCATCAGGATGTCAATGAAAACCAGGAGAACCACCCCAGGTTTGAAGGGCTCGTCATCATTCAGCGCTTCCCTCTGCGCATCAGTCTCATCAAACTAACAGTTTTTGTCCATAAAATATCAAAGATAAGCATAAATGTGTCATTTGAAATTTCTCTCATCTCCAGTTTCAAATCATCTATAGGAAATAAAAAATATAGATGGTTAAGAAGCTAAATTTGCAGATACATTTTCTTTCCATCGCCTGAATCGATGAATAGCTGTAGCTGCAGTGCATCTGGATGAGCAGCAAACTTCTGGATGAATGAATGGATGGATGATTGGAGTCAGAGGTGTGGGGCAACAGAAATTTAGATTTTCTACTTCAGCTTATTATATCTCCATGTCATGGGTTATAATATTGAGTTGGGACACCTCTCTGCCTTTTTGTGTGTTAAATATCAGACTGCCATGACTTAAACGACTCCAAACAGGGTGTGCGTATGCTTTAAAACATGCAAAATACCGGAAATGAGAAAAGTCACCTCCTGCATTCTCCTCTTGGCCCTCTCCTGCGCGTCCTCGTAGCCCTTCTGCCTCAGCTCGCTCAGGCTCTCGTAGTACTCCTCCGTGTCGTCGCCCCCGGAGAAAAGCACCTGCGACAGGATCTTCCAGCCGCAGGTGTCCAGGGCATGCCCCAGGTACACCTGCAGCTGGTAGCACAGGGCCTCCGTCTCCCGCTGCGACATGCCGGGGGCACCGAAGAGCACCGTCCAGACTCCCGACGGCTCCTCCGGGAAACTCGGCAGACACGGCCCCAGGTCGGAGTTGACGGAGCACAGCTGCAGGTGGGCTGCCCTCAGGTCCTGGAAGGAGAACAGCCCGGCCCAGCTGAAGTCCTCGCGGCCGCTGGCGTCGCGGTCCCCCGGATCGGACTCGTCCGGAGACAGCGGGACATCCACGGGGTCCAGGATCTCGATGTCCATCGCCTTGGGGGTCACGATGTCCCAGGACCCTAGCGTGTGGCTGATGCATTCTAGCGTGTGGGAGCCACCAGCTTTTAAAGGCCTCTTATCCCCGGCGCCGGGCTTTGTTGTGGGTTTCCCTTTGGGGACGGAGTGGGGTCGAACTTTAGCCTCGTCTCTCCGCTTGGTGCCCGGACTTTTAGCTTGTTTGTCTGCCCCGGAGGCTCCGGAGGCTCCGGAGAAAGGAGGCGCAGCGGAGCCGGAGCTGTAGTCGAGGAGCGGGTCCAGGAAAGTGGCCCGTCTCTGCGCGGTTCTGTTGTGGCAGGTTATGGCGAACTTCCCCTCCACATCGTTCCAGGCCACGATGAAGGCGAATTTGTGCCGCTCTCTTTCGTCGAAGAGCCGGGGTCGGACGGACACCCAGCCGGACTCCAAGTTGTCCTCCATGGTGAATGACATCTCATCCAGCCAGTGGAGACGAGGCGAGCAGATTAAAAGCTGGGGAGAGAGAAAAAAATGTCGAGGCTAAAGGGCTTCGGCTAGCGAGCTAACGGCAGGCGCCAGCCCGGAGAGCAGCGCCGGAGCTGGGGCGAATAAACCGGCTGGTGATGAGGCGGTGACACACAAAGGGACTCCGGGCTTTGTTTACCCGCTGCCAGCTGCGTGTGAGCGGCGGAGTGCGGCAGCTGACGTCGCCGTCCGCTCCGGACTCTCCGGGATCCGAGCGCGAAGGAGAAGTTCACCGGACGCCTCGGTGCGATCGCGGCGGGCGACTGGGCTTCATTTCGGGGCAGATGGCCGAGACGGGCTCGGTTGTCATGACGCCTGTCCGCTCACCTGGCCACCGCCGCCGCGGCTCGGTCACAACAGCGACGCGGACCCTGAGAGTTCCTTTGTCCGCTCGCTCACAATGCGACCGCGCGCTGTCACGTGTGAGTCTGTGTTTACAAGCAGTCAAGGTGCGTGCGTGCGCGTGTGTCAAATCCGGGGAGGGATTTCACTGTTGTACCCCCGCCTCCTCGTCCCGCGCGATGCGTTCACGGACACAGGGGAAAATAGCAAATGTAAGGACTGCTCCAAATGTCGTTTTCTGTATGAGACAAGACAAGAGGAGACTTTACAAATCACCGAGAAAGAAACAAACCATATGAAGTAAAAAGGCTTTTGTATATTATATTTCAAATCCACGGTTTTGAAGTTTCGAGTGATCGTGCCTCATGTTTCCCAGGCGACGCGAAGGCACCACAACGGTCCCTTTACTTCTTACCATAATAAATCAAACCAGAGCTCCTGAAGCTGACAACGGACGGACAGATAATAACCACATTCAGTATTCTCTGTCGGTGCTTTAACGCTGATGGCCGCATCACATCTCGGTGGGCCTCCATCGCGGCTCTGTCTTTGTTCCACGCTCATCCCTTAGGCTCCAGCAGACGTGCACGAGGAGCATAAACATCTGCACGTGGGCAAATCCATGACGCAAGCACGCAGGGAACGTGCAGACGGCCGGATGCTGTATGGAAAGCCGATGGAGACAAAAGACAGTTGGACATAAACAAAGGGGGAACGTGTTTTCACGCCATGTTTTGAACCACACATCTGTATTCATATCCTTGATGACCTCACTGTGGACATTATTCTGACTCGACTAGTTTGAATGATCAGAGCCGAAAAATGTTTGACTTCTACAACCTTGCTTTTTTTAGACCCAGCCCAAGAAGAATGTAGCCACAAACAGAGCCCCCATTGTTTTGTTATATGTGAGATTCCTCCTCCGCTTTGTTGCTATCTGTGTGTTGGTGATGTTGGACAGCGAGTCATCTTCTCATTCAGCTTTGCATTCAAAGGGAGGTCTATAAATCCCTCACTCGCACAGCCTCCATGTCAGTCCGATCCCCTCATGTCAACTTCCACAGCTGCGGCCCACTGTGTCCTGGCCAGGTCCAAACCAAACACACTGGAACCAGTCTGATCTAGACAAATTCATTTTTTGGTTTCCTCTGACCAGAGGATGTGCTGCCAGTATCCTGCAGGCCTCTTTTCATTTCTTTGGTGAAGTTTCATCTTGCAGTTTTGTGGTGGTTGAGAGCAACCACCACAAAACTGCAACACTGCACACTCTGTCTCACAGCTCCTATATCTTTACAGTGGGGCCAGTAGCCCTGTGACGTTCTTGTTTCGTCTCCAGTCTTAATGAATCCTCACAGTCTGGTTTATTATATTATCAGACAGCTCTGTGCCACGCTCCATTAATCCAAACCAGGACAAAAGTGAGATGTGTGGTGCAGATTCTGTTTCAACCTTTGACCCCAAAAGGTTGAATAATGTAGTGCCATCTCGTGGTAAACTTTCATATTGCAGCTGAATGCCTCACGTTGTCCTTGAATTCTCCATGAAAACTCAAAACCATGCTGAGTTTGTCCAGTTTGGATAAGTGTAAACAAACATGGCAGCCTCCACAGAGATGGCCATTTGCTGGTAAAGAAGAACGATAACTAATACAATGTAGATGATACGCACTGAAAACATCACTTGGATTCATTTCATTTTTAATTCCTGCCAATTCTCTTTCAGCTAAAACTTACTCACCGGACCTTTGAAGCACAATCCATTAGGTACATTGATGTTAAACTAATGGCTCATATTCTCTATGGTGAACTAACCTTTTGGTTTGCAGTCATACATAGGATCAAATTGTAGATTAATACATTCTAGCTGGAATATGTTATGGTTTCATTTCATGTCCCTCTGAATGAGATGAGTCTCAGAATGTGGCTTATGTGTTGTTATTCCCTGATGGCTGTCTTATAGAGGATATTCTGCTTGTTAAATTAATTCATGAATTTAAATCAATAGAATAAAGTGCCTCCTTCCTCTAGTGGGGCTCATGAAAGCATGTTAAAAGGAGACTAGGAAACGCTTTTCTTGTACTTCCCAGGGTGAACAGCATGCTTTATTTTTAATAATGAGGTCCACCAGGAGCGTCTGACCACACACCCACATACAAATATTCCCACATCTCGCAGGATGTCAGCTGGGGAAACACAGGAAGTCAAATTCCCTTTGGACCTCCAGTACAAAAACCCACATGCAAATAAATCGTTACCATAGTAATAATTTAATGGGGAAAACAAAGAGGGTGTGAGTGTATTTACAAAAACTCTCCAGTTTTCCTCTCTGTCTACCACCCTCGACTTCTTGACATGCAGTCACCTGGAAAACGATATAAAACTAAATACTTACAGATATAAATATTTATTTTATATACATTATTACTTAATTTTGGTTGTCGTTTTTATTGTGACCACAAGATGGCAGCTGGAGTTCTTGGTCAATTTGAACCTACTTGTCTAGTATGAAATGTGGTGCAACGCTGTCACCTTTGCTTTGCTGACTTTCTTAAAAGAATAACAGAGTAGCTTAGCACTCCATATCAGCCCTGCCTACTATCTAGCACACTCTCAATCATTGTTAAACACATCTCTTTTCTTTGGCCTTCTTTTTGAACTGTTAATGTTAATGTCTGTTAATGTTTGTTTTTTTATTCCAGCACATTGTATTTTATTTTTAGGCCTTTTACTCTTGCTACTTTGACGTCATCTTTGATGATGTCATGTTTTCCACTATTTAGGTCATCTATTATACTAAGGTTTGCATGTGTTCTTTAATGGGGAAGATTTTTTTTTTAAAATGTATATATTTCATCCATTGATTCTGCTGTTTCTGATCTTTTATCTTGTTTGAATTCTTTTTTTAATTGATTTCATCACTGTGGTTCATCATGTACCTGTACACCATAAATGTTTTTCTAATTATGCCTACCTCCATGTATTTTTTTTCTAAAAATCTACAATGCAATCGAGACAAAGAACTTCTCTCACACACACTGGTTTTGTTCAAAGAAAAGTTTATTTCTACACACAATTTAGTCCTTTTTTTAAAAGACAAGAATTGCTGGTTTGGAGTGTTAGGTTATCACAGCTGCTCTTCTGAGCTTTGTAATCTCACAGACACCATCATCGTTGGTTAAGGCTGACAGCTAATTTGAAATGTTAGTAAAAAAAAAAAAAAAGAGGAGAGAAACAATGGCAGCATTTATTTTGGTAACTCCAAGGGAATGTGCGAGTGTGCTTCCTCACATGCCACCCCCCCACCCCTTTTTTGCCTCTTCCTTTCAAATGAAGGGGGTGAATGAAGACACGACTCAGTGGCCCTTTTTGGACTTCTCAAAGAGGACCTTCAGCTGCTCCTTGGAGGTGGCCTCCTTCTGCTGCATCAGGTCAGCGTGGCCTCTGGTGACGCCCCAGCCGTCAGGTGTGGACATGGCTGGGCAGTAGGGGCGGCCGGTCGCAGGCTTCAGCTTCTCCCAGTAATCACGGCGAGCCCTACGAAGGGGAAACAGGTGAGTTTTTAATATATCTTTAAGGTTTTTTATCAGAATAAAGATGTGCAGGAAAATAAAAGCCTCAACCTACCTCGCTCTGATCCACGGCTTTGTGTGCATTTCCAGGCCACTTCCCCAGTTACCGTGCTTCTCGGAGCCAAGGGGCAGGAAGCCCCTCTCTGGGGCCAGCTCCTCAGCCACGGCACGGATGTGATAGGGTTCAAATCCGCAGCAGCCTCCGATGTAGCGGATGCCAGCGGTGTACGCTTCGCGGGCGTATCTCTGCACGTCCCATCTGGTCAGGATCCTCGGCTCCAGGCCTGTGGGGGCACATTTGTGGATGAGTGAGTGGATTTCGATCACAACAGTTCAACTAATAATGTGTAGGGGCGTCAGTAGTCAGGGCAGGGGCGTACTGAAGGGGAACTCAGGGAGGTCGATGAAACCCTGGCGGCTGCAGTCAGGGGTGTGGTAGGCCAGCGGCTGGATCATGAAGTGAGCCTTCAGGCCGGCCTTCTCCACGCCGAGCTTCATCATCTTCACAGTCTTCAAGCAGGTGTCCGGGTCGAAGTGGCAGTTGACGCCCACAATGTGAGCTCCTACAAAAAAACAAAATCAAGGAAACATCTTCAGGTCTCAGAGCAGCAGCCTTCTGTCCTGATGTCCACACGTATCAGGGTCCAGATTCCAGTCTAGATTAGAGTTTCAGAATTGATTGCATACGAACTTCATTCCGATCATATGACTCAAGAATTTCAGACTCTGCTGCTTTTATTTTGAAATCTGAACTTTTATATAATATCTTAACTTTTGAACATGTGAAAATTTAAGATGCATATATAAAGATATAAATGGGATGGATTGACCATTAGAGATGTGATTACAATTTGTGGGTCTCAAGACTGACAGGCTGGTCCAACCCTGGCTCTAACCCTTATCTTCCCTTGAATCACCCAATCTCTCTCTCTCTCTTATTATTACATTCTTTGACATGTCCTCACACTGGGACAGGGACTCATGCATTGCAGCGAGTTGAAATTCGCCGTACCAGCTTTGACCAGTCTGATGGCGCAGTCTGCGGGGTTGACTCCATTCATGTCCCCATCAGGCCCAATGCACAGACTTGCGGCCACTGGCTTGCCGGTGGTCCTTAGAACCTGGACTGCCCACTCAGCCTCCTCCACATGCTCAAAGTACTGCGAAGCGAAACACAAGCCAGGGGAATTAGACAGAAACCCAAAGCAAATAATAGTCATTGGCGTACAGTTGAGGTGGAGTTTAGAGTCTGTATGTTTGGAGACTCTCAGTTTTCGCCCATGACACTGATGGAAAGCTAGCTAGCGCTGGAAGCTGTGGACAGACATGCATCAAGACGTACACACTGCTAAGGAGAAAGTTAGAGAAGGTCGTCCTGCAGCGTGGTGGGAAAACAGATCACTCGCCTTTCCTACGTACCTCTGCGATCAAGAAGTCCACGTTTTTCTGGACGAACACGTCGATCTGCTTCTTAAAGATGGCCTTGACTTCGACCTCGTTCTTGCAGCTGAGGTAAGCAGGAGTCTGAGAGACGCCTCCCGCCACCAGAGCATCGCCCTCATTGGCCACCTCTCTGGCCAGGTCACATGCGGCTTCGTTTATTTGCTGCCCCTGTGGACGAAAGAGGGAAAACGAAGGTTGGATCTGAGCAGCAATGAACTCCGGACATTCTCCAGAGGGGCTGAGTGTCTGAGTGAGTGGCTCCAGAGTTTCTCCAAAACCTCTCCAGTCAGTCTGGCTTCAAAATTTCTTAACGAGCCAATGGAAGAAATCTGCAGGAGATCCTCGTTGATTCACTCATTGTCTTGAATGCATCTGATTGAATACACAGTCATGTGTGGAATGCAAACAGGGTCCAGACCCTGACTGAGTGGACATTCTTTGGAGTTCATGCCAAAAAAAACACTTTAATGTGAACACAACTCACACTGAAGCGCTGAGTGTGGCCTCGGTTCACCAGTTTGTCATCGCTGGCATAGAAGGTGAATGTCTGCATGACAGTGGAGCCTGCCCTGAGGAACTCCCTGTGCAGCTGCCGCACTGCAAGAGGAGACAAATCAAAACGTGGATCATCCCAGCACTGGGGTTGCAGCTACAGGCGCTGTCAACAAGAATGATGTGCGTAGTGACCTTACCCGCCTCGGGGTTCTCGGCTGCAGCTTCAGGTGTCCACGGCCCTGCCTTCACGTAGCCCCTCTTCTCCAGGGCGAAGACAAAGCCTCCGTCCCCGATGACGACCTCTCCCGCATCCAGGCGCTCCAGAATGCCCTGCACCGAGATCAGAGGGTGTCAAATCACAGAAATGCGCAAAGGTTTGGACGCACTTCACCACCACGGCGCCTGGCAGCGCGCACACACCCACTTTCTCCTGCAGGAGGAAATCACCAGGTGCAACGGACAGGACAAGCCGAGACGGTCAGATCCAGCCACTCACCCTCTTTGCTCCAGCTGGTGCCATGATTATTGCAGCAGTGACCGGCCCACAGTTCCCAGGTTCAGCGTCTTTCTGGGTTTGGAAAGGGCTCAGTGAAGGCATCCATGCTCAATTTATAATCCAAGAGGGGCGCGGCTGTCCTGATATCAGGTCCAAATCCCGCCTATCAGCCCTCCTCGAACTCATTGTAAGTTTCCACAGAGCAGCCCGCTGGTCTTCATACAGCAGGAATATGAGTATTATATGTATATATATATGAGTCAGCGCTAGTGATGAGAAATCAATCCAATGTGACATTGGACATACACATGCATACAGAGATGTGCATACACAATATTTTAGAGACACCGTGTATGTGTGTGTGTGTGTGTGTGTGTGCTTGCGCGCATAATTTGGCACTAAAATGCTGTGTTCACATTCTTTCTACTGAAGGAAAAAGGTTTCTCAATGTTAAATATGAGTTTCATGCTGGACTGTGATGTGTGAAGTCACCTCTAAGATTTTTTTGGGAGGCATGTTTATTCTTACATAAGGAAAACATGACTGCAGTGGGCACAGTGGCTCTATGGTGGTGTAAGGCTTCTCTGAACATTTGAAAAAAAGCAACATTTGCATTGCTGAAACTTCTGGATTCCAGAACAAGGACGCAGGCCAAACATAACAAACACAAGTTAGTATTCAAAGCATTTTTAAATATCCTGAACAACTAAAGATGACATGAATCTATGGAAACTATATGTATTGATCAACATTGGTCATTTATTCAGTAGCCCTGCTTTGAATGCTTTCTCCTTTGTCTACTTTTCCTGGCACTTGTCATCAAATTAAACGTGATGATTCTGTTTTTCTTTGTTGCTGGCCAGGCTTTTAGAAGAGCAGTGAGCACGTTACAGTGGACCCTGAGGTTCTTTCTGCCATTGCAAACTGAAAACAGATGATGTTTCATCATTTTATCATTCATAACCCCTCCTTACCTTTTCAAGACCTCGTCTTTCCACACCTGTTCCCCAGTCGCCCTCATTGTTGCACACATGACCCCCCCTCAGGTGAACATGAACAGTCTTTCCATTCCATTTGTACTTTAATTACTTTATAGACAACCCCTTGGGAAAATGCTGGCTCTGTGACAGCAGACCAGTTTCTTCCCCCTCAAGGGACAATAGTTTAAGAGTTAGTTGTTTAAATGCTTATTTTTGACCATGTGATCTAGTGAGGTAAACAAATGTAAATTTGCTTTTACGTAATATCCAAAATATTCTGTACCACTCAAAATGGAGGCTGGACAGTTTCCAAAACCAGATGATCCGAATCAAAAACAATGTTGATCAATTGAGCCACTTTGACCTTTGACCTTGAGCTTTTGTTTTTTAACCTGGCTGATGAGACCTCACAATCCACTTGATGTTGTTGACACGGAGAAGGTTGTGAGGATGTGGAACTGTGTTGTACAGAAGCCCTCAAAGGTCATACATGCATAGATTTTATTTCCTCCATTTTCTCATGATAATGAGATCATTTCCTCCGTTTTCCCGAGGTAACGAGATAATGAATGTGATTATCCAACCAATACCAATTTGTGTGTTTGTATGTGTTTTGTGCGAGGAATGAATTAATGTTACAACAGTTTGTCAGCTCATTCAATGGCTTGATATGAGGTCCGAGTGTTTTTTAAGCATTAATACTGACACATGGTAAAAGTTGCATTCAGTGTGCTAATCAGTCCACTCCTCTCACTCAGGAGAAGCTGGGCATAAACAATTAATATGACTGATATTCTCTTGCTCCTCTGAGATTGCTCCATGTTGTTTCCTGCAATGATTTCATATCGTTTTGTGTTCTCGAAATCTCGCATCAATTATCTCAATATAATGAGAAAATGGAGGTAATAAAACATATGTATGAACTTTTATGGCTTCTGTAGTATTGCATACTGACAGTAGCCCTCTTGTAATTAGATTATTTGTCCTTTTTGTCAAAGAAATTGTAAGACAAGTAACGGGCCTCTCGGAAACGGCAATAACCTGGTTTATCCTGGAGAGCTACAGATTACTACAGAGGTGAGTTGAATTGAACTTTCAAAGTAAAATGTCAGTTGTAACAGCTGGGCAAAGCCAGCCATGCTTTTATTTTACATTTCTCTGTTTACCCATATTTGATGTAGACATCCCTGTACAGTGACTTTAGTCTGAGTCTTTCTTTTATTAAATGAACTCAAAGTCTCAGTTTCATTAGATCAATCGACAGAATTGATCCTTTTCCAGTCAAATGAATAATTGATTTCTTTTCCCCTGTCAGCGAGAGGAAAAGGAAAAAAAAAATGCACGTCACTTATCAGGATACCTGTCCAGTTCAAACCTGCTGCAGTCGATCCAGCAGGGTCAGAGGCTGTGGTGCAATAAGGGCCAATCAGAGATGGATGTTTCTCTGTGGACAGTTCAGACTGGAACAGACAGACAGCTCCAGGTCAAACGCACTTCACCGCACAACATGACTGACAAATACATGAGAACAGAACAATAATGGCCTGCCTATTTATTAATTGGTGCTCATATTATATTCCTATCAATGTGACTCAATATGTTTACTAATTTCAAATTGATTGAGACGTTTCCCAGATGATGAACCCTTCTGTCTATGGTGGTGGACGTGTGCGTGTGTGTGTGTGTGTGTGTGTGTGTGACCTATATTTGGAAGCGGCGGCACAGCAAGTGTCAATTCGGATGAGTCTTGTTCTGGGTAAAGTTTCACCGAGACTCGGTTGTCGAGATGTGGGCGTGCCAACGTGGCCGCGCGCGCGGGCGCAGGGCAGGGATATTAGTAACTACACAGAAGGCTGCAGGGTTGTTTATGCCTTAAGCCGCACACCTATAGTTTTTTTTTTTTACACATATGATACACACATATTTCTACAATCATGACTCGAATATTGAACCTGCTGAAAGTTCAGCTGCGCAAAGATCTGTGCGCCTGTCGTGGGAACGCTCGGCTTCCTCTGAGGACCATCAGCTGCACAACCAGGAAACACGCTGACAGGTGAGGCTATGACACGGTGTAGGAGCATTAGCATTAGAATTTAAATGTATGTCATTTCAGCGCAGACAGTTGAACTCGTGCAGGTTTAGAGGTGCAGGAACTCTCTCCTGTGCTGCACTTTCATGCGTAAAGTTGCACAGCTGCTTGAGTCCTGCAGCTGAGCTGAGTGACTGACAGGTTTGATGCAGGAGATTATTGTTTGTATACTCTGAGTCAATGTAAGTCAGGTCCACTCTGTGGCTGTGCACCCATGTAATTCCTTAAAATCACCTGTTAGAAATAACTGTACAGAATTACTGTTGCTTTTATTTTCTCTTCAGACGACAGTGAGTATTTTTTTTTACAATTGAAAATGTCATCAATGAAAAAAAAAATCCTCATCGCAGCCCTCACTCTTCTTTCTCGTGTTTCGCTCTCTGCCCCAGCGATGAATCCACGGTGTTGGGGAAGCGGTGGAAGGACACGGCGAACACCGTCATCATCGGCGGTGGATGCGTGGGGGCCAGCTTGGCCTATCACCTGGCCAAAGGAGGCATGAAGGACGTGGTGCTGCTGGAGAAGTCCGAGCTGACGGCTGGATCCACCTGGCACGCTGTATGTCGTCCACCACAGTCTGAGTTCCTTTCTTCTAAAGCGTACGCACCATGCCGGCCCTAAATATGCCCAGGTCCATGCATGGGAAGCCGCACATGTTGCTACACAACTGTAGTTAGGCCTGCAACTAATGACTACAATCAGCATGAATCCTAATTGAATCTTGATCCACGAATCAATTTGTAAAATATCAGAAAAGAGAGATTTACCAAAGCCCGAGATAATGGCACTCAGTTTCTTGTTTTGGGTGAAACTACAAAATAAAAGAGTGGCTCTTCCTCAGCAGCCTGTTTAGTGAAGGTGTTTACTCGCACGTCTGTTTGTGTCATTCAGTCGCAGCATCTGTCATGTTATAGGTTTTCAAGGTCTTGACCCACTTACCCCTCCACGCTGTCACTCATTCACTTTCATGTTCTTCAGTGTAACAGTGCTTTATGTGGCAGGGGAAGTGGGGGGGGGGGGGGGGGGGGTCTTCCCTCCTTTTTTTTTACCCCCCGGGGGGGGGGGGGGGGGGGGGGGGGGGGGGGGGGGACTTACTCCTATTTGGTTACACCACTTCTATCCCAGCATGCACTGGGTGACAGGTGGGTTGCCAGGTTGATTTTCACTCAGGGGGGCGAGAGAGTTATGCCACTCATCCAAAGTAAACACACACAGACATACGGTCTGCTGTGTAGGACACGGATGAGACTTAAAGATGCTTTCCATTAAACATCTCATCTAAGATGATCCAGTAAAAATATTTAGTTTTGTTTTCCAGGCTGGTTTGACGACATATTACCACCCTGGCATCAACCTCAAGAATGTGCACTACGAAAGCATTAAATTATATGAGAGCCTGGAGGCTGAAACTGGTCAGGTGAGTTGCTCTACTCATCTTCCCGAACTACGGATGAAACTATGTTGGCGCGTGTGGTTGTGCGGCCGTGTGTCATTCGCGTTTGTCCCCCCTGCAGGCGGTGGGCCTCCACCAGCCCGGCAGCGTCCGTATCGCTTCGACGTCAGCCCGGGTGGATGAGATGAGGTACCAGATGACGCGCACGCACTGGCATGTGACCAATCAGTCCATGATCGGACCGGAGAAAGTCCTGGAACTTTTCCCTTTGCTCAACATAGACAAGGTCTGTATGGACCCCAGCAACGTCACTAATGCATCCCCATGAGTGTGTTGAACCGTTTATATATGTATACTTCCAGGTACTGGCAGGTTTGTACACCCCAGGTGACGGCCACATCGACCCTTACTCTCTGACTATGGCGCTGGCGGCGGGGGCCCGCATGTACGGCGCTCAGATCTATAACCCGGCCCCGGTGACTGCCCTCACTCCCACCGCCGATGGCAAGTGGGACGTCCAGACTCCTCATGGAACGATCCGCGCCAACCGCATCGTCAATTCTTCAGGTTAGTGTTCAAACGTGCGTCCTCACTCATGCCCCATCTGTACTGTTGATGTTTGTGCGCAGTTTCAGCTTGAAAGTTTAATACTAATTAACCAAGTGTTGCGGAACTGAACCACGACTGTGTTTCTGGTTTGGGCTCGGTGTTATGATGGTCAGATGTAACGGTATTAAAACAGAGACTGGAAGTGTCCGGAGTCTTGCATTGAGGAACTAGAACCACTGATGCAGCTATGGAAGACCATTTACTCCACCTTCAGTAGCTCCATATCCCTCCTACTCTCTTCATAACTCTGCAGCAGGTCCATTATTTGGAGGAATTCGAGATCCTGCTCTTTACACCTTATCTTGCTGTTATACAAACAAACAGCAGCAGGAGACCTTTGCCCACCCAGACCACTGCTCACTCAGTTCAGAGAGAGGAGTCTCGGCTTGAACTGGGTCATACCAGTTCAGGGGGGGATTTTCCTGCTGTCGCTTTATTATCTGGTGAGGTTCAGGAAACCTCTTGAGTTCCTCTGCCTCATCTGTACGGGTTATTGTGTAAGATATCTCAGTAAATCCATTCAGACACAGGGCTAACGTGAAAACTCCACACAATAAAACAACCAAAAACAATATTTTTCCATAGATTACTCATATATAGCTATATAGAATAATAAGGTATTACTCATCATTCATGTTTATATATAATACTTTTTGCAGTTGGCTTGTGTGTGTGAGAAGAGTTCTAGATTGTTAAGGGTCAGCTATGCACAGTATCTGTAGGTGTGACAGAAAGTCTTTTGCCTGGGGCAGCAGTAGTACTACTACAATAGCTGTAGTTGTCATTATGTGTTTGTTAGGCATTGTGTTGCTCGGACAGTCTCCAGTAGCACTGTCTCAGTGCTCTTCCATCCAAAACATGTCTTCAGTTAGAATGTACGTGGTCTGAAGATGACACTGCACAGTAAACCTGGTGCATAATTCAACTCCCTTCAAATGTCCAGTCACACTCGCAAGCTCTAAACTGTAAATGGCATCATAAACTTTTGTGCCCAGGAAAAACTTCTCATGCATATCGTGTGCGCTCCGTATTTTCCCCCTGAATGTGCACATTCTGTTCTCTGGTCTGGTTGAAGCCAGTTCACGGTGTTGGGCCCAGCTGGCTCTTTGCCTTCGCTGGGACAGTTGACCAATCCAAGTAGGCCAGCAGTTCAGATTTCATCCAATCTTGAAGCAGCAGTGCATGCACTCCTCTTGAAGGCCGGGTTCATCTTCTTTTTGCCGTTGTGCCGATGCGCCCCCCCCAGGGACGGACACATCAAGCTAATCTCTCTGAGTTTGCGGCTGAGTGGTTTTCATTGTGGGCTGAGTTGCCATGCGGAGTCTGTGCCTGTCATTTTAGATTCAAGTGCAACAACTGATGCATTGTGGGCCGCAGTGGCAAATAGGCTAGTCAAAGAACACATCCTTAAATATCGCAGACAGTTCCCAAGAAACAATAGAGTGTTTTTCTAAATGCATTGTGCTCGCGTACTGTTGAAAAGCCACAGGCGGCGTTTTTGCTGAGCATGCATAACACCAAGCATCTTAAGTTCAGCTTTTCCTCCCCTTTCGCTTTTCTTTTTTTATTTATTCATAATGGTCTCCTTCTTCACCTAAGTCAATGAATCTCCTTCCCCCATTTAATATTTCCACAACCTCATACTATGGGCTATTCTCCCCCTGACCAGCAAGTCTAAATAAAATTCAAAGGTCATCTTCCTTGGAATGTGGACAACCCCCCCCCACCCCCACCGCCCCCAAATAAGATCAGTTACTCCACGTCGACTTTGAGGAGAGCAGTGCTCTGAGCATTGTGTGAACAGGAGCCTGCGTTATTTCCAAAAACATATACACCCCTTTTAATCTCTACATTTTATACTCTTCCTTTTGACATGAGACAATTGATGAGAAAATACACGGATTGCAGTGGAACTGCAAATCTCAATGTCTTCTCAGTACTTTTTTTGTATTTTTATTACATTATCTGTGCTGTATATCTACATTTTTAAAAAGCTGCGTGTTGTTGGACTTGTGTGTGCAACCTGCAGTGAATCGACCCAGTGTGCAGGCCTCCCCCGGGGAAACAGACCCCACACTCACCTAAACTGCCTGCATTTATCAACAGGTTGTGTTTATGCACCCCCTCCCCCACCCCACCCAATCATTTACCTCAAGATAAAGTTCACACATGGCGCGAGTGGAGAACAGAAAAAGATGCTACGGTGTAATTGACTGCAGACTCGGTTGCATGTTGCGTTACAAAATGAAACTGGGCGTGTGGAGCGCCGTTGCAACAGGCGGCTGAAGAGACGGACAGGTCCACATGCTGACGCTGGTCACAGAAGCTGAGTTGGCACAAGGTCCACATTGATTTTTGTTGAGGTCACACCTCCCTCTTACAGCCACAAAACACACGGTGTGTTTGTTTTGTGGCTGTTTGAGTGCATGTACCAGATTATAAACTATAAAAAGAGCTTTTCCGATAGCAAAACATGGGACTCCGACAGATATAAAGCAAGAACAACTTTTTGATTTTAGAGCTTTAACTTGACATTTTATTTTAATGGCTCCGACGATGTTCTTTACTCTTCATTAGAAGTTTTTCATAGAACGTATTTCCTTACACTATCACTGATTTCTCATTAGCTTTGTTGCTTTAATCTGTAAGTATAAATATATATGGCTGCATAATAATAAAAATAAAAAATAGATATGTATTGATATTCTAATATTCCAGTCCACCTTTCAGTCAGCTGACTTTTATATCAGCTTGATATTGAGATGCTGCACAATGCTAGAGAGGAACTCTGCAAAATGAAAAATGAAGTTTTACATAATTCAAACCCTGAGGTGAATTCCGGTTTCCACCCTCTGTATCTAAATAATATCCTGTTTGTTCATAAACACCACCCTGGAGGTATATCCTGAGTTTTGCCAGATCTCCTTGATGCTGTGTGCTTTGGGCACTTTATTAGATCAGCCTGAGCTCCCGTGACAGACCTGGACATTTGGTTGCAATTTATCTGTGTTATTTCTGCCTCCCCACCTTCTTTGTGTACATTCTGTAAGGGCAAGCATGTTAATACAGCAGATCCCTGAGGTGATTAAAAAAAAGATCTTTCCTTAATATCCTTTGAATCTTCATGTGACACTTAATCATCTTTTTTCTCCTCCACACATGTCCACGTTCTCCTGTATATGTGCCTCTGCTCCCGTACCTGTAATGTGTCTGTCCTGTGAAACGTTTGATGTGGTTATTACGAACCTTCTGATTATGTCGAGCCATGCAGAGAGTGGTTTGGTTGAAGGGTGGGAGCTCTCAGATAGTTCAGCCTCCGCCTGTGCAATGGATCAGAAGTTGGATGACGTCGCAGTGGCAGAAATGCTGCTCAAAAAATTTCATAGCAAAAATGGTCACATGGTTTTTGCAGCATTCGTTGTATTGCAGAAGTTGGTAACGACCATGAATCTAAAGGGATGCATGGCGCCTGCTGAAAGTCCGTCAGGCAGCAGGTGTGGGACAGCAGGTTGCCCACATGTGGACACATCTGTGATTAAGTTAAAGACGATGACTCTGGCTTCATAGTATTTGGTTGCGTCCTCAGGGTGGGAAGAAAATGCAGTGACAATAAGTTCACTTGGTTCATGAGGAACAGTGTCTGAATTCACTTTAATACCAAATGGTTAAAGAGGGGTGTTGCAGGAGGCGGGACGTGGGAACACTATTCATTCAGCTCGTTTTGTGCAGCACGTATAGTGACAGTAAAAAAAAAAAAGTTGAGCTATTCCATCTCTGATGGTCAACAGGTTTCTGGGCCAGGGAAGTGGGACAGATGATTGGTTTTGATCACCCAACCATCCCAGTGCATCACCAGTACGTAGTGACGGCGACCGTGCCGGAGGTGAAAGCTCTAAAGAAGGAGCTGGCCGTCATCAGAGACCTGGAGGGCTCGTACTACCTCCGTCAGGAGCGGGACGGCCTGCTGTTCGGACCCTATGAGAAGATGGAGAAGATGGTGCTGCAGGACTCCTGGGTCAGAGATGGCGTACCTCCAGGTCTGTCCACCAAAAAGCCTTGTGGATACATACATCGACTGCATGCGTATGTCCTGTAGATTACGTGTACGTGTCCACCACGTGTCCCCCCTCTGGCTGCCACAGGTTTCGGTAAGGAGCTGTTTGAGTCGGACCTGGACAGGATAATGGAGCACGTGGAGATGGCCATGGAGATGGTCCCTGTGCTGAAGCAAGCTGACATCATCAACATTGTGTCGGGACCAATCACGTACACTCCCGACCTGCTGCCCATGGTGGGACCGCACCAGGGAGCTCGCAACTACTGGACCGCAATAGGCTTCGGGTACGGAAGGGGTTTTGTTAGCACTGTCAGCTTCAGTGGGTGAACTTTCAACACCTCACTAAAAACGATATCAATGATTCATGTGTTCAGATATGGGGTCATCCACGCCGGCGGTATCGGTAAGTTCCTGAGCGACTGGATCAGGAATGGGGAGCCTCCTTATGACCTGATCGAATGTGACCCTAACCGCTACGGCAAATGGGCCGATGTGCCTTTCATGTGCGCCAAAGCCCGAGAGTCCTACGGCTTCAACAATGTCGGTAAGTCGGAAAGAGAAAACTTTGTGAATACTGTCAATTCTCTGGGGAAATCCTTTTATCTACCTCCGATCAACACACTGCTGTATCCTCCTCCCTCTGTCGGCGCGTCCAGTTGGTTACCCCAAGGAGGAGCGCTTTGCTGGCCGGCCGACCATCCGAAGAAGTGGCGTGTACGACCTGCTGAAGGACTGCGGCTCAATGGGCTTTCACTCTGGCTGGGAACAACCTCACTGGTTCTACAAACCTGGAGACGAGACAGGATACAAGTAATGCTGCTCTGTAATAATTCCCCTGGATTAACCAGCTGCACCTGCGATATCTCAGATGTAAACATTTCAGTTTACTTCTGGAAATGTTGGTCCGGATGCTTCGGCTTTCTTAGCAGAACCGATTTCATTTTAATTGCTGACTTCTAGTGCTGTCCTCCAGCCACATCGCTTGTCCCTGCCCCAGATCCACACCACATCCACCTCTGCACTTTAAAATAACCGCTGCGAAACAGCCGAGACATAAAAAAAAGAAGCAACAACAGTCTGCAGTGTGCATATGTGAGCATGCAGTGCAAATGATGGTGGTGTGAAGGAGGCCATGCCAGTATAAGCTTTAAAGGACACGATGTTCCTCGGAGAGCAAACACAGTTCCCTCCCAGCTCTTTGGGCTGGATGCAAATGCTCCAACAGGCGACGCTGACTCCAAACTGCAAGAGACAAGGGAAGGGAGCCATTCAGACAGCGTTCAGCAGACCAGAGCAGCTGATTGCGTTCATCAGAGTCTGTTAATATGCACCATGAAATTCCTAAAAAAAAAAAACCACATGGTCAAACCACATGTTAGATAACCTATTGTTGAGAGTTTGGACTGGTACCAAACCTGGGGTGTCGAATGCAGAAAGCCCTCTCTGCAGACTGTGACACAGACATGAAGGCAGCATCAGAATCGTGCTATCAAATGCACTCAGCCCAGTTTGGCAGTATATTGTTTTATTTGGCCAACTTTAAATTATTTCATCAACTACCGGATCGATAGCCATGAAATGTGGGTCAGAGATCCCACAGAGAAGAAATGGAAACTTTGTCCGAGCGCCTAACGAAGCTTTAAGACGACAGCCAAAGCTTTAATACGTTAATCAGCCTCAGGTAAACTTTGTCACACAGCTGTTGCTCAGTAGGGAGCCGCCTGCTGAGGTGTCCTCGGACTAGAACCCGTAGATCTGAGTAAATGTTGTAGCAATAACTACACAACTCTGTTTCTCTGTCAGAGCAAGGTCAATTCATTTGTTGACCCAAATACCATTTGTGCAATCTTATTTAAAAAAAACAGCCAATTGTGGGAATAAAAAAGTTGCTGTGTGTTAATAATGGATCCAGGTGTAAGGCCGCTCCTCCCATTGTGTTTGTTCTCAGACCCAGTTTCCGTCGCACCAACTGGTTCGAACCGGTTGGCAGAGAGTGCAAGCTGGTGATGGAGAAGGTGGGAGTGATCGACCTGACTCCGTTTGCCAAGTTCATCGTGAAGGGGAAGGACTCGCACAAGCTGCTGGACCGGCTCTTTGCTAACACCATGCCCAAGGTAGAGCACGTTCAAACTGTTGACCTTCTGTTGGTGCCAGGCTGAGAGATCTGGGGATTTGTTATCAAAAAATCTCTCAGACTCCGTGTCCTCTGACCTGCGTGTTTACAGGTGGGCCAGACTAATATCAGCCACATGTTGACTCCCAAAGGACGGGTCTTCGCTGAGGTCACCGTCACGCAGCTGGCACCAGGAGAGTTCTTGCTCATCACTGGCTCAGGGTCGGAGCTGCACGACCTGAGGTGAACTGCATCCACTCTCTCACTGACGAAAGAAGGAAGCGGTTTACATCAGGAAACAGACGCAGTCAGAATCCAGCTGGTAACTGGAGCGGAGGATTTAGCAGCTTTAGAGACGCATAATTCCCTCAGGAGTGGAAAATAAGCAGCAGTGGGGTAATGCACAGTTTTATACATGACAGGTTAACACATGGACCAGTTTGAGTTTGCTTTGGATTAGTTTGGGATGACATGGCCTCTGCGGGGATGCTTTATAATAAATGCACCGTGGGAATCATTGTTCTTATCATGGATTTGAACGTATGCAGCCTTTTTCATTTGACTTGTATGAAGGAACCAGATATCTGGTAAAGGATTTCACGGCAATCCAAGCTGGAGACTCACATACTCCCATCTGTGCGTCACCTGATGTTGTCCCAAAGAAAAATAATGAAACTACAATTTCCGGGAAAATTTCAATAGGATTCATATGTGGCATATATTGGAAGCCCTATTCATATGTATAATAGGGCCTTGCTTAAATACTGATCTGATGGCTTTTTAGCAAGTTGTCTGAGGTCAGTGATGATGATGATTATGATGATGACAGGAAAACATCTTCAATATGGTTCTGAAGTAAAAATACCAAGGACCGTTAGAAACAGTTGGCTAGACAAAGGAAGCAGTCAAAAGAACAACAAGTTCTTCATGTGGGCTCTTCCAGTTATAAAATAAGCTGAGTTTGAAACCTGTTATTATATCCAAGTCTTTAGGAAATCCTGCTGACATTTCTTCCATTTTGATGCATCTTGGCAAAACTGAGCTGTGTCCATGCACAAAATGAGTACAATTGTTGCAGCAAATGGTCCTCAGTTTACACACACACACACATAATGAAACTCTATCACAGAAACGTTAGACCAGCAGCTGTTAACACAATGCCTATCCATTTGCTCCAATCAGTCGACAGTGTATCAAATCATTCCATCATTCTCTAACTGCAACCAACTGTGCATCATGAGGCAGGCACGGGCAATTGCGTGCTAGGGAGCGCCCTCTAGTGGTGATGTTGCAAAATTACAAACGAGTCATGTATAACTTTCGTCTCTCGGGAAGGTGGATCTGGCTGAGGATGCTAAAAATTCAAATGTCCCCCCTATGCTTTGCTTTTTAGGTGGATCGAGGCAGAAGCTGCAGATGGAGGATACAACGTGGACATCAGCAACGTGACGAATGAGATCGGGGTGTTGGGCATCGCGGGACCAAACTCGCGCACAGTTCTTCAGAAACTGACGGATGAGGATATGAGCGACGCAGCATTCAAATTTCTCCAATGCAAGTTAATCAACCTGGCGGGCGTTCCTGTCCGGGCCATCAGGATCTCCTACACCGGTACAGAGCGCTCCTTGTTTTCTCTACATCATTCTTTTGTTGCTGCTGCTCCTAAAAAAATCCAGTTGATGAGCTGATCAAGATCAGCTGAATGTACCCAGGGAGTCATGTGACTATCGGCATCCTGTTTGCAGGTGAACTCGGCTGGGAGCTGTACATTGACCAGAAGAACATGGCAGCTGTGTATCAGGCCATGATGGAGGCAGGAAAAGACGAAGGCATCGATAACTTCGGCACTTACGCCATGTCCTCCCTCAGACTGGAGAAAGGCTTCAGGGGCTGGGGGGCTGAGGTGCACACACACACACACCGGCTGGTTCTTCAGTTTGGGTGACTGTGTCCATTTTACTTGAGCAATATACTGAGTCTAGAATGTCTCTACCACCCATAATTTCACAGCATGAATGTGTGTGTGACATGGTGAACAGCAGCAGGACTGTGCTGTGAAGCGTTCTGAGTGGTCATTGGCTAACTTGTGGATCTTTTCAGATGAACTGTGATACCAATCCTCTGGAAGCTGGGTTGGACTATTTCATCAAACTGAACAAGGTAACCATCTGTCTTGTTTTTTAAGTCATGTGACGGCAGGATAGAGATGTCCTTCTACCACTATGGTCCAGACTAAAACACTGTGTATCAACTTATGGATGAAGTGCTCCAGAATTTGCCAGAGATGGAGAACTAAAATAGAGGATAGAGAAGATATAGAAAATATTACCAAATTTCACAGTAAATAAACTAAAATCTTATTTCTACAATTATATTTGTTTTACCTGTTGTTTTTGTATTCTTGTTGTTGAGCACTTTATAACAACTGTTTTGAGAGACACTATATAAATAAGAAAGAAATTATTATTATTATTATTTAAATGTGACGTGTGTTCAGCCTGCTGACTTCATTGGCAAAGCAGCTCTTCAGGAAATCAAAGCCAAAGGCCTGAGGAGGAAGTTGTCCTACATCACGCTGGACACGGATAATATCGACCCCGAGGGCAACGAGACTGTCTGGTACAATGGCAAGGTTCGCAACGGCAACAGTGGCCAAGTCTTCTGCTGAATACTTCCTGTAGCATGTGTACCGGTTTCCGGTTGCTGTCACTCAGCCCTTGTCCTTGTGTGTTTGTTACCAGGTGGTCGGCAACACGACGTCCGGCGCCTACAGCTACAGCAGCCAGCAGAGCCTGGCGTTCGCCTACCTGCCTCTGGAGCTGTGCTCTGTGGGCCAGAAGGTGGAGGTGGAGCTGCTGGGGAGGAAATACCCCGCCATGGTCATCCAGGAGCCGTTAGTCCTCACCGAGCCCACACGGACCCGGCTGCAGAAGAAAGCGAAGGGCAAAGCATAAGCATGGACCGTTCCGCCAATAAGTCTGCTACAGATGAACGATCAACACTGTGAATTACAAATGAGAGTCTGAGATGATGTGTGAAGCTGTTGGGGAGGAACCTGGTGTGCAAACCAGGTGCCGATATGTTTGCGTCAGTGGCATCTTCAGGAGGCAAAGTCACATCATTGACCAGTTCCTCTTCCTGTCCTCCTTCCTTCCTTGATCAAGTGAGAACTGCTTTGTCATGTTTAGACTGCATTTCTGAGAGAACAACCGTTGATGAATGGAATCGCACTGCCGTGTCTTAAAATGTGGGAGGAGTGATTAACTTTTGTAATTGAATGAAAAGATGTTAATGTTTTTTTGTGAAAAAATGCTTGGTCTGTGCAAAGAAAAACAGGTAAGGTCAAAAGGGTCAAATAAAATCAGATTTTTGTGTTAATTTCTACGTCCCTAATGGTGCTGCTGGAGTTTTCATGGTAATGGGAACACTGGGACTGACACAGACAACAATAACCTGTGAGGAGAAGCTGTTTTAAACACCAATAACAAAAAGAAACAGAATGTTTGCAAACTTGTACAGAGATTGTTTTATAAATCTGTTGTTTTTAACATGTTTTTAGTTAAATCTGTGTACATCAATACCTTTATAATTAAAGCAATGCATTCTGCCTTGTGAGTCTTCTCCTTGTTTGGAATCATCACGCAAACAAATCAGATCCAATCAGAAGAAATCAACAATTTAACCAACTAACTATTTAACAAACAAATTAACTAAACCAAATTTAAAAAAAAAACTCCAGTGGTTTGATGTATATGCAAAGACTGCGTATTAGGACTTCTGCGTTAACTTACATTCATTGTGGACCAAACCCAAACCTTATCCCTTAACTAAACTCCTGGGCTTCCGTACACTCACGTGATTGGTTGCTGTCCCTGCCCTCTGATTGGCTGCTGCAGCTGCGGCAGTGTTTTCGATCTGGAGAATGAGGAAGTGAGGGGCAGACGCGGCAGAACTTTTAAAACACTTCGCTGTTTCTTCGTTAAAAATCAAAACCTTCAGTTTCAAGCGTCTGGCTAGTGCTGCTCCACTTCCGCCATGTTCCCCCGCCTTTGACCCGAGCTTTGTGTGACAAACCGACCATGGGGGACGGGCTCCTGACCGTGGTGCTCCTGCTCTGCTGCCCGGCTCTGGCAGCTGCCCTGCGGCCTCACATCGTGTTCATCCTGGCCGACGACTTCGGCTGGTACGATGTCGGGTATCACAGCTCGGAGGTGCGGACGCCGAACCTGGACAAACTGTCAGCCGGAGGAGTCCGCCTGGAGAACTACTACGTGCAGCCTCTGTGCACCCCGTCCCGCAACCAGCTCATGACCGGGAGGTACCAGGTGAGAGCACAGCGGGACACCCGCCGCCTGGAGCCCGCTGCCCGGAGCCCGGAGCCCGCAGTTTAACCATCACACACACACACATCTTACAGCCGTGTAAAGCATCTTAGGGATGAACAAGACTGACCACTGTGCAACATTAGGTCCGTTTATTAAAATAAATCTTAAGACACATTGCTGTGGGAAAATTAGCTTCAAATCTACTTTTAATTATGAATAACAAAAGTATTCTTAATGAGCATTCTGCTGCACATTTATGAACTTTCAGAGCTTAAAGTTTGATTTGGGCACTCATAGAAAGTCAAACAAAACCAACTGTCCCCCTTTCAGGATGTGTGTTTTGAAACTTCTGTTTCCACCATTCTGACCTCAGTCTGTCAGTTCCCTCTTGGCTTGTATCCATTTTCAACATCTTTGTCCTTCTGCTCAGATCCACACGGGCATGCAGCACCAGATCATCTGGCCCTGCCAGCCGTACTGCGTGCCCCTGGACGAGAAGCTGCTGCCCCAGCTGCTAAAGGAGCAGGGGTACGCCACGCACATGGTTGGCAAGTGGCACCTGGGGATGTACAAGAAGGACTGCCTGCCCACCCGCCGCGGCTTTGACTCCTACTTTGGTTTGTCTGTTGTTTGCCATTTCACACATTTTCATTTACATAAATATTTAAATCATATGCTGTATAAATTGGTTTTTAGGCTGTAATATGCAAAATGCTCTGTAAATTCTGTATCATTAAGCCAGTCACATAGCATTTCCTGTATAAAAGCCTGATTCCCTTTCATAAATATTATTTTGCTTAAATGTTTACAAATATCATGACTGACACGGAATCTAATATATAATATAAAATATATATTTCCAGTGCAGCTGAAAGCTACAAGTTCGGAGCAGTTGGACAATATTCAGAATCAACATTCAGATTTATTAATATAATAAGTAGAATTTAATCACTGGAAATCATCTGTGGTAAGAGCAGCAAAGATAACAAAGGTCATGGTACTTTTACTCGGTGAAGCAAGCGGAGGTTTTATGTTCCGGCTCATGTCCGCCTGCAGGCTACTTGACAGGCAGTGAGAATTACTACACGCACATGCGCTGCCATCCCATCCCTGCACTGAACCTGACCCGCTGTGCGCTGGACCTGAGGGAGGGAGAGGAAGTCGCCACCGGATACAAAGGAGCTTATTCCACTGAGCTGCTCAGCCAGAGGGCCATCAGCATCATCAAACAGCACAACTCCAACAAGGTGACCCTCACATAAACACACATATATCACAAAGGAAAAGGCACAGTCATCTTTTAAGTTTCAGTAGATGTGGTAGAGAAGTGGAGAGAGGTCACGATGTTGTGGTTTTGTATTTGACCTCCAGTGCATCGGGATACGGGTTGGAACAGCTAACACGTTGTCCTCTTTTTCTTTCAGCCGCTCTTCCTCTATGTGCCGCTGCAGGCGGTCCACGCTCCCCTCCAGGTGCCACAGCGCTACGTGGCCCCCTACAGTTTCATCAAAGACCCCAACCGCAGGCTCTACGCCGGCATGGTGTCGGCCATGGACGAGGCAGTGGGCAACATCACCCAGGCCCTGCAGCAGAGAGGACTGTGGGACAACACAGTGCTGGTGTTCTCAACAGGTGCGTGTCTGTGCAGAGCCACTGGATAAACCTCACTGTCTCTGGCTGGGCTGTGTCTTGATGGCCCCCTGGTGGTTGTTTACAAAACAAGTCACAAACAAGGGTCACTCACAAATAGGATAATCACATGAATCCCACTGGGAATGCTTTTATCCAGTGGCTTTTTTAAAATCAGACTTTAAACCACATCAGTGGGTACAGATAAGGTAAAAGAGGAGTCACATTTTTTTGGTTTGCAGACCAAAAAAAATCTGATTTTCCCACAGTATCAAAGACAGATTTTCCCAGGGTGAAGAGTTCAGGTGAAAGCTTAGCTCTAGGTATATTGAATTAATGCATCAGATGGTTCTATGGCACATTTTACTACACAACTCAATGAAGAATTAACTGGCTCTCTCTGCCTCACACAAATCAGAGGCCACAGGGTGAACAGGCTGACTGTGATCTGTCAGCGACACATGTTGGAAAATCATTCACAAATAAAGGAACAAAAACAGACGAGGAAAAGACTAAAAACAACTCCAAAGAGAATTTTTAGAAAGAGAAAAACAACAGAGAAGGAACGAAAAGAGACAAGGAACAGTCTTTAACTCTTTCCTATCAGTGTATTTAAACTTCCCTATTCGATATCCATGTGTTATTAAATGTTAGTAATATACAGTATATTTCAAGCTAGAAACAATAGCTTTGGACACTTTTTACTAATTTTACTAAAAAGCCCCACTGCTCTTTCTTGAATCTGCTCCGTATTCTGAGCACTTACCCCTGCTTTGCCTGTTTGATGTTTGTATTAGTGGTGATTTTGAGTCAGTCAGGACTGGCTCCACTAGAAAAATGCCACTGTAATACTCAGTTTGTCCACCAGAGACCAGTGTTTTCTTTGATGTGCTCACACAGGGCTTTTTGTTTATCAGGGTCGAGGAGGACACAGAGATTTATACAGAAAGAAAGAAGACTTCACTTGGCTCATGTCTTCAAATAGACCACTGGAGTCTCAGTTCTGTTGAATCTTGAAAAATATCCATCCCATAAACCTTTGAGGAACATAATAAGGCCAAGCCGAGGCTAGAGCCATCATCTAAACATGTGCCTACTCACTGGTTTCCACATGTGGAACTTATAATGGATTGCATCTGAAGTAGGTAACTCCTTTAAGGGTTATTTTTAGGGGTTTAAAGGGGTAATTACAAAACAGGAACAATGCTGTGAAAGTAAAGTGTGAGGTTTTAATGCGTGCGGTGGGCTGCGGTAGGTGGCCTGTTTTCATTGTTCTTCCACACATTCGCTTGGCTCTGACTCAGAGGGTTCAGTCAGCCATGTGCTGTGCAGACACTGACTCTGCTGATTTGAGGCTGAGGAAAAAGATTCTAGGAAAACTCCCAGTTTTCCCTGTCAGTAAATGTTATGTAATCTCTGATGTGATCAGACTATAAACAGATAATTGTCGCTGTTGCTGACAAGTTATCTGATCAGAGGTGTTATCAATGATACTCGCGTCTTGATCATTTGGCTTTCTGTCATGGTCAAGCCGGTAATTGCTGACCCACATGTGTCTGGCCTCACAGGAAACAAATGAGCCCTGGACTTGTTCCTTTGTGATGACATTTTCTGCAAACTGACCGCCTCACTGGGACTTGACTGTAAGCAAATAAGCTGCAGTTAAACCGGGGGTGTGTGTGTATGTGTGTGTGTGTGTGGGGGGGGGGCAGCAGCAGCAGAGAGCCAAGGCAGCTTGAAAAGGCATTAAGGAGCGAGACTGGTCTTTTCCAGAACAGTTCGGGAATCGGCACAGACTACTTCCTGAACTTGCACGACATTGTGCCGCTGAAAGGGGAGCCCTGGCTGGATGCGATTGGCCATGTGTGTTTATACTGGACTGGCTTGTTGGGACAGTCGGCCTCGCTGGGTAATGGTTGGACGGGGAGCTGGAATATTTGTCCAGCGGGGCGGACAAAGGGATGAATATTTCTGTTTGTGTAATGTCTTAGGTCACTTGTTTTTATCCACGCTAACTGTGTCAGTCACCCGGCCCCTCTGGTCCACATCATAGACTTTTCTTCACATTCATGGTTGCCAGAGGATGAATCATGATGATTTGAGTTTTTTCATTAGTGGTATGTATAAGATAATATACAGTATATTAATTTAAATGTTGTTTATCTTGGCAGCACCCATGAAATTCACAATTGATTGCGATCTCTAATTAACTCAGTCATCTTTATGTTCACTGAATTGAACTGGTTTGGCTGCTTGTGTCTTTACACTTTGCAGATAACGGAGGTCAGACTTTGTCCGGCGGCAGCAACTGGCCTCTGCGAGGCAGGAAGTGGTCACTGTGGGAAGGTGGCGTTCGAGGAGTCGGATTTGTCGCCAGCCCGCTGCTGAAACAACCCGGAACCGTCAACCACGAGCTGATCCACATCTCTGATTGGCTGCCCACCTTGGTGGGCCTGGCCGGCGTGACCCCCAACACCACAAAGCCTCTGGATGGATTCAACGTGTGGAACACAATCAGGTGAGCAGGGAAGAAAGACTTCAATTCCCTGGTGAGAATTTGTCGGCTGGTGGGCTGCGCTTACAGCGTGAGCGATAGCAGCTCTTTACTTCTGACAGCCTGCCCTCTCTTTGTGCCCCTTCCTTATCCTTCCCCCAGTGCACTCTTGCTCTAACTCTGTCTGTCTCCCCGACCCAGCGTCTTTTTCTTGTAGGCACTCCTGCTCCTTCAATAAGCCCTTTGTTATCGTGGCAATGGCAGCTCCAAGAGAAGGAAATTCCATCAGCCATTCTAACACCAATGTGCAGACCTCTCATCCCTCTGTTTTTTTTTTTGCCAATGCTGCCTCTGAGAATTGTTACAGCCTATTTTTCTGTCAACTAATTAGCTTTCTACAAATCTTTTCATGTTGGAAGTTGAACGAACTTGAGATGTTGTAATTATTATATGGAAGGTATATTAAATCATGTGTCCTCGCAGTTTTCAAAGGGTTTGGTGAATAAGATTAAGTCAATTTTCCGTGTTAGTTTGCGCTCAGGTCAGCACACAAGCTGTCGCCGGGTCCCGTTTGACTGACAAATTATATTTGTAAACTAAATGTGGACGCAGTGAAGGAGGTGAAATTGAGGGCTACTGCAGAGCCCCAGCAGAAAATCAAGGCTTAGCCAGGACCACAAACTACTACTCACAGCCTCCACTTGACTCGATTGGCTGGCGCACATCAGCTGACGTTGCCGTGTGAGCCGCGCAACAACACGGGGGAACAAACTGCTGTTTGTTTGCACTGCTTTACAGTTTCAGTTTGTCTTTTAATTGGCTCGCTGGTCACAGAAAAGCAGCAGCCTGACAGCTCGGGTCATGAAACGAAAACCGAATGGAGCCTAAACAGTAGGCAGGCAGCAGAGAGGGAGAGTTATTTTAGTTGTGTTATCAGACACTGTGGTCAGTGAGAGCGGTGCGTTTTCTCTGTGGTGCAGTGCGGTCAGAGCATATGACTGCCTGGTGAACATCGGCCAGCTGCTTCGGATTTACACATCCCAGTAAACTTTGCAGCGCACGAGTTAGGCTGTGTGGTGTGTGTTGGCGTGTTCATATGTTTTTAGTAACATTGCTTTTATGTTACAGCCACGGGTTTGCCTCACCAAGAGTGGAGCTGCTGCACAACATCGACCCTCTCTATAATGATATCGCTCCATGTAAGTTCACCTTCTCGCTGTTTATCCCCACGTTTTCTCAGATATTCCATTAATGATTTCATCTATATATGAGAATGTTAGTCGTGAAAAAGCTCCCAGAAGAACGTTTGCCTCCAACCAACAATTTCCTCTTCTCTATCACACTTCCTTCACACTCAGGCAAAGGAAATTTAGGGGTTCAGAGTCTTACTCTAGGACATTTTGACATGCAGAGTTGAGGAGCCGGGGGTCGAACCACTGACCTTGTGGTTCGCGGTTATTGGACGTTCCTGCTCTGCCTCCCCTGTGCGTTGCGCCACAGCTTAATGTATGTACCATATACTGAATATGCTCATTTCCAGAGTTGGTGAAGGGAGAAGTTTGACATGAATGTTGAAACACACGGCCGTGAAATTGAAACACTGACGGACACAAGCTGAACAGATCCCAGCGAATCCTGCCAATAGGCCGAGATCGTTTCATTTCTATACGTAAATCATATGTGCTCCTTCCTGACCGCTGCGTTCCTCCGAGGAACGTCATCTGCCGTCGCTATTACTGCACATCCATACTGTTCTTCACCTCATCCTGTCCTCTATAACAGATTGAATACTTCTACTGTACTGAAGCTCACTGGAAATGAGGTGAAGAAAAGTATGGTAGCCCAACTTCAGGACGTTCATTCCAGGTCGAAGCTCATATGAATAATAAATGGTCTGTGTTTATAGAGAGCTCTTATTTTTGTGACTCACCCGTCCACACACATAATTCACACACTGCCGTCACAGTGACATCCCACTGTCTGTAAACCATATCCCTTTAATTATCCGCTGACCTCTCTCCAGGTTGGGGAGCCACTAGTTTAAACCCCATCCATCCCTCTGCCCATTATCTTTATATAGATGGGTGCCGGGGGACCGCAGCCTCCCTGCGCACACAGGGGGCGAGATGAGGGGCGCACGCTGGGCAGGCCACCAGTCTGTCAGAGGGATGACAAACACAGACACAAGCATTCACCCCTGCAGGCAATTAGAGTCACCAGTTAACCTAAGCTGCATGTCTCTGGACACGTGCACGGCCCTGGCTGGTCGTAACCCTCTGAGCTCTAACTCATTGGCCACGAAGGTACAATTTGACAAAGGATGTTGAGGTGATGGAAAACTTGTGTTCCTCTTCATCCGTGTTCATGCCTTGTTGGAAGCATTGAAATTCTCACTCTTTTTCCCTAACATGGCCATAAGCATCAAGACCTCATTGTTTGGGCCAAAAGTCCCAAACACCAGACATTGCTAAGTCCAACTGACGCAAGTTAAAACAGACCGGGGAAGCGTATTACATAAGATTTGATTAAACTCAGCCTATTAGCCTATTTTGCTCATTATGTAGCCTGTTTGTTTGGATTGCGAGTATTTTGGGGGGGGGGGGTTGTTGCTTGTGGCCAGTCTCACATGGTGTCTGGATTATCATCATTGGGTCTCCAATTTAGCAACGTTTATAAATTCTTCCTGATTAGAACGAAACCTCCTCCACTTGCGTTCCCTCTCGTGACAGAGGTCTGAAACTGCGATCAGCCACTGTTGAAACTGTAATCAGTCGTCAAAGAGGGTTGACGTTTGAGGGCAGGGTGCGTACAGTTCAAACTCTGTGATTGCAGGGAGCTTTCCAGGAAATGGGCCTCGCGACTGTTCTTTATTATTGCTTTGAGACACACTGGAGTGGTCTCATTATTGTCTGAACCACTTTCTATTAGTTGAACCAAACCACTGCCATTTCTAAGAGGAGGCCACGGTCCTGGTGCAAGGCCGCTAATTCTGACTCTGTGGAGGACGCTGCACCTCTGTTGGACATTGAAAAACAGAAGAGGTACAGGAGGAGTACATTTCTGTCCTGAAATGTTTCACAGATGGACCATAATAGGCACATAATGATTCCACAAGAGAGCAGATGCGTAGCTTTGGATCCAGCATGAAGGAATTGCAGAGTTTCCGTCCATCTACTCGCTCTCTTTTTTTTTTTTTTTGAATCAACATGTGGCTCATTCAGAGGTTTTCTTCCCTGCTAAAAAGTTTTTTTTTGGTAGTTTTTCTTGTTGAAGGATGTGACACCTTGTTAAGCCCTGTGAGACAATTTGTGAATATGGACTATAGAGTCAAAATGTACCGGCCACGCTTAGACTTGGATCATCAGTTTTGTGAAGTCACACACAGACTCTTTTACAGGGGCAGGGGTTTCTGGAAGTATTTAGCTTGAACCAGCAGTTTGGAAGGAAAATAAAGCTTGCTTTCAGCTGGTGGGTGTGATCTGGGGAAGATATCCACTAACAGGCTTGGAAGTTAAGATGAATAATCATTATTAATAGCTCATGGTCTCCGGTATAGGTGCATTAAGGCTCCTTTGTGGTGTGTTTGTTTTCCACCAAATCTGACGAGCGTTTAGCTCGTTGCTAACTTGGTCTGTGTTGTGCTGGGCAGGTTGTGTACGATGGCGTTATCTTAAAAAGGCTTCCTGTCCTAATCGTAAACGAGGTTGATGGAGTGCGGAGACCGAATCATTAATGGCCCGGGCCATAAAAAAAAAAAAACCAAACGCATTAGCTGAGTGACACTAAAGCATTCCACAGATCTGAGGGGGTAAACATAGTCACCTTTCACATTAAACTGCTATTTTGATTAATGGCTGTTATGAAAGTAGAAAAACTGCAGCTCTTTAAATGAAGGAGAGGAGTTAATTAATGGAAATGTAGTGATGCTTTCTGCTAGTGGCTGAGAAGTAGCCGATGCCTACTGGGAATAAATAGTGTGTGTGGCCTCTGTGTGATGAATAATGCCTATGGAAAGTTCAGTCACAGCTTTATCACGTTTCCGAGAACCGGCTGTTTGTAAAGCTTCAGCCGGCCATCCTCAAATGATCCTCCGAGTTACTGTTGGTCATTACCATTTAAATCACTCGGACGATCAGAGAAAACCCATGCGCTTTACAAGCTTTCGCCCCCATGGTTTATGTTGGAATCTTTATTGTCAAGCCTCCACAGTGACAACCAGCCTCCCTTGGTGCATTCCACCCTGAGATTCCTCTTTTCTCCTTTCACCCCCTCTCTTTCCTCATAACCCGGCCTCTGTTTGGAGCCGCGCTCTCCACATTTCAAAGTCCCTCTTCATGTTGCTTCGGGTTTTGTCTATTTAGTTCATAAAAAAAGACTGTGGCCCTTCTTTTTTTTTTCCTTGCATACCTTTCTCCTTTCAAGTCGTTGCTCGAAATCCTTCTTCTTTGCTCTGGCACTGTGCGACAAGAGGGATTTTGATTGAAATGGGCCACTGAGGGGGTCCCTGAACTACTTGTGTCTCGAGGGAGAGAGGAAGTGAGAGAGAGAGCGAGAGAGACCCTGCACTCTAGCTAAGTCTTAAATCACTCCCAAATTTCCCCTCCACACTCCTCTGCTCTCCTTCTTTTTCTCCCCCTCTCCTCCCTGCTTTTTTCCTGAGCCTCTTTGTGCATCCTCCTGCTGTGGATCCAGATGAGCAGGGCCTGCTATGACATTCTCTCATCCTGTGGGAGGCTGAAGCCCCTTCCCTGGACTAAGATTATCTTCCCACCTACTTACATAAGAGTGTCAACACTAGAGCACCACAAGATGTCAATACACTATTCATTTTTGAGCTTCAGCTGTTGTTCCCTCTCTCATGTGTGAGCAATTAAGACACCCGGGTGTCTATTTCGAGCAGTAAAGAATTCTGTGTCGCAGCTTTAACATGTGGCGGCAAAAAAACGCTGAGATCAGAAATGTTTTAATTCTCCCTTCATGTCGCTGCGGTCGCATCGACTCAATAAAAACGAGATCTGTGTGGGTGGGGCTTTGTCCATCTGCAAAGAATGTTGGGAAATAGTTGCTCTTGACAGCATGAGGAGGCAAAAATTGCTTGCAAATCTGTCTAATCAGGACCATATTGTCAGGGTCAGCCACAGCATGAACCTGAGAATACTCCCAAGGCCAGATCTCTCTTACCAAAAAAAAACAAAAAAAAAACAAAACGATTCCATAGGAACAGAAATGGCAGCATGCAGGAGGCTACAGAAAATTCTGGACATCAACAAATTGACTTGTGAGACTTTTAAAAGGATGCTGGTTGGTATCTAAGACCCGATTTCCAATCTCCCCCAAGCACAGTCAAATTATTCATTGTGCTTGGCAGAGGCGGGAGCCTGGTGCTGAGCCGACCGCAGTACCACCAAATTTGTCACATTCTTCCAACCCCAAAGTACCGTGTGTTTAGAGAAATTAATGAGTCCAATCATTTCTGCCCTTAAAGAAAAAGATAGTCGTGAATTTGTTTTGTTTTTAGCAATTTTCGAGCCACTCAGATTTCTGCTGGTTCACTGTGGATTTTTCTGCACAATAGAAGTCTTTTTATTTCCATTCAGTCCATTTATTTTCACACCTTCGATACGGACAGATTTCCAGGTATTTGAGGTTCGGTGCCAGTCAGCTAACACTGGGTGTCTTGTATGTCTATTATCATCTCAATCAGCTATCTTTGTTTTTAAAAAGATGGATGACCTTGGTGATCAGCTCTGCCCTCTGCTCTGTGCAGGCCCTGGCAGGGAGCGTCGGTTAACTTTGGCTGAGGTGGTCGGAGGAGACTCGTGGGCCAACTCTGGCTTCAATGTGTCCATTCACGCCGCCATTCGATCCGGAAACTGGAAGCTGCTGACGGGCTACCCAGGTCAGGGTCTCCTGTCAGCCATAATGACATGTTTAGTCTAAGTGGGAAGTGGAAAATCAAGAACAAACGTTAATATGCAGAGGCACACATTCACCTCTTATCTCTGCTAATCATTGGAGGACTCACACCTTATTGGAAAAGGAGCTCATCTCCTGCATGTATCATGACTCCTCACGTCCATTTTATTCTACAAGATAATTATATATGCACAATCATTTAATTTGAATTGATAGTGCAGTGTAAGCTAAATTTCAGACTGCAGTGTTGAGTAAATGTGCTCCGTCTATCTACCTTCCTCCAGGTTGTGACGTGTGGTTCCCGCGGCCCGGCCACAACAGCTCCGAGTCCAGCCCCTCCAGCCTGGATCCGCTGAAGCCCGTCATGCTGTTCGACATAGAGAAAGATCCAGAGGAGAGGGTCGAGGTCTCTGCTCAGTTCCCCTCGGTGGTGGATTATCTGCTCAGTAGGCTCCACCAGCACCAAAAAAGTGCCTTGCCAATAAACTTCCCAGACGATGACCCCAGATGTGACCCAGGCCCCACTGGAGCCTGGGGACCCTGGGCTTAGGGGGAGCTGATGAGCATTCGGAAGGATGAACTTCTTTGTTTTGTTCTGTGGAGGAAATCCTGTTTTTTTTTTTTTTTAATTGAATAGTGATCAGATTTTAAAATGTCCATCTAAAGTAAGTTAGATGTAATCACCTAATCATTCCAACCAAAGAATAGATAAATATTTTATTCCTTAGCTTTGCAGGGACTCATCCATCCATTAACTGACGGGTGCTGTCATCATTATCTGTCTTTAAGTCCCAGGTCTGTGATGCTTTTAGGGGTTAAATTAAAGCGATTGCGTGTTAGAGACACATGTTGCTAATTTGTAAAGACCCTCTCCCTGCTGATCCGGGTATTTGCACTTCGTTTATCTACGTACTGTTGAGAAGCTGCAGGCTGCTTGTATTTGTCAAACGCAAAGCCCCCACGGAAATAGCAGGCAGTATTTAACCTATGTCACCGTCCAAACTGTGGGGCCTCTCAAGAGCCTTTTCTTGACTCCAACATAGAGGTTCGGCTGTGCTGTGAGCATGTGACCTTTATATTGGCTCACTCATAAGGAGCAGAGAAGTTGTGATTGTTCCACTGTACTCTCCTCAGCACCAGAAAGCAAAAAGACAAAAGCTGCTTTCAGACCCTCACAGGGGGGGGGCAGGAAAAACTTCAGTGGGATTCAGTGAGTGGGCGTGTTAGTGACATTTCTAAAGTGCAAATGAGCAGCACAGTGTTCTTCATTGGTGCAGAAGATGCAGCACTCTGTTATCAGCCAGTTTTGAAGTGCATGTGATTGGAAAATGACAGAGGAGCAGAGTTTAAAATAATCTTGATATTGATTTGGAACCCTATGGCCCAGCCCTCACCTGAACGCTCTGGAGACTCAGTGTTTTTGTGAACGGGCCTTGCCAGGGAATCTCCTGCTGAATTATTCATGAGTGAAAGACAAAACTCTGGAGTTCATTTCTGGAAACAGGTTGGTGAGCACAGTGGAACATTCACCTAAGTAAATAATGACTTGGCTGTGTGTTTCTGTTCCGGTCTCTTCAGATGTTCTGTTATGGCTGTTGAGATGGTTCCCACATGTCAGTCACTGATCGGTCTTCTCCTCTCGTGGACAGATAACTGTGCTGTGGAAATTATTTTAATTAATCAGCTGACGTTACAGAGGCTCAATATGCTAAATGCTAAAAATGTGCATCCTTCCAAAGGAGCAATTAACATATTTGTAGTCTGAGTGGGAGAATCAAACTTCCTTAATACATACTCTCAATTTGACCTCTGGCCCCGTGGTGTTTGACCTCCCACTGGCAGCAGCATGCAGACCACCACAGGAAACGCTCCCTGCAGAGACTGGACGGCCCCGTCCTAATGCGAGCTCTGACCCTTAACCCGCCCCTGGGAGTTGACTGGCAGCCGAACGAGGCAGCAACAATGGCAGTTACTGGGGAAAACAGTGGAACTTTAAAACTATTTGACCAAAGCAGATTGGTTGTGTCAGTCAAACTTGTTTCTTTTATAGACGTCATCTTGTTTTTTGTTTTTTTTTTTTGTCAGACCTGTCACTGCTTTGTACAGTAGGACATAAAATAACTGAGCTGGAGGTAACATCTCAGTATTGCTCTGCCTTTTCATGACCAGACTTCAGGGAATAACTCACATTTGTGCTTCATGGAACATTAACACCACTCTCATTTGTTTTTGAGTATGACTGTAAATGTAATTTTACTGGGGGAAACAACAGGCCAGGATCTACAAATGCCAGTAAACACTCCTACTACTACTACTCCTACTTGGTACTGTATTGTTTATGTAGGTAATACAAAAGCTGAAGTGTAAATAAGGTATTTGGTTTTTAAAAGGAAAGTGTTTCACTGTCTGAATTTTTTTTTTTATCTGAACCTCAATCTCATTATTTCCATCCCACAAACCATCTGTGATACTTAATTAATGAGTGAACATTTTATGTTGTATCCTCTGAATTATTTACGCAGTAACAGTCCTCCCATGGCCAACCCAACAAAGCTGTGTGATGCCAGGGACAAAGTTGTCCATGCGTCATATCTAAGACGTTCATAGATCAACATTTCTTATTTTCAAACTGACCACTATCCATCACATGAAAATTAAATGTTGGTTCTTTAGGTACTTTATGAATTATTCTTGTTCTTCTGTTCCAGTGAAGGTTTGAGCACATGAAGGGCTGCTGGAGGAGGAGGGACTGCTGACTGGTTCAGGAGGGAGGGAGGGAGGAGCAGTGACTGATTTCAGGCCCAGGTTCAAAGTCCCAGAGCCTTCGCATAAAACACAAGCTTCATCGCTGTCACTGCTCCTCTTCCTCGCACACACACAGATGGATGTGAGCAGAGTCAAGGTACTGTATAATCAGAATCAGCACACTGGATGTGAGGCACCAATCATTGCACTGAAAGTCTCTGGTTTCCAGCATCGTTTATTCACAAGCCTGCTCCATCAAATGAGGAGGAACACATTGAAATGCATTGGCTTTTGTCTTATGATTGTCATTTTGGTGAAGAACCAAATTAGATCTGAATGGAGTTTGAATTTGAAGGACTGGGCCTTGTTGTGTAAACCGCTCATGTATTTTAAGAAAGGTCGGTCTCTAGTTAAACATGAAATGACGGTTCAGCCATGTTCACAAGTGCACGCGACCATTTTCTACTCCGGCAGCTGTGATATTGAATTTAAAGTGGGATTTTGGTAATGGACGACGACCAGCCGACCGCACCATTATTCCGTTTCTGAGAAATCACTTCTTACACCGAGACCATAAATTTGTCACTCGCTTGTTCTGTTAGTTTACTCTGCAATCAAAACTGTGCATTTCAGGCTGATGGGATGGTTGGTGTAATTAGACGTTGCCAGCACTCGCCGGTCACCTAAAACCGAGGCCTTCGAGTTCCTCGGCTCAGCTGCAGACCACTGCTGCATTTCACAGACCCGGCCTGTGGTGAACAACTATTCCACCCCCCCACCCCCCGGTGTCATTATGAGTGGCCAACCTTGGCTGTGCCACCACTCGTCTCCCCTCGCACTGTTCAAAGTGCTTTCGGTGTGTGTTTTTCACACTTAATCCTGCACTTAGACCGGCTTGTGAAGTCAGCCTCACTGAGAGTGACAAACGCGCTGCTCTCGCTGAACCAACAGCGGCTCTGACGTCGCCCTGACCCTCGCGTTTTGTTGTTTCAGCTGTGACAGGGAAGCGTGGGCCTCCTGGAAACATACAGTATGACACTGCTGGCATGATGCCGTCTATAAAACTGCTTCATTGTGCTTCAGTTAAAGATTCCTTCACTTTGACTGGCACATTTAATTATTAGAAAACTAATGTTCATTTTGATATCTGTTCAGTGGATCCTTGATAGAAAACAAGAATAAATCTGAAAATTATCCTTTCTCCAAAGAAAAGCATTTCCTTATATTTAATCTTTGTCTATTATGAACAGATATTATTTGCCCAAATCATAATAATTCCTGTAGATTTCTCCCACATCAATTGAGTGCGACAACTGGAGGCCCAGATGTTTTGATGGTGGACACGTGGGACGCCGCCTCCTCCCGATTCCCCTCTGTGTTAGTCGAAGGTCCCTCGTGGTTGAGAGGGACGGGAATTCCAAACGAGATTGTGTCTTGTCTGCGTGCGCCGCCCTGCCTGTGAAAACAGATTAAACTCATACTGGCCGGTGCAGCCAGGAATGTGTTGAACCTTGAGCCTGAAGGGGGGAAATCCGACAGCTCATCGCGCCTGACAGAAAGAAAAAAGAAAACCCCCCAACAGTCCCTCGCAGAGCGAGGAGACCACCACGGAGCACGACAGGGTTCAGGAAGAAAAAGTAGTTGGTAGTTGTGCAGCTCACGTTCAATAAATCTGATGAGTTACTGCACGGGGACAATTAAAAAACAATTACAATATTTTATTCAATTTGTATAAGCGGTATTTTTAAAACCTCTGTGGTGATGTAACAGAGCAGACACACTCTCGTAGGTTCTTCTTAGAGCTCAGTTTTGATCATTGGTCTCATGCAAACAGCTTCAAAGATCCTTCTATCCAGGCTTAGTCTCTGTGTACAGTCAACAAATATTAATGTCCCTGTAATCTCTGTCTAATTCACAGTGTCATGACTGTGAACACTCCATCACCGCTCTTTCCCTTTTGTTTCTGCATGTTTTATAAATAGCGTTCCTTCATTGGAATTAAACACTAACCACAGTCCATCCAGAGCTCAGATAAACTCTAAATCTGATGACTCAGTAAGTCATTTGCTGGAGGTTAGTGCAGCCTATTGTTCTGAGGCTCTAATCAAACATGATCCGAACAATGAGGAGCTGCATGGATAGCATCATCCCTGTTGTTTATTGTCAATAACTGCGGATCTGCTCAGAAAGAAACTCTCCAATCAAACTCAGGCAACCGCCTTTGTGTTTTCTCCCCATTCACGTCTCATTTTACTGGCCAAGGAGCACAAATAAGAGGGCACCGAGGTCCTGGCACCAGTTGTTTCCTTCCTAGACACAACATTCTCAAAATAGACCATTGATGCTGTCATGGAAACCGTACATAAATATTCAGAAAGTTTTTGTCTCAAGTTTTTTTTTTTTCGGCCCACGGCACCATGTCACCCTATCTTCTACAAACAGGTGCTCATACTTCCACTGAGCAACAGAAGACCTCAGACATGGAGGGGTGGTGGTGGTGGGGGGGTTCATTCAGAGACACATATCTGGAAATAATGCAAGGTGTGGCTTTCTGCTGTGCAGCGTGGACGCAGACACAGTGGACGTGTCTGAGCCCTCAGAATGTGAGCAATCTGCAGGGACTGCTGCCGGCCGTGGGTCTGTGGCTCAGCTGTTAGCCTCCCCATCAAAGGTTAAGACTCAGATCCACACAGAGTCAGGGTCGGGTACCCAAATGCTGTGTGGACAGTTTATTTTAACAAGGGGGATGCTGGGAATCAGACTGCTTCACACGTGACAAAATCCTTATTTCTATGATTACATTACCAGAAGCATTTGATTCTGCATGAGTTTTTAATTATTAAGAAGATTGCCTACAGAGCTGAGGTCTGATGCACACCCAGTTTATACCCCACTAACTTTCTCATTTTCAGCAAAACCAATTCATCATCTGGTTGGTGAGTAATGCTTCCTCTATACAAGCTGTAGATCATCATTGGTTTTTTTCTGACCAATAAGATTAGAGATATGATCCATAGCTCTAATTTTATTGGATGGAGGAATATTCTTGTTCGTGTTCGCCACGCCCTTTTATTAAATCATATACTGTTTTAGTCTTATTCCACTCACTCACACACTGTGTGTTGCTGTTATTTGTATTTTTTATTTGAATTGCCTTGTTGTTGAAATGTGCCATATATCAGGAGTGCCTTACTTTTGGTGTAGTCCGCTGGCTTTCCTTAACATTCCCTTTAAGGTACAATAATCAGCAAACTGCAGGAGCAAATAAAAACTATAAAGAGGATGCCAGCCGCGAATCAAACCAACAGCAATCTATACATTTAGCTTCAGGCTGTCATGGTTCCCCATCCCGCAACTTCACTGGTTTAATCTGCCGTCAGAGTAAAGAGTTGTAGTTTGTACGAGGGACTCAGCCAAGAGCCCAAGTAGCAGCTGATGTTGTATCTGAACTTGACGTATTTGGGTAGAACACATCAGCGCTGGTCAGGTGTTTGTTGATGAAAGGAACGATGAAAGCCACAGTCATGATGTGACAACTCTTGACATGTAATTACAGAGGTCTATCTGAACCGTGAGGAGAGACGAGCTTATTTTTAGGACAGAAACAATGTAGGACAACATGATCAGTGACATTTTCACCAAGCAGAGCAGAATGACTCAAAATAGCAAAGCGAACAAATGAAAGAAAACTGTCTAAAGCCACGGCGATGTCAAGTCTTGTAAATACATTTAATCCAGGTACTGAACAGTTTATATTCACAAAGTAATATTCACTTTTAAATTTTGATTTCTAGTGGTTGTATAATTACTTTTGAACATTTGGATTTCTCTCTTCATAGACCCTTAAATGATTTAAATAATCATTTTATTGACACGTTTGTATGAAAGTAATATGTGAAATATACAGATATGCAGACAAGATTTGACTGAGGTTGATTGATAATCTCTTTCTTTCAACCCTTGTAGTAGGAGTAAACTATAAAATCATTTTCTCAAAGATTCATTGCCACTTTTTTTTTTTTTTTTTACATTTTGTCTTCTTGTGTTTTTGGTTGAGTAATGGAGGGGTGTGTGTGTGTGTGTGGGGGGGGTCTATAATTAGAAAAGTCACTGCTCTACTTAAACTACACCCAGGGAGCTTTGAGATGAAAGCTATTCCCATGACGCATGAATAGGAGCCATTCAGAGAGTCTGCACGCCACTATGTGAAATCAGCTATTGGCCTCAGGAGAAAAGTCACTGCTCTACTTAAACTACACCCAGGGAGCTTTGAGATGAAAGCTATTCCCATGACGCATGAATAGGAGCCATTCAGAGAGTCTGCACGCCACTATGTGAAATCAGCTATTGGCCTCAGGCAGCGTCTTCGACCCATCGGACAATGGACAACACATCAGGAAACAGTGAAAGAAGTACCACTGACGCAAAGTTAATTAAAGCGGCGCTTCCAAACTAATGGCAAAAGTAAAAACCCCTGAGTTATGTAGACAACAGTCCCCAGTTTGAAGGTTGCGTTGCCTCAGGAGATGAGTCTGTTTGGTTTCTTTAGGTTTCAGCTAAAACCACTTTTAGAATTACATTCCTGAATATTTGTGTTTTTATCTTTCTTATGATCATCAACTTTCTTCTTTACTTTATTTATTGTATTTATTATTTAGATGCTTACTGGATGTTGTTGTTAAATATGAGACATTTTCATTTGGATGCATTTTAAGACTAAATCAAAACGACTGTGTCAGAGGTTATGCTTTGTGAGGTAAGTCTTAACAGACCACTTGCATTGAACATGATCAATGCAGAGAATTAAAACGTGCACTGTTTTATCAAATAACCCAAAGTTGTGCTGTGATGCGTTATCCCCCTCATCCCAGGGCCGGTGGTCACACATGGCAGACTGGGTGCTGTGGGAGCTGCTGCTGGGAGGGGGAGGGAGCTACCGGAGCAGTCACTCCCATCCCAACAGTAGTCTGTCTGGGGCAGTGAGGAGGAGCTGAGGAGGAGCTCAGGAGGAGGGGACGGAGCCAGCCATTCATTCTTCTGTGGTCCCGGAGAAAACGTGGAGGATGAAGAGGAGACACTGAGCGGCGGAGGAAGAGAAAAAGAGAGAGAGAGAGAGAGAAGAAAACAGGCGAACCCGAGCCGGGATCGAGTCCGACAGTTTGACTTTTGCGCTGCGTGAAAAGGCGCAGGAAGATCCTTCAACTCGCCGGAGTTCAGAGGCGTCGCTGCTCAGTTCCACGTAAGTAACTGTTCTCCTCCAGCCTCTGTCTAAACTCACAGCACAGGATCGCTTCATGAAACGCGTGTGTGTCCCGCATGGATCTCTGTGGCTTTCGCCAAAGTGCCTCCACGAGTGTCCGACACTCGTGGCAGGGAGGCCGAGCAGACTGATGCTTTGCCCAGCGTGTTCCTGAGGGCTGGGAGCTGTGGAAATCTGACCCCCCCCCAGTAATGTAGTTTGAACTGGGAGACAATGCATTAAGGGTTAGAAATAGGTTCTGAAATTTGGCTCGTGTCATCTAAAGTCATGTTTTTTTTTCTGCAACAAACACCAGAAAGTGACACATTTTCACATTTCATCATGTTAACCCGGGTAACAATGGGATTAATCCTTGTTGTTAAATTCAACCTAAAAAAACCACAATATTTTTCTTTTTGTTGAAAGTGTTACTGAAAATTTTACAGGAAAGCTTGACTTTGTTTCTTGTTTTGTCCTTAAATTGGCAGATAATGGGGAAAATCAATTTCCTGAAAGAAGAGGCTAATGTTTGCAGATGTTTTTCTTTTTACAGCTGACTGTGAAATCAATAAATGCTCCGGAATTTCTGGTAACCGACTTTCTGTCAAACGATCGATTGATCCTCTTTGCTCTGGGGCAAATTTCCCTTCATCGAATGCATCACGAAGCCCAAACACCTGCTGATTCCACGTCTGCATCAGCGGACGCATCAGGGCTCTCGGGTTGCCTCTGCTATTGTGAGGTGGAGATAAAGTCAGTCAGTGGTCGTGACAAAGTGCGACACAGATTCTGATCCTGTTTCCCGTGTTGTGTTTCAACGGTAAACATGAGAACTGGTCCGGCCTGTAAACCGGTGTTTGTGTGTGAAACAGAAAGGTCTCCTGAGGGCACCCTTCTTTCATACACACACACACACACACGAGGTCTTCTTCACCGCCGTGTAACCAAAGTCAATCATTGTGTCATGTACCCTGCCTCAGGACAGCCCCCGCTTTCCCTCTGCTCCATGTGTTTCCCAGCGAGCTGTGATTCTTCTTTTTCCACATGTGATGCTTTATTGCTGCTCTTTAATAGACAGTGTTCATGCGAGATGTAGCGCTGTTGTTCCAAACCTCAGTCACTGATTTATTGTGGTAGGAAACATCCCAGCCATGCGATCTGTCTTTTTCCACATGGATGTTGCTCTCGCCGCCTGTAGACGACCGACTGCTGCTGATGTCGCTTCAGATTTCTGCACTTTTAACGTCGTAATTTCAGTGCGTCGTCGTCACCGCGTTTCCAGATGTGGAGCTGCAGCGGTCCGGCCTCTGCACGGTCTCCACCGTGAGTCCATATTCTGTAATTTGCCGAAACCATTTCTTTGTAATTTCTCCCTTTTTTTTTTTTAAAGTTAGCACAAGTGAGCTTTAGAAGTTTAATGATGCTTATGTCATCATCGGTGAACAGCTAGCATTAAAGATGGCGGTCAGCCGGAGTCCACTGTCAGGGATTGCCAGTGGTTTCGGATTATGTGCCAGTGCACGTGGTCCCTCAGGGTTCCGTGTTTGGCCCATTAAAAAACCTCTGGGCTTCATTCATTACGACCCTGCAGAACGCTCCCTCTCCTCCGCGCAGGCCGCAGGAAAAGCAAAAATACTTGAGTTTCTCTCTCTTGGCAGCTTGGCAGCGCAGATGCTTTGGAAAACTTCTTTAATGTTTTTTTTCTTTTTTCTTTTTTTTCTCTCCTCTCCTTTCCCTAAACAGAATGGTAAAGTTTTCAAAGCATGGAAAAAAAAAAAAAACAAAACTTGCTAGTCACTGTTTTTGCCTCGATGAAGCAGCTGGTGATACTTTTAGTGTAAAAATAAATAAATAACTAAATTAAGTTTAACTGCTAACCCGTTCATGCAGACCACATCATCTGCCTGCCGTGCTTCTCCCAGCTTTGATGGCAGTGCTTTTGTCATTAATCCAGCATCCTGGCTCTAGTTTATGGGACTGGTCAGCATATTTTTCCTGGAATCACGACTTCGTTTTTTTTTTTTTTTTTAAGACGGGGGTATTTGATCTACATCTCCTCTGCACATTTGGAGCCTAAATAAACACTTCGCTTTTATGCGTCTGTGAGTGTAAATATCTCCGAGTGGTCTGCTGATGGAAATCAGACCTGGGCACTGTCAGTGTGAGCTGGAAACCGAAGAAGGGGCCGGAGTGAATCTGTGACCGGAGTGTGAAATCCACTAATTGAACTGCTGCTCCCGTGTCAGAGGTTAAACCAGATGACTCCGGCCGGCTGCGACCAACATCTGGAATACAGTTTGTCGCAGGGCTCTGGATTTCCTCCAGTGTCGACGGCCCTGGTAACAAGACTGGCTTATTTGTACTATACTCCCTCAGACTACTGTAGCTGTTGCACTTGTACACGGAATGGCAACATCTGTTTTTGACAATCAGCTCTTTTTTTTTTTTTTCCTTCCGTCTCTGTTTCAACCCACATTTTTGGGGGTTTCTCAGTGAGTGGTCAATAAAGCTTTCAACAGGAGCATCCAGGAAGTTCTCTAATGAAACCAACGCATTGCAAGTTTTTGTTTTTTCCTACCCGTACGCCTACCCTGAAGATTGTTTATTTGGCTGTAAAATTGACGTAATGTGGGGAAGACAAGTCTTAAAATTCTGACAAATCTTAACTGGGTCACATTACGTTATGAGGGCTCTCAATTCCAACCTTCTAGAGGGAGTATTCCAGAGAGAATTAAAAGCAGCCGTGTGTCCGTGTTGGTTTCTGTTTTATGGAGCCGCTTCAGAACCGGGCTCACTTTCTAAGGTCTGCAAAGTACATAGCAAGAGGAAGACGTCAGAGAGGCGTTCTCCTGTTGTCTGCTATGGGAATATATATATATAAAAATCATCAAATAACTTATTTGACCCTGTAATTAGTTTAAGTAAAATAAAACCCAACACACGTATAAAAACCTGCAAACCTTTTGATTTAGTTTTACGTCAATGAAGGCAGCGGAAACCGACAGTTTGTGTGAGCCGGAAAAGTTTGGATACATTTTCGGCTAATTGCCCCTCCCCGGTGTCCAGAGGGCTCTGCAGTGATGACCTCACCCATGTGATGACCTCACCCATGTGATGACCTGTATCTGTATCTCCCAGCCCTCGACCAAAACTCTGTTGCCCGTACTCCCTGCCACGCTGTATGCCGGCCATGCGTGAGCCCATCAGATTAGGCAGCGCTGGAGCTAATCACCCCTCGCTCCGTCTCTCTGCTGCTGCTCTTTGCTTGTCTGGCTCTGCCCACCACCCAGCCCCCAGCCCCCCCCCACCTCTCTCCCCTGTGGCTCCCAGAGCTGAGCCTCTCCCGGGGGGTACATCTTTCTCCAACAACAGCTCCGCAGCTCTCTGTTTGCTGGGAAAGCAGCAGGGTGGGGTCCTGGCATGAAACAAAAGCCTGCACCCTATACACTTGTTCCCTTCAATAGGGGGCTGACTGTAGGTCTGTGTGGAACATACCCCCCCCCCCCCCAGAAAGAAAGAGAGAGATCTAGGAGAGTGGCAGAGAGAGGGGGGTGGGGGGGTGGGCAGGACCCTCCTGTCGGGTGAAATGAGGAGAAAGAAGTGGGTTTTGTTTCCTTTGTGGCGAGCCGGGGGTCATTCTCAGGGGACTGCGCGGCAGACAGACGGTGGGTTTTGCAGCTGCAGGGCCTCCGGGCACTTTATCTGGTGGCGGAGCAGCTGCAGGCTCATTAAACTCTGCCGGTTCAGCACTCGCTTCAGTTTACGTCTCCTGTTCGCCGTCCTGCCGTCCCCTCCCTCTTGTGTTTACCGGCAGTCCTCGCATCAGACGTGAATATTGATCCGCGAGCTCCGGGCCTCGGCCTCACGGCTGTATGCTAATGGTGGAAGGTCACGACCCGCCACAATAGGCCGTCTGTGTGTGATGCGCAATAAGGCCGTATCATATGTTCGCGCTGGCTTAGGTCATGGAAAAGGCCGTGAGATGTGTGAGTGAGATAGCACCACACTGCACTGTGTGCCTGTGACACTGCAGAGAGAAGTTATCTTTCATGTTCCAGCTGGTTCTTGTTACAGTGGCAAAACAACACTGCCTGTAAACGGAGACTATCGGCCTGCCATTTCCTTCATTAATCCGATGTGATGTAATAGCATTAACCCTCTGAGACTGATGAAGAACTTTGGACCAGAAAGCACTTCAAAAGAAAACTCGCTACCAGCAACACTTCACTTATTAATGTGTCGCATCCTGTTAAATGTTATAGATGTGAACTCAGACGTGTGAGAGAAGCAGCTTGATAAGAGTTTTTGAGAAAACAGGGAATCATCACACTTGAGACTTAATTCCACTTCTCTCTGTTGCATTGAGACATTTTTCGTCATCATCATCATCATCATCTACCAGTTTCATTTTGAGTCTGACTCCCTTCACGCCCCCTGACCAGCTCCCACTGGAGAGCCTCGACTTGACTCATTTCTCTTTCACTCACATTCACTAAATCTGCTTAACCTCCACACAGCTGAGGAACCCTGCAGCTGCCCGAAGCCTCTATTACTCACAGCCAGAGGCATGAGTCCCTGTGTTTGGGGTTCTGGTTTCACCAGTGCCATGGAAACCCTCCTTTTTGGTTTGGGCTGGCCGACTGTCACCGGTCATTATCACCGCTGAAGCCTGGTATCCAGACCAGCAGCTATAATACTTTCTCTGTCTCCGTCCTGCTTTGGCAGAACTACTTTTAATAAAAGTGACTCACTCCGACTGTAAGGCAGGTCACTGGTTCAGCCTGATGCTGTTCTTATTAATAAATGGAGTCACAGTGAGTGACCGTTTGTATTTTAGTCTCCAGGCTTTCCATTTTACAATATATCAAAGGCAGTATGAGGAAAAAGTATTCAAATACATTCAAGTACAAGTACTATACTGCAACAAATCACTTGTTATTAATATTTTCCTCCGTGATTAATATTTGTTGTATTTTTCTCTGAGTGTTTTGTTTGTAAAGTTTGAGACTACAGCTTGTAAAAAAAATCCATGACAGTACTCTAAAGTTGTTACACTAATAGAAAGATTGCTCCAGCGTAAAACCTGGAAATGTGTAATTGAATAGAAAAGCCTGGGAGCCTCTGATGGAATCTGCCTCCATGAATCTGCGCGGCGTGGCTGAGAGGCCCTGGTCACTGCCTAATGGCCTGCGCAGCTGCGAATTGATTTGTAGCGCGAGCCCTCTCCAGGTGAGGGCGACTGCTCAGCGGGGCTGGGCGGGGATAACGTTACAGCACTCGTGGGACCACACAGACGGGATAAAACACTGGCCTCTTCGCCAGTGTTCCTCTCTGTCGTTTTCTATTGCCAAATCCAATTGTTGAACACTTCATGCCTCCTGGCTGCATCTGGGGTGTCATCTAAGTGTCCATCAGCCCTCAGGTTCCCATCGATGCGCCTGCATTAGCAAAATAAAACGTGGTGTAAATGTAATTTCAAAGGTGCTGTTTACAGACACTCGGATGATTCCACAGATGTGTGGAGGCATTTTCTGTGGCCACCAGTTAGTTAAATTACATTTGGATTTGACTGCAGCCGTGTTTGCCCCTAAAACCCCAAAAGTGTTTTGTGGACTCTTCACTTCACCCATTTTTGGGTGTTAGAAAAAATGCTCACTAAAAGTTTGTTTTGATCTTACAGTGTAAGAATGGAGCCGCGGCCTCTTTGCTGTTCAATCTCCACTGTGTTGTTGTTCACCTGCATCTTTGCACTTCACTCCAGCTGTGAAGCTGCTGTTGTCTCAGTGTTTATGCTTTGACTGAGGACTCGAGCTTCTGCTCTGTCCCAAGAAGCTTGCATACATGCTTTGGAGTAAAATAAAAAAAAAAAAAAAGAATGCAGAGAATGAGACATTTCTTTGTTTGCTGTTGTCAAGGCCAAGTGGTGTTTGCCCTCTGAAGACAGCAGGGATTACAGCGTCGCTCGCTGCGTGGAGAGGGAGAGTAAACACAGGCCTGAGCGAAGGGAATCATGGAGGGCCGTAATAACAGTGGAGGCAGACGGAAAACAGACACAGAGGAAAACAAATGTCAGAGAGAAAAGAGAAAGGGAGAGAGGGGGCGGGGGGAGAAAGAGGGGAGCAAAGGGATGGAAACTGGAGAGAGAGAGAGAGAGAAAGAGAAGGTGAGGCTTTTGTTTCACAATTAAGTGGAGCAACTCTGGGTCAGACATGTGTGGCCCAGCCTCTCCGGGGCAGGAGCCTGGAGCTGTCTTTGTAACCTGCCTCATTCTGTCATCGCGTCTCTGGTCCCTCCGCCAGCTCTGAGGACTCCAGGGGTGCCTCTGACCTCCATATACTCACCCATCCAGCCGTCACTTCTCCCATGGAGAATATAAGGTTATTCTTTCCACACGACTGTAGGGCAGCTTTTGTTAAAAACATCCAACTGTTTGATCAAAGGGGAAATAAAAACGTGTTTTAAACCCCAGTGAGATTTATCGCACCGTAAAACCAAAACAAATCACCTGTGCGTCTGCAGCTGTATTGACGTCGCCCAGTTGAGGCAGTTTAACAGCGGGCGGGCACTTAACCAGATTATGTAAACACTTCCACGATCTTATCCACCTCTCAGGACGGTTACACACATTAAAGAGGCCGTTATGGGCTAGTTAGTGCACAGCCATCAGATTCCTGGGAGCCAGTGGCCCGAGACCCTGAATGGGAATCTTTATGACTGCAGGCTCCCGGGTTCAGAGGCCAGACCGAAAAAAGACCATGCCTCTCCGTCTTTTAGGCTTCACAACATAATTTGGGGGAACATGAGTCAGGCTGCAACACGTGCACTGTGTGCGTTTGAGCATGCACGTGAACAAGTGATTGTGTGTGTGTGTGTGTGTAAACTCATTTGAAACCGCTTTGGCCCGTTGTGTCTGTCATCGCAGTCTGGGAGAAACCTGGCGAGCACCCAGTCCGGAGAAATCACCCTCCCATTCCCATGATAGAGCACTTAATACACCTGTCTTTTATCATACGGCGAGATGCGGCGGTGATGACTTCACCACGTCAGATCAAAGGCAGCCGCACGCACACGTGAACTCGGCGCAGGTCAAAGGTTGTGGTTGCTCATCCTCTTCTTCCTCTTTGTCTTTAACTTTATCTTTAATCAGAATTAGAGCCCGGTCGTGCTCAATGATGCCACGTAGCCATCTGCTGTGCTTCACGGTGACATCATGGCGTGTGCAGTCTGCGGTCTGCAGGCAGGACGCGCACACAGACACGCGTCTATAGGAGGAAATTGGATCGAGTGTGGATAATCTTTGCATTAGCGCAGACTGCGTAATCAGTGCGTGCCTGAGGGAGCAAAACACACCTTGTGTTTTTACTTAAATGCGCCGAGTGCTTTTATTTTTTTTTTTGTGCTGCAGCGTTAAGTGCCCTTTTTTTTGTGTGTGGAAGTGGAACAAGGAGGGGGGTGAGGTTGTGTCAGAGGAATTAGCGGCGACCCGTGGAGAGACGGAGCTGGACGTTAGCGGCGTAACGTCATCGAAACAGTGTCTCACCGGATCAGTTTCCATGTGCAGATAATCGCATGAAAGATTTCTGGGAATAAATGATGGGAACAGAGATACGAGTCAAGTCTTCATGTTCTATCACTTCGAATCATCCGCTCCAGTGTAAACTGACTGTTGGACTGTTTGTTTAACCATAGCTCACCACCTAGTAACCAAGTGTTGCTTCCGTTTCCAAATTACCAAGTCAATGAGTCTCTGGGGTCGAAGGTTACGCTAAAAGCATTTTCTCCGCTGTGTGAAGGCGGATGCAGTTAGCCAGCTCTTTATTGGAATTTGGAAAGTTTACACTCCAGCGACTGTGGTAAACGTTCCCATTACGTTTGCCAGAAACACTGGTTAGTCCTCATCATCGAAGCCTTGCCAAAGGCAAACATTATGTGAGCCGAGCGGCGCCATGCCAGAATGAAACAGCGGCCTGATCTTTGCTTTTCACTGAGACACAACAGCCATCTTTGACCACATGACTTTTTGTGTCCCTTATATGAACATTAAGGGGTTAATGACCTATGTTGCAGACAGCCAGTAGAGGGCGATAGACATTCTTTGGCTTCACTTTTTTTTTAAATTTACAGTCCATGTGTTAAAGTGAGGGTTGATGGTAAAGTGGATGTCTGGAAGTTCACAGTCTGGAATCAAAGATGCACTGATGGAAAAACTGACACAAACTCCACAAGTGCTCCATTACTCTAACTGAGAGGTGTCGTGGACCGTCAGTTGGACTCCAACGCCTTCATGTAGAAAGCGGATACAGCATTGTTACAGCCTCGTCATCCCCACCAACAGGTCGGGGGGTTGCATCTAAACCCAGAGCGGAAGCTGCAGAGGCACCAGACCCAACGGTTTTCCCTCCTCTCTTTTGAAGAGATCCTGGCAAAGCTTTCAAAGCCCCTCTGTCTCAACACTGGCTCCTAAACTAATGTGTGGTGAATGTTATCCAGCTGCCCAGCTGAGCAGGAACAGACAATGCGTATTATACTCCAGAACAATAATTGCTTTGATTTATCCTATTTTAAAAAAGTTTGCCTCTCGTCGTTTTTTTTTTTTTTTTTTTTTTTTTTTGCATGCACATTCCAAACATTTCACAAGACTAATGAGAGAATGGGTGTGATGTGCCACTTGCCCTTCGACTCAACGGCTGTGAAAAATATTATCGTCTTGTCCCACATGTCCTGAATCTACCGTGCTGCCATCGAGCGGTTTCTGTGGTGCTGATGCAGCAACAGTTCGCTAGTCCTATAAAAATGTTCCAGTGACACACACACACACACACAGGCTGCTTAGTGCAAGTATGAAGTCATTGTTGGTCAGATCTGTTTTGTATTGAATGAGTCGGCAGCAGCTGCAATGCCCATTGAGTTCCAGCCTTCAGATAGAGGACTTATATAACCCAGTTTACACTCACAATATGTATTGTGTTTTTATGAACTCCAGAACCAGATGTTCCCACATGCTGTTCCCTCTCAGTTCACAGCAACAGGTTGTGTTCGATGTGTTCCACCCTGTCCATGAGTTGGACGAGGTGGGCGTGTCTTTGTTCCCTGTTTCCATTTGCAGACCTTCACTGCTCTTGAAATGTTTGAGTCCAATAAATCGCTCGCTGGACACCTTGCAGGAGCGGTTGATTAGTGTTTTCGGAAGCAGCGCTGGGCCCAGCTCCGTCCGCTAACACCTGAGTTGTGTGTGTGTGTGTGTGTGTCGGCCTGAGGGATGTGTATCCTGAGCTTGTTGTTTTAATGAGGACGCTCTCTGCTTCAGCCCCACATGCCTCTCATTAAGAGACAACAACACGTGTGGATGGCAAAGGAAGATGTGTCTGATTCACCTCCTGTTTCTCCTGCGTCTCTGCCAGGACACAATAACAGTGGCTGATGTGTCCCAGCCATGACCTTTGACCCTGAATAAACAGCATACTTGGCCAGCCCTGGCCTCCACGTGCAGCTCCACTTGAACAAATAGCTGGACGGCAGTTTAAGGCAGTCTCTTGGTTTAATGCAGCTGCTGAGCTCAGCACTAAGAGTCAGAGGGACACAGGTAGGCGAGCTTCAGCCACAGCAGAGCTCCCAAGTCCAAATATCTGTGGGAGCGCAAATGTCCGAGTCAGTAGCTGAGGGCGTTTCCATTGGACATTTCCCAGCAGTAACTTTGTTTGTGATATATTTTTAACAAGGCAGCATATGCATAAAGTTTGAGAGCTTTATATTGCAAAGGTCGCAGTCAGTAAACCTCCCCAACCCATCCCATTTTTCATTTAATGCTAAGCTCCTGGCTGGAGCTTCATATTTAACAGATATGAGAGCGGCAGTCATCCTCTCATCTAACCCTCAGCAGGAAAGCACAGAAGCCTCGTTCCCCAATGTTAAACTATTTCTTTAAATCCTAACAACCCACGTATTTCCCTTCCATCCTGCTCCCCTGTTCCCAAAGCCCTTAAATACTATAAGAAAGAGCCTTTTGTGGTGGGGCCTGGCAGCAGTGAACATACCTACAGATGCCACCCCCCCCCCCCCCCCCCCCCCCCCCCCCCCTCCCCAGTCCTCACATAATAGGCTGCCCCCCAGCTGTGTTAAAGTTCAACAGCTGAGCTTCAAACACCAGCAGCTAACAGGGCCGAGAGGTTTTCCCAGGTTTAATGCATTATTTTTGACATTACTTTTAAAGGCCAAAATCGTAGCCGGTTGGTGATGCTGGGGGGGGGGATCCCTTCGGCTAATTTCCCAATTAAGTTAAATGCTCAACAAGTATTCACACCGCTGAGATTTACGTAAGAACAGAGCCCGAGTGCGAACGTGGATCTGCGGATGGAGAGCAGTCGAACGCTCCATCGTCTTTATGCGCCGTCTCGTGTTGTTCTCGCCGTTTTCCACCTCTGCTGCATCAGATCGCGGTGTGAGAACACAGTGTGCAACCTGCTCGTAATAACGTGTAACCTGAAGCGTTTGCCTCAACGCTGAACACACACAAAATCTCTGGCAGGCAACGTGTGTGTACCGTCAGTGTTCCTCTGCTGGCGCGGCCACGTCAGTGGAGCCATGAGGAGTAGTCACATAAAACCTAATGATGATAATATGAGAGATAATTGTACTAATGCATGTACGTGGAACAACAACAACAAAGTTTTACAAAGCGCTTCACTGGCATGAAAGCAGAATTGCAGTGCAATTAACATGTTTTCAACAAGTTTAACACGAGAGACAGTAAATAAATGTATGAATTAAATTAAAGGGACAGCATCTAAATTGCGCCCCCTCCTCGTCTCAGTAATGGACAAGATGAATTAATAAATAAAAATAAATACAAAAATAACATAAGCCTATCTAAAGGCAAAAAATATGAAATAAATCAATAAAACAAGCTAGTGTTCACATAGAAATATGATAATTAAATAATGATATACACAAAATGACGAAGGAAAATCTTGAGAAAAGTTTAAAAAGATGACCCAACTAACTTGCATTGCTTGTTGAAGGTGGTTTAGGTTCTTTACTATATAAATGGATGTGATTTCAAAAAGACATTCTGCCTCAAGCTGCCTCCACCTGAGCAGCAGCCGGGTGTGGAAAGCCTCTCCGAGCTGCGAGGCCTGCGTGTTGTGATGAAACATTAGATTGGCTTTTTATTTTTCACGACGTGGGATTATTTTCATGTTCTTAGCAGATGAGCCACGTGACATGCTGTTAGGCTCTGCTCTAAAGCCGGGTTTTGACTTGTTATCATAGTTACACGGTTTTCTCACAAGTTCTGGTTTCACTCGCAGGCGCTCCCCGGTGCACCTTTGGCAAGTGGAGCGCGGCTCCGCGGACGCAGGGAAAATAAACCTGTAGCAGAAGCTTTCCAAAGTTTATTTGCCGTTGAAAATGATTCGGCCGTTTTTTTCTGTGGTGCCGGAATAGTTACATATACTAATTGAGCCCCACTAAATTATTCATTGGTGCCTGTGTACATATATTTGGTTCCCACATCGTGTTCAGGGAAAAGCTCGATCAACATCAATTTCTCAGTTTATTTCTTCAGTTGTGATTCTGAATCCAAGTCCTAAAGAATAAACTGCGGGTGTTGGAGAGTCTTGTGATTAATAATGCAAACATGAGAGAGCCGTTTAAAGGTGCTGCATATGGCTGGTATGCTGTTTATTAGCGCATGAGTTCAACTGTATTATTTTAGGCTTATCTCGGAGTTCCTGTGGTAAAACGCAGCTTGTTTTTCCAGCGCTCAGAACCCCACACAAAAACAAAGTGTTTGGACACAGACGCCAAGTCCTTCTTGTCCACACCTGCTGCTGGAGGACAGGTCCGGGTTGCACTGACGTCGGTGTCTGTGGCTGGTGACAGTCGTCGTCTTTAACGCGTACCTCAACAGAGGAGATTCTTCAGAGCTGAGTGAGCGTGACACCTCCCACTGAGCTTTATCACCCAGCACACACAGTCGATTCTCACATGATCCACTCGGGGTGAGCAGAGCGCAACGTGGTCACAACCGAGACCGGTCAGCGTGTGGCCCCGGTGGAGAGCTGAGGCGGTGCAGCAGTACGTTTCAAGAAAGGCAACAACAGCATTACGTGGACCTCTCATCTCACAGCTGTTTTCTGACTTGGCTGAAGTGGAAGAGAATAAAATGTTTGTGCTCTCATCATCTCACCATCGAATGTAGAATCAGTCATTTTATGAGCTATATATTATAGGAATTCATTTGCGTGTGTCCCCATTTTATGTACATGCTCGTGGTAATCTCAGAGAGATTGGGGATAAAATATTTAATTTGGGATTTTTTAAAATCAATTTGGAGACAAACAGAAATTGTTTTGCCTCCCTCTGTAATCGTCCCTTTTCAGTTCTCCCGTGTTGTTCAGCACTGACGGCAGAAGAACTCGGCAATCCTGTTAACGCCGTGACTATTGATGTCAGGTTTTTTTTTTAGAGTGCCGCTCTCTCTGGACAGAATCCATTTCAGGGCCTCATCAGTGCTGAGTGGGAGGGAGGAGACGGAGTCGGCCATTAGTTAATTATTTACATCCTGACGTATGTGTGGATCACAGGGACCTGAATCTGCTGCTGACAGCAGGGAGACGTATGAGGAGAGCCAATAGATTTAATTGATTAGGAATGATTGACGAGCTGGTGATTTGTAATCCTGAAAGCTGCATTTAAAAAAACAGAACGATCATAACCAGTCGGACTCATGCTAATCTCAGTCGGTGTGCGTTGAGTTGAAATTAGGATGTGGGGCAATTTGCACCGTTCACACACAGTTTATGGCTCATCCCTTTTAGTGCCTTGGCTGGATGACATAATGCACATTGTGTCGGGCTAAACGTTAGGCAACTTTGCCCAGAGGGACCCGTCATCATGTCGAGCGAGGGATGCAGACATCAGCGTCTGTCTGTTGAACATGTGAAACAGTTTAAAAGCTTCTCCAGGTGCAGGTCCTGCTCAGGTCGGGATGGAAAATACCGATGAGCGAAGAGCAAACGATGCTCCTCCTTGTCGAGGGGCCAACGATGACTGAACTCTGGTCGCCTCTCAGGAGGTGGTATGGTTTTTTTTTTGGCTTTGGGCTCATTGCCTGGTCTCTACTGTCTCTGCAGGTTGCGAGGAGCGAGAAAGGACTCGCGCAACATCTGGATTTGGACTGAAGAAATTGGCCCCTGCGCTCGAGCTTCCACGCGAGAGGTGGGTGTCGTCGCTTCTGCAAATGAGCTGATCTGCGTAACGTATTGTGTGTTTTCCCTTTAATTTCGTCGGCTCTGTTTTGTCCGCCCCTGTAAACACTTTTCCCCCCGGAGACGTGTGTGTGTGTGTGTGTCTTTGGAGCTGTGCGGACAAAACAAAACAAACAGACGCTCGGTTTCCTGCTTTTCTCTGCATGATATTATTGGGGTTCCTGGCAGCTGTCCGTTACTAATGGAAACACAAGCTGTTCCCATGACTCCTATTGTTCCGGGCAGGTGTTACCTAACATCGCTCCCTTAAACACTCAGCTTCCAACTATGAGTAATTGCTTCCGACAAAGTCATGTGTGAAAATGAACGAGTGGCTGTGGTTGTTTCCTGTCAGACTCATTCATCAAAACACCAACAGTCCAAATCTAAATTTATGGAGAGCAACTTCTGCCAAAACACAAGTCAAAAGATAAGTGAGTGGATAATAATACACACACACACACGCACGCACACACCTCTGTATTGAAGGGAATGCTTCCCATTCACTTTGAATGGAGTGACCTCGTAAGCTGCCAAACTGCATTATGGTTGCTTCTCTCTGATTTGTACGTTTGACTTTGTCATGTGACGCTGGCGGGAAACTCCGGTCCTTGTTGTGATGAATATTTTGGGCCTTAAAACAATTTGGATTATTTTAGGTTGAAATTACGGCACAATGTTTTTCCTTACTAATCCAAATTTGCTGGATACTGACATATTATTTATGTCAGTATCCAGTATATGTATGTTTTAGTGACATCATCTCAGTCGAAACACAACGTGTGGATGGTGAACGTTAGCTGAAGGTGAACCGTATTATTATCTGCTTCAAGCCCACATGCAGGTCTGGTGGATTCACTGTACGAGGATGAGGTCAGAACCTGGGGGTGTCGGTGGGCGGCTGGGGGCGGGGGCTCTGTGTTTTTCCAGTACGGAGGAAAACAATGGAGTGAGAGACACTGAGCGGAGACCATCTGTGAAGGTCGTTGCAAAGTGGAAAGCACCGGCTAACATAATAAACAAAATGATCGTTTGTCGTTTGGCTCCTAAAATAGGGAGACTTCGTGTCAGCTGCCCCGCTTCCTGTTATCTCACGCGTGTTTTCTCCTGGACCTCGCTTGCCCTCATGCTCTGTATCGGACACATCCACTGCAGAGAACATGCAGATCTTTAAAACAAATCAGCGTTTGCATTCAAGAATGTTAAAAATCAGCATCCTCTTAGCCGCCGTCCAAGGATTGTCTCCGCTCGTGCAGTCTGGGAACGTGAGACGTGACATCTTTCATCCATCCTGCCATGTCAGCTCTAATTCAACCAGATTGGCCCTGTTGTCTCTGCAGGACACGGCGCCGGTGTCCATATCTGTCCTGCTTTGTTCAAATCTGACACGGACAGGTTTTTGGTCGTCGACACTCATCTCTTTGTCTGCGGGTGAAAGCGCTTGCACATCTCACTTAACTCCCCCGAAACCAGACCGACAAAAGCAACACGCTTCTTCATTTCTCAGCTTCCCACCTTTCCTCTCTGTCCGCGCCGTCTCGCTTTCACCCCGCGTCTCGCCTCGTTTGTCTCCGGCCTTTCGCCTCCCCGACTCCTGCACATGCCGCTGACGTGTTTTGCCAAGAGCCCGAGAGCCGGGGGATGATATCACTTGATACTTTTATTATCTGAAACTCAAGCGAGGGGCAGGCCGGTGCCAACGTTTGTCAGCGGTGCTTACTTTTGATTTCGAGCGGAGTATCAGGTTGAGCTCCGAGTGCCCACAATAGCTGTGGCTCTGCCCCCCCGGGGGGCGTTTGGATAAAGCGGCCAGCGAGGTCTCGGCTTGCAGGGGGTTTGTGGTATTTTTTGTGTGTGCGTGTGCGCGTGTGCGTGTGTGCTTTAGTGGGAAACTCAGTGGGGAGCAGCAGGTCAGAGCCACAGGGAAGTTAGGATTAAGCTGCACTCATCCCCAAACACAAAACAGTGAGAACAATGGTTTGAGCCCCTCCGGAGCAGAGGGCCAAATACCTACCATCCGCCCCGCTCAGCAGAGTTGGAAGGAGACCCCCCCACCACCACCCCCTACCTTTTGCAGAACCCCAGGGGCTGTTTCCAGGCCTGAGGTGGGGCTGGAAATGGTTAAGCATAATGGGAACACTGTTATGCCTGAGGGCCTCCAAACTCGGCAGCTCTTTAACAGTGGGAAACAGAGCAGAAGTGCTGGGGAGACCCCCCCGCCCCCCGGTCAATCAGCACTCAGAGGAAATAGGTGTGAAGAATGTAGCCCAGAATTTCGGTCAGTGATATTTTGGACCTGTGAATATTTTCTGATGAAAATGTGAAGTTTTGAAAATTCCATTAGTCTGACCAAGACCTAGAGTCTCAGTGACCTATAGGGGTATATTGATTAATATCGATGCAATGATTGGTCAGTTAATCAGCAACTATTTGATAACCACTAAATGAATTCAAGAAAGAACACTTCAACTCAGGGACAGAGAGAGAGAGAAAGTAGACAAAGGTTCTCTCTTGTACACATTTTTTTATATTTATTTTTAATCATATAAAGACAAAAACTTTCCATCAACATTTGGGCCCATGAATGATCAACCTCAGTCCCCAGCTGACCCTAGAGGGGAACGTGATCAAGTCACTCAGACACAAAAGGGAGCTAGTCCATACTTAGACATGCCAACATTTAAACGAACCACAGCAACCCCAAAACACACCCGCATGAAGCCACCCCACATTAACTAAGGACAGATAATTCAACATCCATGTCAAACGGGGGTCAAAAATGGAGAAATCTAAATAAGGAAACAATGTCCCTCCCCCTGATTGAGAGGGACATGGTGCAGTCCAATCAGGATCTCCTTTTGATGGCCGGCCACGTGACTCCAGCAGCAGCAGCCCTCAGGAACTGGTAACTCAAAGAAAACTTGATTAAATCCCACAAATCAACATAAATAAACTGGTGAAGTGTGTTGTATGAAACCGCAGTCTACGCGTCCAGTTGTTTATGTACACAAAGAAACTCAAACAAAGCAAATTGGACAGGTTAAAGGAAGGTTACCTCCGTGTTGCTCAGGCTCAGTGTGGGGCAGATGATTGAGAATGGACTGTTTCTGGGTTTTGAAATGTATTAGACTGAATGTTGTGGTGGCTTGAACTGTCGTTTGACAAAAGGAGACAACATGTAGAAAACATGGTCAAACCTGTTCCAATGGACAGTTTCAGGGTCTTTTGATTTATCGTCCAAGCTGCTGTTCCATGAATGAATAGAATACTTTGTTTGGCTGCAGCTCTACAAAATACTGGCTCCTTCGAACATCTCAGGTCCTTGTGGTGTCTTCCTGTGTGTATTCTATGAGTGAGTCTCCACATGATATACTGTATCACTTCAACAATGTACCAGATACTAGGCTGGACCAGAGGGATCCTCTCTTTTTAGATTTGAGACGTACAGTCTCTCGCAGTGAACACCATAACGAGATGACATCATCATTGTGTGCTGACAGCCGTTCTGTTTCTGCTGATTAGTTCAAGAACAATCTGACTCCCAAGAAACAACTCGATAGAAGTTTGAGAAAACAAATTCTTCTGTTGTCTTTGTCCTTCATCCGTTGAGTCAAATGTTATTGTCCTTTTTGGGGAGGGTTATTTTGAAAAACGAAATCTCTGCTCTGGTTGAATGTTTTTATAGAAGAAGAGCTTTTTGACTCGAGCTACCCTTTCGTGCTTGCACTGCCTCTTTTCTGTTCGTGCACTACAAACAATAGTGATTGTAGTTCGGCCGTTATCGCTCTGTTGTGATGGATGTTATCTAACTCACAGAGGCTCACGCGAGTGACAAAAAAACCTCTTTTGTGACAAACACAACAGAGCGATCTTTTCACAAGATGCCTATCCGGTGACCACTCCCTCCCTCCCTCCCTCCCTCCCTCTGCGGCCAGTCGGTCGGCCACCCACTTGGAGGCCCGGCTGTGATCTGTGAGATGGTCTTTGTTTTCCGTCACCTTCTCTCCCTCGTGGCGTGGGCTCGCCGCGTGAGGGGTGTTATGGTAAATACAAGAAAATGAGGGACTGTTGACCTCGGCCGCCGTCCACAGTAGCACAGATGTCCCTCCTACCAGAGCGGCTCCTGCGCTACCTCATTGCTCAGACCGCTGCCAGTCGGTTCAGTTTGTGTAAACAGATGTTGACCACTTGCACCCAGAGCAGGCGTGTTCATGGGTACACTGCTATGCTGCGTTTTTCTCACGTATTTAAACGTCCCGAGGTGAAATTTGTTTTCTTTCCTCCCCCCCGGTACTGCGACTCTGTGGCCGACACGTTACCTCCACACCTCTCCCAGGTGTACTCCCCGCTGACCACGAGCTCTGGAATCTGGTCAACGCTCCGGTCTCTGCAGTAATATTCCCTTTCCCTCCCACTCTCTTTCCCACGCTCCCGTCCCCCCTCCCCCCCCCGAAGCTCAGTGTTGGGATTTCCTCACCCTCAGCACATCCGTGTGTTTATGCTCCTGCTCCTCAGAAAGTTCATAAATTAGCAAATACGCCGCTGAGATAACGCTGCCTTTACGAAGACACAGAGACCTCGCCGGGGAACCTGATACATCTCTGGACCTCAGCTGTCGTATTTAATGAACACAGATATGAGGAACAGCTTAAGCTTGTCAGTGAAGGTATTACTGGCACTTGTGTTTACGCCCTCAGGTTTACTCTTAATAATGAGATGGTGGAGGTTTGAAGATCTTTTGGGCTCGGACCAAAGTCTGCCTGAAGCAGAGATTATTGTAAATTGGGCAAATCTACAAGATGGCACTGGACCTTTGGTCAAACTAGTATTATTGTTGACTTTTCCTTTGTTTAGAAAAGTTCTTGCTTTGCATCAGATGTTAGTTTTATTCATGCAAAGGCTGTTTAAAGCTGTTTGAGGACCCCTTTTCTTGGATGAGAACATGTATGTTAGGGTTAATATCTCTCAAAGTAACTTTTTTTTTTTTGTTCAGTGCAAGCCCAACCCTGCTTTCATAATAAATGATACAGTTCCTTCCCCTGTGAGAGCATGTTCAACATAAGCTGATGGGACTTACACCCATCAGGCTGTGGCGTGAGGGCTGGGGGGCCAGATGTGGTGTCAGCGGCCAGATGGTCGTAGCTGCTCCCTCTGTGGCATTCGAACCGAGCTCAGACTTCTCTGATTGCACGAAGGAGCAAATGTACGACGGTGAACTGCCCCGACATCCATCTGTCACGTCAGATCTGCTTTTAGACATTCCTTCATTGGGGGTGTCGAGAAAATGCCTGACATATTTTGACTACAAAATGAGAAGGGTATACTGTGAACCTCCATCTGCTACCATCTGGTGTCAGGTTCTCCACTTTAGTTTTTGCATTGAGTGAGTTTTTAATTGACTGACAGAGCAAGGAAGTGGAAACTCCACGAGCTCTCCTTGGAGCCACATTTACAAACTGACCGCTGCTTCTGTCCGTTTCCATGTCTCCCCTCTGCTGTCGTCTTTTCCACTCTTTCAGAAAGTGAAGCCTCTCCAGTGTGGATGGGCAGTGGAATGATGCAACGCATGCAGGCGCCGTTCCGATTAAAAACACGTGGAGATAAAAACCTCATTGAGATATCTGAAGCACGTCCGAGAGTCACGTCGGCATGAGCCAAAGAATAAAGCTTTTGGATTCTGTTGTATAAAACGCTCCCTGGGTCTAGGTGTATGTAGGCGAAACCTGTGTCCTCATGTTCATAACTTTGTTTCCCATAAGATAAAGGTGGAAACGTTTTAAAGGGCTCATCCTTTTTAAATAAGCAATAAATAAGCAATCTTGCTAATTGTTGACACAAGTCTAATGGAAACCAGATGAGTGGAAAATATGTTAAACCACCTGCAGACCCAAAAATGTGACTTAAAATTCAGTTTGTCTGGTCAATGTAAATCCAATATTCAGTCCACCAGATACAAATACATACTGTATAGCTGTGGAGATTTGCCTCTTAACAGCTTCATAGGACTGGATTGGTGTTTGGTTAGATATGACTGGCAGTCGAGCTGCAAGAACTGGCCGATGAATCCGTGGATCAGAAATTGATTGTGATGTGATGGAAGAGATTTTGTCAAGCCGCTTCCAACTGGTCAAAAAAATCCATAACATCTGGCTTTTCGCTGCAGTGGGAATCAATCAGCATTCACTCCTGGCTCAAGTAACTAGACAGGCCTTATGGAACTCGAGTGGGGTTATTTGGCAAGATATATGAAAAAAAAAAAAGAAGCAAACCCATCTACTGACAATGGGAAAGGATTGGATCCCCTTTTTTTCTGTGAGTTTCTGCACATTTTAAAATAAATGCATTTACTTGCAAATGTGTCACATGAGGCCAGTCAAGAAGATCTGTAGTTACCGAACCTTCGCTCGCGTGGATTTGTTCTACCCCACCTGTTATCTGACTGTTATCAGCTGTGACCGTGCTTTCCTTCACTCTCATCCACTCTCCTCAGATCTACGAGAACCTATTGATCAGGCTCTGACAGGGGAAGATGAATCACCAGCAGCCTCTACCTTCAGCTCTGTCGTATCTGTATGAAGGATGATTCAGCCCGGCCCATGTGTGTGTATTAGGACCCCCCCCCCCCCCCACACACACCTCCCCCGTCCTCTCAGATCCTCTGGTCTTTGATGTGAGGGGTCTGCGCAGTGTCGGAGCTGCCAGGAGAAATCTCCAGCAGCATCTTTCGTCCCGCAGCACCACAAAGCTTTCCACTGTAGTCTGTAGAATGATGTGAGCTCACTCTCTGTCTGTCGGGTTTCAGAGGTCTAGCAACACTGAAGCAGAAGTTTGGAAACGCTGCTGACCCTTTTTAGTCTGGACCGGGCCGAAACAGATGTCTGGGAAGTATGACGTGGATCCTCAACTCCACTTGGTGATTGGCCGTTTTCAATCAGAACCTGATTCGTTAGTAGTTTTCATTAATATGAGAGATGTTCCAACACTTCCGTCATTGGTTTTTGGCTGCGCTCAGGTCAAACACATCCAGGTTATGAGTGAAGTGATCCTGGTATTTGCTAGATCATACCATAGATATCCAATGCCGATCTCAGTAACAGTTCTTACATATTTTAAGCTACATATTCCTGACCCAGAGGCAGCAGGTGTGTGTAGCTTTGGGTCTCTCCTCATGGTGAAGTGCGGTGCATGTGGCTTCAGTGATTCTGAGACTCCGCATCGGGGAATTTGTAGGGTGGTGTCATTTCAGCCGGCCCATAAACCAAAACCCACAAGAGCAGAAGGAAGGGTAAGGAATGTGTGTGTTTGTCTGCTGCCATTATAAGCACGATGACTCAAACGCGCTTGTCACAGGCTTGAGATGAGAAGTGGGTCTGAAATCAAGGAGCTATTCTTTCAGAAATGACGTCTTGAGTTGTAAATCTGCTTCCGTGACAGTTGTAAACATCCGCTCCAGAGAGGAAAGTCTGACAGTAGTCCGAGCAGGGGCAGGGTTAAGTGAACAGCCAGTTTCTTTAATGTTGTCTATTAACTTCTTCCCTCCAGTTCACAGCAGCAGGGAGAGGGTGAGTCACCAGGGTTTATTAGAATTGGGTCAAAGGAGACGCTTTAGTAGGTCTGGAATTGATTCATCTCTATTTTTGAGCTGTCATGGTCTAACTTCCATTCCAGCCGATAAGGACGGCCTCTTCCTCCGGCCTGCACTCAACTGCATGGCTGCCCTATCGGCTCGTCTTCCTGTTTGAGTCGACTGTCCACCCCCCCCCTCCCCCTCCCTTCCGACATCATATGGAAGTCATTTGTGAGCGAACACAAGTCAGACAAATACTGTAGCTGACTTCAGTGTTGGCTCAAAGCCCCCTGTGCTGCTATTCCAGCTGATAAGGACGGCCTCTTCCTCTGGCCTGCACTCAACTGCATGGCTGCCCTATCGGCTCGTCTTCCTGTTTGAGTCGACTGTCCACCCCCCCCCTCCCCCTCCCTTCCGACATCATATGGAAGTCATTTGTGAGCGAACACAAGTCAGACAAATACTGTAGCTGACTTCAGTGTTGGCTCAAAGCCCCCTGTGCTGCTGCAAGCAATCCTGGGACACGTCTCCCATCAGACAGAGGTTATCCATTATTCCGACTCCTCCGTCAGACAGTTATCTACGCGGTTTTCTAATGTGGCGTTCACATGTTTTCTGTCAACTGACGAGAGGTGTGTGTTGACATTCAGGCGTTAATGGAAGCTACCGCACAAGCTTCGGACTTCAAAGTAAAATGTCCATGCAAACTGAATCGTAGCATTGCAGTATTCATTCATCGATTTAAATTTAAGTTGAAGCATAATATTCCAGAACTCTTTCTTTGATCGTTTCGAGATGGCCAGAAGTGTATTTTCACAACAAAAACACAGTAGTACTTGTAGTTTTCTTGCAAAAAAGAACATATATTTAGTCTGCAATACACTAGGCTGACTCCATTTACACGTCCCTTCATGCGTCTTGTGCTGAGCAGATGTGCCTGATCCAAAAACATCTGATTTTAACCGTTCAGCCCCAGAATCAAATGCAATAAACTCTGAGACGTTTTCTGGCCAGATGTTGAGAAACATGAAGGCGCATATATCTTTCCAAGAGGCATATGTGAGCCTCATTTCTTCCATAATATGCTGAAACTGTCTCGGTCTGTGGAGGTTGCCACACATTGTCTGATTCTCCGAACACGTCCCTGGTCCGTCTCCCCTGTCCTCGTGTACTCTGAAATGTCCGATTGTTCACCGTCTCCTTAAAGCAACAAGGGGCAGAAACGGCTCCATCGGTTTTTCTGGGGAGGGAGAGAACGCTGAACTGTAAGCGCCTGTTTATGCTTCGTCAGCACTCGTTCACAAGATGTTGCTGTCAGATATCAGAGGTTTTTAATACCTGATCCAAACACAGATGCCATAGATATATGTAGGTTATTGTGTCAATTGACACAGTCTTTCTAGGAAAACACAGTGTGCATGAGACGTTTCACAGATACTTGTGAGAAAAATGGAAAAACACGTCAGGTCCTTGGCATCACTTTTATCTCCTGACTAGTGGGAAGCAATGCCACATCGTCTGTTTGGAATTTTGTAGAAATACTCAATGGCTGTTTTGCAAGTTGCCCAAGAAAATGAAAGTTTGCTACAGGTCTGTCAGCTGGATGAAAGAGATGCATTTCTGTGGATGTACGAGCGTGAACAGTTAGTCTGAGGGTTCCAAGAATGCCCCGAGTGAATCCAGCAGAAGTACAGAAGTATACTTTATGGTGTCTCCGTGAGACAGAGGCTGAAACGCGGTTGTCGCGTTGGCTGATTGAAAGAGCGCAGAGAGCAGCGAAAACACGACGAGAAGGTGTGAGAAACTGAGAAAGAGAGAGAGAGAGAGAGAGAGAGAGAGAGAGAGAGAAGCCCTCCGGAGCTCTGGCTCTTGTTGTTTTAACCCAGATTCAGCACTGAAATATGGCCACCATGTGGACCCTCTGAAGAAGTGTGGCTCCAGTGTGGGCCTGGCCAATCAGAGGAGAGTGCGGCGCTCCAGGAGGAGGGGCGCGGGGAGGGTCTGCGAGCCGGAGTTTGAAAGAGGCATTTGAGAGAGTGCGAGCGGTGGAGGAGAGTCGGGGCAGAGGAGGCACATCTCCAGGAGAGCTGGACTGTTCCCACACGGGCCGATGGAGACAGGTTGGACTGCTGTCTTACTTTCCTCCGTTATCTGACTAATTCCTTTCTCAGGGAAGCCAGTGATGCTGATCTTTTCCTCTCGTGCGCTGTCAGTCGGGCTCCTAGCTGATGTAATGGAATATAAAAATGTGTTGTAGGTGTTAATCACAACCTCGCTGCAGCATTCTCCAGGATGCTGAGCAGTCGTCGACAGACTGGCTCCCTCACCGTGGAAAGTCTGAGTGTGACTCTGAACTCTTTTGTTATTGACTATTACTGCTAGAGTCTGCAATTTCCCCTGAGTTATGGCAAGATTCAGGGTTATTCTTTGACTTCAACAGATGGATGCCATGCTTTTTGATTTGTAGCTGATTGGTTCACACAAAAGCACCGTTTTTCCGTCTTGATTTCAGAGCTGATATTAGACAAGGAAATGCTCCCGGTCTAGTGTTTGAGGTCCACCGTGACCAATCGGCTCCCACATTCCCTCTCAGTAGATGCAGGGGCTTCTCATTCAAACAGATCCTGGCAGATTACGGGCACTGTCATTGGTTTACATTTGCTTTGCTGTTTGCTGGGTCACTGAGGCGAATAAGGGGAGCGAGGGCTGGAGATGCAGGGCCTCCAGGAGGCAGCTGGACATGTCAGGGTCTGTCACTGGGTCATATATACCACGCCGAGGCAGCTGAACTGCAGATGTTTCATTGCAGGTTGCGTTCAGAGCTTTCTCTTGAGGTCCTGTCAAGCGTGGTGGACTTTCTTTTAACCCCTCTCGCTGGTGAAATGGGACTCCGCTCCACTCCATAGATATGTAGATTGTTTCCTGTCAACGGCAGCGTGGAAAGGCACTTCCTGCTGCTCCGTGGCTGTGATAACAGAATGGCTGAGTGGACAGTTCCAACATGAGTTTTAGCTTCAGCTTTTTCGCCACAATAGAAACACGACTGCAGGGACGGCGATGTTGTGTCAGTCTCTGTGGTTCAAAACCAAATATCTTGGTGTTGATTTGATGGAGTCTTATATATTTTGCATTGACAACCCTGGGATAGATTGTCCTGATTTATGGTGCCCAGAGGACACACCATCATCAGCTTGGTCATTCTGTGAATTTCCTTTAAGTGGCTCCAGTGGCTGAGTTTTAATTCATCCTGTAATGTATCTCATCATCGAGAAGGAATGGTGCAAGGGCAAGATTCATGGTGCCCAGCGGATACACCATCGTTATCGTTAACTTGAGGTTCATCTGTCTTGTCTTTATATCACACTGCACATGTTTTATCGATCCTGTTAGTTAGCTCAGCATCTTCTTGAATGACATGTGTGAGATTGAGTGCAGATGGAGGTTTGTAGCACCTTGTTAAGCCATATGGGACAAATACGGTGCTTTGTGAGTATGGGCTGTATAAAGATGCTCTGTATTTTCCAGTAGGAATGGTGCATTGCAACTCAATGCAAACATGAATTGGTCCTAGAGGATAGATCGTCATCAGCTTGGTGACCCTCCGACCTTTTCTTTAGATGTTACCATGGTACTTTTTAATTTGTCCTGTTCAATATCTCAACAAATTCTCAAAGGAATAGAACACTTTGGTTAAGACATTCATAGCACCCAGAGGATTTACCCCAATCCCAGTCACTTTTCTTCTTTCTTCTCCACATCTTTTGGACTTGCTGTGTTGTCAGGTCAAACTCTTTGGGAGTCTGGTAAGTGTGCGCACCCAGGGGTATTAGCACCGGATGGGGTCAACAGGGTGGTGGGTGTACTCTGGGGCTGTAAACTCTTATGTGTATGTAAACCGAGACTCAAATAATCCTCGGTTTCCCTCCCTGGTTACTCAGTGAGGGGTATCATAAATCCATCTGGAGCTTCACGTATAGACTGCCGCGCCTCACTCTATCCTGGGAAACTCCTGTTCATGATAACGCCTCAGATCTGGGAGCAAGGAGCAGACGCCTGGACTCATGTCGTGACAAATACCAGGCACATTAATAGAAGCAGACTTGTCCAGACTTGGATCAGGTCTTATTGACCCACATTCAGGCCGGACCGCCCTCACAATCAACAGGCACGTGACGCAAACACGCTGCCGTGAAGCTAAGGTCAGAGGTTAAGTGTCCGGGTCTTCAAAGCTGCGTATCTCCCCATGTGGTTCGAGTTGTTTGAGCTGCAACAATATTCCTGTCAGTGAGGAATTAGTCTTCGCAACGTGCCAGCGAATGTTTGACCTTAAAACTTTGGACTGCCCGTGCTTCGTGCCTGAAAAGCCGTTTGTCTTAAACCCTAACGTCAAACATGAGTCTTGTCAAAGGACCTCTGGGACTCGCCCCCCCCCCCCCCCACGTCAACAGCCTTGTGTGCGAGGGGGGTTTGGAAGGAGTGTTTCCAGAAAGTTCACTTAGCGAATGTGCGTCTGCATCTGTTCCTGCATCTGTTCATGGTGAGGCAATGAGAAGGCTTGTGATTCATAAAATTAATTTTGGTCCAAATCCACAGAGGCGGCTGTCCGTGCCCGTTGTTATGATGTCATCTGTTTTACACAGTCCAAACATACTCTACACACACACACACACACACACACCACCCTGCGAGAGACCACAGGGTCATTTTCCTCAGTGGGGAAAAAAAAGAACTGTTGTTGATATCTTGACAGGATGACAAAGATCAAAGTTTGTGTAATGCTCTTACTCACACACTGAGTCTTTCTTGCTGGGGTTTGACCGCAGAGGGATGACCGTGGCTCCCCCGCCCCTCTTGCCCCGGGGGCCGAGTGATGGGAACCTCGCAGCGCAGGCGGCACACGTGTCGGCAGCGGCCCCCGGCTCCCTCTGCTGCCCTGCCAAACACTGGTCAGAGAATGACTTACAGACACCCAGGAGACAGCAGGCAAACCAGGGCAGAAAAAAAGTAGCTCAAAGAAAAGAAACAACTGTCAGCTTTGGCCCAGAGCTGTATTTATAACATGAGCACAAAGGCCTGCATGCATCTGGAAATCTTCTCCCGAAAGCCTGCTCCTGCTTTTCAGGCAACATCTACATTGGTACATTTTTGTTTGAAAACTCATCAGCTCTGTTACGGCGACGCCTGGCACCCACACTACTCCAGTTTATTGACCCCGTCTTATTTTGAAAACCCCGGGGTAGCATTTTAGGCCGGACAGGCAGAAACGCTCAGAAACCCTGACACTGATGATTGGGTGTTTTGGTCAGGACGCAGCCTTCACTGATTCGCCAGGCTCCTTTGACATGACCCCCATCTGGAAATGGACCGTGTGGACAGAGATCATTTTAGTTTGAAAATGCCATTGATATTCTGATATTCTGCTCAGGGTTCATATTGTCTGATGTATATAAAAGCTGACTTTGTATGTTATTTGTGAGCATGTCCTTATTCACAACCTCACAGTGTTATGTCTTTTTCCTTTTTAGTGCTGAGTCACTGTTTTGTGTTCCTGACTGGGAAATCAACATTGTCCTACATTTCATTGTTCCTCACTGCGGCGTCCCTGTGCGGTGCAGTGCTGCAGGGTTGAAGTCTCTGAGGTTATCAGCGGTCCTGTGGCGGCCGGACGCACGCTGTGTTATCAACCGTTGGCTGACCCCGGGTCAGCTGTGTGGGCTGCTTGATGAGAGGCCTCAGGCTTGTTTTTCTCTCTGTCTGCATCCGCTTCTCATTCTGCTGTTTCCACATTTGTTCTAAACCCTCAGATCGCTCTCTCTCTCTCTCTCTCTCTCTCTCTCTCTACACACACACACACACACTCATAAAGTTTCTGTTAAATGATTTCTTATTTTTATGGCTTCTTTCATGAGGATCCACTGGGAGTGGAGAGTAAACTGAATCCCCTGATTACATAAACACTTCTCTTCAATCGAGCACATCCCCCCCCCCCCCCCCCCCTTTCTGACAGCGGAAATCACCCCCCCCTCCACATTTCTGACAGCGGAAATCAATAACTGTCTCCGAGCTTTCTCTGATCACACGGTTCCACTCTACGCATGCAATTAAAGCGCTCACCCTGTCGCTCTGTCTCTGTGTTTTATCTCTTAGGTGTGTCTGATGTGACGCCAGCGGGCTGGCTCGGGGAACTGGACTTCAGTACAATGTAGACACCGAACAAAGCAGACGGAGTCAGAGTCTGAGCGCCGAGCCGACAGAAGGAAGGAGGGAGAGTCCAGGGAGGAGAAACAACAGCTGTGCCGAAGTGACAGCAGCAGAAGATAAGAAGCAAGGGAAGCCAAGAGAGAGAGAGAGAGAGAGAGAGAGAGGGGAAAAGACGGGAAGCAGCAGACTGTGAATCATTGAACCTTCTGTGCCAAGCGGGGGTCACCTACTCCTTCCTGTGGAGCGTCCACTCACACTTTCGTCTCGGCCGGAGAAGGATCACACCCTCGGCTCTCGGTCCTTTTCAGGGCACCTTTTCACCTCAGTGAATCCGAACAGAGGGAGACTCCAGCCGCCGTCAGCATGTGCCATGTCATTGTCACCTGCCGCTCCATGCTGTGGACTCTGCTGAGTATAGTGGCTGCGTTCGGAGAGCTCATCGCCTTCATGAGCACTGACTGGCTGGTGGGATTTCCCCGGACCCCGGACGCCGTCTTCGGCCCCCATGGGGCCACCACCGCCGGGGAGGCCTACAGGCCCACCCTGGGCATCTACGGCCGCTGTATAAAACTGCCCCACCTGCAGCGGGGGATCCTGTGCGGTCCGTACGCGGTGCACTTTGGGGAGATAGCCAGCGGGTTCTGGCAGGCTACGTCAATCTTCCTGGCTGCGGGGATCCTGCTGCTGTGCGCCGTGGCGTTCATCTCGGTCTTCACCATGTGCTTCCAAAGCATCATGAAGAAGAGCATCTTCAATGTGTGTGGACTGCTGCAAGGGATCGCAGGTGAGAGCCATACGCACCACAACACACGTTCAAGGTTTCAAGCACACAAAATCTCGTTTAGGACCACCAAAACCCTAGGGCCGGCCCTGGTGAGAACAATCAAAAGTGATTTTTTTCTGCCATTTTTTCATAATTGCCTCCATTGTAACTGCCTGAGTGGATGTTTACAACCTGCAGTTTAGTCTTTAATATGTTTTCAGTGTTGTGTTTGTTTCCTCTGTAGCCGATGAGCGTCTGATTAGGGCTTGAAATCTTTCAGTGGAATGAAATGTTTAACAATTTAGAGCGACAGAATGAAAGGGAAATGTCAGTTTTGGCCTAAACTCGCGGGGACAGTGGAGCCAGTGAAGCTATCTCAGGTCATGACGCCCTCATTGTTTGTGTTTGTTTCCGTGGCGTTCCTCAAGGTAAATGAAAAGTTACGTGTTCAGCTGAACACATTCATTACAAAGCGCCACAACTTCCACGGCCTCAATTGTGTGTTTGGGCGTTGGTGGCGCCTTCAGTGAAATTGCGCCTCAACCGGCCTGGACTTTAAATCACACGGCAACTTGTCTCTTGTCACTCGTTGCTGCTCCCATCCAAATATTTACCTCCTGCCCCGTCGGCCTGAGCTTTTCTGTCACCAGATTAGGAAAAAAGTCATTGACCACGCATGCGTATCAGAGTTTATGTGTGAAGGGTGTGTGTTGCTGTGGTCTTGAGGCCACTTTGACTCACTGTGGTGAATTATGGGAGGGAGGAGGCCATGAGATCAGTCCAACCTCCTCCTTTCTCAGAGACTGTAGCTCTCCGGTGATTATGTCTCTCCTCCCCCCACAGTTGTTTATTTGGTACATGCCCAAACAGAGGAGGTGGGCGTGCGGGCTGGACCCGGCTCCATGCGGCTCCACTGACCTGAAACATGGTTTGAATCCCGTCAGCCAGTGAGCGATGAACGGGGGAAACTCTCCGTGCGACACGCGTTGCTGTGTGACAGTTTATTGGATTAGATGATGTAAGGCTCAGGCTGAGGGAACAGACGCCTTAATCATGCGTATGAGGCAATGGTGGGCGATGTTGCGAATGAACAAGCAGGACTCCGAGGCATTGTTGGATTATTGTGTGGTTTTCACATCAGCGTGATGAAGTGCTTTAATTTAATCAAATGGATTAACCAACACCAGACATTCCTTGTCGCTTATTTCACATGTAAATACTTTCTAAATGGATTTTCTGCATTGTTTGTCTAAAAGGCTGTTTGGGACTTTAAAAGGAGAAAATCCAGAATCGACCTGCGAACACGACAACAGCTGTGCTCAAGTTGTTTTCACTGTAGTGAGTAATCAGTCCAGTGGTGGATTGCTGCATTCAATGTCAGGACTGATATTAATTAGCTCAGGAATTCTCTCAGGAAATTGATTTTCAGAGGTGGGAAGAGCAGCTGTTTTATTTCCCTTAAGCTTTAAAAGCCAAGTAAACCTGATACACCTGTCGGTGGTTTTATTTCATTTTTTTAAATAAATATCTAATATGAAAAAGGATTTGTGTAGTTCTGCTTTAAAAAAACAAGTGGACTGAGTTCTCCGGGGAGCAAACTATGACACAACTTGTTTTCGCTCCCCTCAAACGCATATTTGGCCTTTCGTCATATGCCTAATGCCTTTCAGCAACATAACATTCCTTGTGTTTTTTATTTAAACATGGGTTGATTCATTGGTCTGGCTCTAAATCAGTCGTCGCTTTGCCAATAAATTGATAAATGTGGTCATTTTGGCCGGGCTATGAGTTTATATAGGTCTGGTGTGTAATGGAGACACATTTGAAACACACTGAACGTACAGACCATTCTGGGATATAACAGTCTGAAGTGTCGATTTAATAAGATGCATGTATGGGCTTATTTATGTTGCCACAGGAGGAGGGGTAGTCTTTGAAGTGCACAGTTTCACTGTACTTCGGATTTTAGGTCGATCCCAAAACGAATCTAACGCAGTATTGACAGACGCTGTTGAGATGTTTTCAGACACATGGTGCAATCATCACTTGATATCCTGCTGTTGACCATCTATATAAAGGCCTGAGAGAATAAGGTAATGAAAGTAGGGAAATGCACTGCTGAGCCTCCTCATTGTGGAGAAGATGAGGAAGAGGAAGAGGAACAGGAAAGGGGGCGACGGGAGCATCAAACAGCAGAGGAGGCAGGGAGGGTTTCCTCCTGGAGTTTAAGCTCGATAACCCTTTAACCACTGGGGGAGATGAGACCCATCAGTACGGCAGGTCGCATCCAGCAATGCGGATCAACCATCGCTCGGTCAGCGCACTGGAACCATCTTCAGCTTGAGCGGCCGTCTTTCCACGAGGCCTGTGAATGATATCACTCTCGCTGATATCCGCCACCACGCCGACTCCTCTCCTAATCATTATTTCCACAGCGACTGCCGACCCTCCGGTAATGAGAAAACTGGAGCCAGACGGCAGATGTTTGGGGAAGTGATTGACCTCAGATGGGAAGAGTGCGAGGCCGTCGCCAGAGTTGGTCGCGTCATTGCACTGGAGAACCTCCAAACCCCCATTAACCTAGTCGTCTCATCCACTGATGTCACTTGTGCTTTTTTACTCGTTGACCTCCCCTGTGACACACTTTTCGGATGGCAGTTTTTTTCAGATTCCATTCCCGCGTCTTTACGTAATGGAATGGCTAAAACAGACTCTTCTTCTGAGGGTCAGCCGAGTAAACTCGTTTAAGGGCCCCTGAAGGGTCCTTACACCCTCCGGTTGGTGTGTTAGACTACCTGAAAGGGAATTCTCTGTACATTTACACGTATTCTCATTCATGTCGAAAAGGATTAGAGACACGACGGCAAACAAACTCGGCCGTAAAGCTGTCTCCAAACCTGGTGCGTTTGGTGTCGAATGCTTTTATTACCTGCTGTAAACGTCCCCCTCCAGCCCGTCACAAGTGTAACCAACTCTAATCTCCAGACTCTGGGAGTGTGGAGGGGAGAAAGGAAAACAAAACCTTTACAGGAATTCGAGCAGCGTTACTGTCTGGTGATGACTGAGAATAGGAGCGCTGAATCACCGGCTCTCGCTGACAAACACGCGACTACTATTACTATTTCTTTCCTGGATACCTGTGTTTACAGCGGAGGTTTGTGTTTCCTTGGTAACGTCAGAGGCGGCTGCAGCAGTGGACAGTAGTAAGAAGTGTTTTCTGAAGTGTGTTCTCTGAATACTGAGCCTGTAAACCATTTCAAGTAGAGACCCAGATACCCAGTATTTCACCTTGAGGGAAACTTTTTCCACACCCTGGCTTCCACCTAATAGATACAGGTGAACATTGAGAGCTCTCCAATGGTGGAGAATGAAAATAGATATATTGCACATGTATTTAAAAGTTGGACATAGGATGAGATGAAAAAATAAAATAAAAAAGAGAAGTCAAGAAGTCATCAGCAATATAGTCAATAATTGAGGGATTTGATTTGTGTATGTTATGTTTTGATCAGAATACTCTATCTTAGTTTCCAGGTTTACGTCTGTGGCTCATGTCCAATTAAAAGGCCAGCATCAACAAGGAGCAGAAATAGAAAAATCCCAATGCCCCCCCCTCCCCCTTACTCTTGGATCCCAGATGTGGACCTGGCTTCTCCTCATTATTTTCCTGAAAAGGGGAAAGCTGGCCAGATTTCTTTGGAGCAGAGTGTGGAGCTGCGTTACAAGGTGGAGGCAGAGGTTGGAAACAGGGGGGGGACCGGTTGGTTAGTGGGTTAATTGCTCGGCTGGTGGTGGCAGGGAGTCAGTCTCCCAGAAATAGATTGATGGTGGAGAAGTGTCTTTGTTTGGAGCTCGACTGAGACAAGAGCCAGTGCAGTGGGAGCAGTGAGGAGTGGAAGGGTGGAGCGCAGTGGGATATTAGGTTAGAGGGCCTTTGGTCTGTGTGCGTCTGTGGCAGGGGAGGAGGAGGAGGAGGAGGAGGAGGATGGGGGTCTTCGGAGAGGTGGGGTTTGGGAATTAGAACCATACCTTCAATCCATCACTGAAGCCAGTCTGGACGTCAGGGCAAAGCAGCAACATGTGGAAAGAATTTATGACCTAGTTTTCATTTCCTTGTTTAATACGATATTGGGTGCTTTAAGAGCAAGAGAATGGGAGGAGAGAGAAAGGAAGCAGAGAGAGAGGGGGAGGAAAAGAGGGAGAGATTAGGAGAGAATGAAAGGAGAAGAGTTTCACCTCCACGCTTGTTTTTATGAGGCAGAGCGGCGAGGCGAGGAGGAGGAGAGGCGAGGGAGTCGGCGAAAAACATTCAGGTCTGAAATTCTCATCTGCTGCCTGGCTCATTTATTATCAGTCATTTTATTGTCGGGAGCGTTTCCCGCTCCTCCAGCTCACTGCTCCTCCACCATGCAGGATATTTAATACAAGTCCCCTCCTTAAAAAATATAAACTTTATTGACCTTGAATGTTTCACAGAGTTTTTTAAATTGATTCATCCATCCATGAATTGTATGGATGCACCATGTCTGGGTCCAGGGTCAGATCGTGAGCTCTCGGGCCCCCTGGGCACAGACGGGCGAGACCCACCTCCTTGCTCTTTTTTTTATACATTCTCTCCATTTTTTTTTTAATGCTCCAGTCTTTAATTTGTTGAACACACCAGAATCCTCACGATGTTGAATCACCTGGAGAGGGAAGGTCGTGTTTCGCTGCGTGGGCCTAGCGTCTGTCAGAAACGCGACCTCTGCACTGAAGTCGAGTCAGCGCGGCAGCAGAAATGGGTCACGGTAACACAGGAAGTGACCACCCCCCCCGTCCTTCCAGCCGAGACGCCGGAGGGTCGGCCGGGGACTGGAGCAGACGGCGAAACCCTTTCGTTTGCCTTTTCCTGTTGTTCTCCTCTCGTCGTCGTGCACTGGCCCAGCAGCTCCGGGTGCCAAGATTCAGTCAATAAGTCGTCGCGATGGTCTTCAGTCACGTTTTGGATGTCAGGAAGCTGTGTGTGTGTGTGTGTGTGTGCGTGTGTGTGTGTGTTTTGGCCTGATGAGATGCTTTGAATGACAGTGGGGCAGGAAACAGACAGGAACAGAAACTTGTTCGATGGATTGTGGGTTTTTGAGCAGATGCTGATGTTAGCCGATCAATTCTAGTCAAGTCAAAACAGTTACTAGTCAAAATGTAAAAGCCTTCGCTTTGATGTACACAGGAATCTAGATAGACAGCTCATTCACTGAGAGGATACATTCATTTGAATGCCCTGCTTTATTTTGATAAGCCACCATCAGTTGACTGACTCCTCCCTGTTTCCCGTGTGTCTCAGGTCTGTTTCTGATCCTGGGTCTGATGCTGTTTCCCGCTGGCTGGGGTTCAGACAAGGTGCAGCTGTACTGCGGCCAGGACGCCGCGCCGTACCGCGCCGGCCTCTGCTCCATGGGCTGGGCCTTCTACACGGCCATGGGCGGCACGGTGCTCACCTTCATCTGCGCCGTGTTCTCAGCGCAGGCCGAGATCGCCACCTCCAGCGACAAGGTGCAGGAGGAGATCGAGGAGGGCAAGAGCCTCATCTGCCTCCTCTGAGGCACGGATGCTGAAGGCAGACAGACCATCAACACTCGCTGTCCAGCCGGCGCGTGAAATGGAGACCCCCTGAATTGTTTACCACTAAAACTGACTCTCGTTCTGTGTCTGTGTGTGTTTATGTGGGAGAACCCTACAAGTGCCAAGTTCTTCTTTTTTTTTTTTCTTCAGTGTGTGTGTGTCTCTGTCTTTCTGCCACTAGGGGTGCTGTGTATGTTATTGTATTCATGTGTAGCCATGCGGACGCCCAGACAGGCTTCGTCCGTCACCACATGCTGTGTAAATAAGTGTGATTATATATATATATATATATATTTTGTACATAGTTACGATCACGGAATGATCCGAGCTGGGCCGATGATGTCACTCTTGCCTTAAGGAAAAGAAACACACACTGGCGTTGCCTGCAGACCACGACCAGTGACCCTGGACATGTTAACTGTTTGAGTATGAACTCGAGGGAACCACTACACAGTCTGAATAAACTACTCGCAGAACGAAAAGGCCTTTAGCTCCGAGCGGACGTCCTCAAAGCTCGCAGAATGTACTGTTGTAGGAATGATTGATGCGTTTGCAGACCCTTGAAATGTATCGGCGAAACTGCACGAGGACGAGCGAACGATGTTCTGCCGCGCGTGCGTTTCGTCTCTCCTCCCTTTTTTTTTTTTTTTGCGAGAAGCGTGTTTGAAATTAAACAAACGTTAATCCTAGCCTAAACTGAGAGGCGGGGCCTGTGAAGGGTCTCCGCCCCCCGACCCCCTTCAGCGGACATCCTGCGACCTGCGCACAAAGACGTGGACTGAGATGCGAGGACATGTCAAATGAAGTATTGCAGTTTCAGGGAGTCTCTTGAGTTGTGGATGGAGTCCAATCTGTTCTCATTTGTTTCTGCCAAATGAATAAAGAGCCGGGGGAGTGAGGAGAGAAATCCAGTTTGTCTCAGTTTGTAAAGAGTGAGAGGAGGAGGGGGGGGGGGGGGGGGGGGGGGGGGGGGTGCATCCAGTTTGGAGGCAAGACCTCGGTTTGGCCTCAGGTGGGGGTGGGTGCGTTTTCCATCCAGTGGATGATCAGTTTTTCCACTAATGCAGAACTGAACTGTGTGTGTGTGTGTGTGCGCCTCAAACTGATTACACTAGAACTAAAGCAAAGTTTTTAGGCACTTCGATTTGCATTTCAAGCCTCTTTATATGTCAACTCCACTACACGGACGGATCATGAGACAGGACAATGGTTGGTGTCTGATTCTGATCCTTTTGTGTTGCTGGAACATTTTGAAGGTGCAGTCCAGTGATTGAAGTGGTTGAAATTGCACTTCTTATTGTTCTGCTCTATTATTTTAACAGCTGTAGTAATTTTGGTTAATATAAAGATTAACAAAGAGATGAATGGATAAGATGATTAACGCCACAGTTCAACCCGTGGTCCTTGTCCCATTCAGTCTAAATACGAAATATTAAATGTTTGTCAAAAGACGACCTCTTTCAAAGCTGAGTCACAGGAAACGAAAAGGTCAGGCTCACACAGTTCTGGAAATGTATTCAGCGGAACTTGGTTTCATTTCTTCTTGAAGCGTCCCACAGACCTGCCCAGAGTTCCCAGGGTCACCAGATAAACCAGCTGAGGTCTATCTGGTGACCCTGGGAACTGCTGAACTCATGAACCACAAGAATTGGATCAAACTAGTTCCATCACGAGCAGCTCGGCCTGCAGACTGAGTTCTTGTTGTTTTGATGCCTTTAGTACGTTAAACTTAGATCATCAGTTACATTATTTAACTGATCAGTTTAATAATTATTATAACTGATGATAACAACATACGCTTAAAATTGTATGATGCTATTTTTTAGTGTGTTCGTCTGTCTGTCTTTTGTATGTCTGTATCTGTCTGTGGGCGTCCGTCGACTCCCTCTCCAGATGTTCCACCCTCCCTGTTCCCTGCGGACTACAGACAGATCTCTGGCACAGCCCTGTGGCCGCCGTCCTCCACCAGTGCACTCGAACTAAACACGGAGCTTGATGACTTCCAGATTATGACAAATCGTGCAATCCCAAAGTCGGGCCTGTTTTCCCTGCCAGGGCCTTTTAGTCACGCCTCTCATTTTCCTCCCTCGCAGAAAGCATCAGAGGTGGGAGACAGAGCCTCTGAGTTTCACCTCTGTTCACACCTGGAGGAGACAAAAAGGTTGAAACTCAGAAGCCCCCTCCTCACATTCAGCAGGCTGTCAGGAGCCAAAAACCACATCTTATTGAGTCATTATTTGTTCATTGTACCATCTTTGTACACACTGTAGAGTTAATATATTATATGCATGAAGATAAAGGTGGCGAGATTATTGGTTCCCAGACTGTGTCAGACTCCTGGGTGCAAAAGAAAAGATACATGTTTAGGAGCCACTTTTCATGAGGTGTGATTCCCACATTAAATGCTTTATATCACCTTGAGTGACTCACACACACACACACACACAGAGTTATGGACGAGAGGCAGAAGCCCCCTCGAGCCTGTGAGAGATTGTTATCCCTTTATTCCTCATCCGTGCCCCTTCCTGTTGGCAGTGAACTGCGTCTGCTACCAGTTTCCTCTGGACTGAGAGTGTTGCTCTGCTTTATTTCACACAGACCTGGCCCTGGCATTGTCTTTCACTCTGTGTTTTTTTTATTGTACAGAGGCTTTAAAACCGGACTGTTATTGTCACTGCTACAATAATGTCAAACCAGTCCATCCATTGTTTTTTCTATTTATTCCTCAATTTGGTGTCAGGCGTCTCACACAGGCACAGGGAGGACGTGCAGACTCCACACAGAAGCACTGAACATGGGATTCAAACCAGGGGGGCAGTGAGGCATCAGTGCAAACCACTGCGCCGCTGCGCCGCCCTAATCTCAACCAAAACAGTATTCAAACAAGTGAATCTGCCAGGGCGGCCGCAGCAGCCGCTCCCTCTGTCTGAACTTTACGAGACATAATCCACCAGAGAAAAAGGAAAAGTGACGTGTGCTTTGTCTCCCGGCAGGAGACCAGTGATCAGCCAGTTAGTCAGTTTATGAGGAACACCTGCGTCCCTGCCGTTCAGGGTGGAATCAGCCGATGAGGGACACAGTCCTGCAGACTCAGGTCAGGAGCTTTGGTTGAAGAGGCAGAAATGTGTTTTTAAAAACATGACTGTGGTTTGTTGGAGCCAGGCGAGCTGGTGTGTGTGTGTGTGTTATTTTGCTGATCTCGGGGCATTTTCCAGCTCCTCTGTGGAACTTACTTTGAATATGGATAAAAAAAACCAACAAACGGCTGAATTGAAGCAGTTGCATCACATTGTCATTGGGCATGAGGTCATCACGTGTGTGTTTGTGCTTGTGATGTGTAGAGACTGCTCAAACGCGGACAGATGAGACGATGGATGAAGCAGAAACAGTGTCAGTTGTTCATGGTTCAGTGTGCACTCGCAGTGACTTCATAGCTGAACTGTTGTTCCCAAGATGATAAGTCAGACAAAATAAAACACTTAATTTATTAATGTGTCTTTGAGAGAGATTTAAAGAAGATAAGATCTTATCATGATTACACACCTCATGGAACCATTTAGTGAATCATACTTGAGATTTCCTCAAAGGAGTTTTTGCGAGAACATGATTGTCCTTCCATGGAGTTTTGTTAAGTGGTGAAGAACCAAGTCACTTTTGTTTTTCTAAATACTAAGACAGAGGATTCATCTGAAATCAACAAATGTAATCTGTAACACATCCGCACTGACGTGTCCACATGCTGGGTCAGTACTGCCCCCCTCTGGCTTCCAGCTGCCAGTGCAGCCCGAGACCTGCTGCTCCTCTGCATTTCAATCCTGCACAGAGGGTTGATTCCTGTTTAGCAAAGAAAGCGCATCCTCCTCTCACACAACAAATACGAGAGAAGAGGTACAGAAGAAGACTTTATTCAGTGCTGAAACCATAAATATACAAAACTCAACTGCTCGACATGCGACTGAGGGTGAAACCAGAGTGCCTCTTCAAGTTGCACACACGTTTAGAGCAAACTGCCACCATCAGTAAATCAGACAAACATTCCACCGTGTTAGTCTGAATAATTTAATGTTAGAGAAGCTTCTGAAAGTTTTCATTTGGTTCTCACCGAGCACTATTTAAATCCACAGTTCACATTACAGTCCACCTGTCGCCTTTTTCGCATGTGTAGTTTTTTTTAAGACAACGTTTTTTGAGTCATAACAGCAGGAATCGCTTTAAGGAACAATCTCGTCATGTTTGCACATGCCAACGTGAAATAAAAGAGGCAAAGAAGGCATGTAGCAGCCTTGGAGGATACTCAGAGAGATCAAATTCAAAAACAAATGTCTCGTCTCCAGGGAGAAGGATCCAGACTCTGCCCTGCACAAATATTAGTTCCTCTCTATTTACACTCCCGACACATCACATGCAAAAGGCTTCACCGGCTTTAACACGAGATGCAACTGAGAGAAATTAGACACAGTGAAACTCCACAGACACACAAACACACTCTCAGACATTTGCGCAGGTAAAATGCATTTGAACATCATTCATGACCACAAACTGGTAATTTAACAAAGGGCCTCATCTTTAGATTTGATTGCCCATCTGACTGTGCAAGATATTAATATTTTAATAAGCAAAACATTAAGAGAATACCCCCTGAACTTTACTGGCCTCGTCTGTCGTCTTATTAACTTATTGCAACATGTTAATTTGCAGTATGTATGTGTATTTAAATCTAGGTGTCAGTCTCTGTTCAGTATATTGATATATTCAGTACATTTTTTCTCCTTCATGCAAGTGAAGAGCACATCCTGAGTACGACTGAGGTAAATCTCCAAGTCGCAGAAAAGCTGGAAAGGAATGAAACGTTCCTCTCAGAGACGAACATGCAGCTGTATGTACAGAACAGTGTGTGTTATAGGCTCCATGTGAAAACTACACTGAGCCCAGCTGGTGCATGTTAGAGCCTACGAATTATACTAATGAGCAGGAAGGCGTGAGGCCATTCTAATAGATAACATTTCATTTGCACCGACTGGATAAACAATCTAATGGCCGGATTTAAAGTGCAGCTTGGTGTGACTTCACTGTGGATATAAATGATCAGTAGAGGCAGAACATTTGAAGCAAAAAAAAAAAAAGTGAATCCCCCTCGAAACAAAACAATCTCTTAAGTATCAAACACTGCTGAAGATGGAAGAGGTTTGTTAACAGTTAAAAGTAGCTCGGATTGGCTTTAATTTAGATGATGCACATTTTCCACAGTGGACTGACAAATCCAAATGATAACTGGCAAAATCCTTGATAGAAAAAGAACCCCTCATCCCAGCCATAGCCTGCAGGAGTGACTGTTTGATACTTAACTGACGAGACGGGAGAAAGACGACACAGCTTCTAAAATCCAATTCTGACGAAAGCAAACAGAAAGCAGAAGGCAAGGCAGTGAACTGGAATGCACAGCATTCATCTTTGACGATACAAAATCCCTCCACCAGGGGCAGCAGTGATAAATGATGTACCCCAGCAAAATAAATCTCAGGATTCTCATTGGAGGGCGCTGCATTACTTCCATTAGTCCGACAATAAATTAATTTTAAAAACGCTAAGTAGTGATTAGGTTGATAAGTTAAAGGAACACACAGAGCTTCGTAGACTGAGCTGAGAAATGCCCGAGGAACTTCATGGAGTCGTACTGGGTTCGTCTACATTACAATCAAGTCTACACGCAGGACTGGAGGCTGGACAGACGTTTATATAGGCACACAAACAATCATTAAGTTGGCCACACACACACACACATATATGGAAATAAAGTCGAGCACGCTGGTTGAGTGGCATGAGTGCAGCGTCCACGAGGGGTTCCCAGAGTCAGAGATGAGTGTGTGTGATGGTGGTGGAGCCATGAGCCGGTCTGAATCGTCCCAGTAGTGGTTTCCTCTCAGATTAAAAAGGGGGGAGGACTCTCCATGTGTTTAAACAGGCCACTTGGCTCAAGGGAAGCTGGGGGCTACAGAAGAGGAGTGTTGGACGGAGAGTCGAGCAAGCTCTCTTGGGCCGATCAGACCTGCTCCTTGAAGTTTGCTTGTGCGGCCCTGGAGGCAGCATTAGCGGCGGCAGTCTGGACCGTCTTGTTGGTCATGACGCCCGTGGCAAACTCCTGCTGGGCCTTCTCGAAGCTGGCGCCGGTGGTGCGGTACATCGCGTGGACCTGGTGAGGAGAAAAGACGATTTGAAGCTGGGCAGGCGGTAGAGGACTGTACTTGAATGCATCTCCGTGCAATTGCTGAAGAAGTTGTACCTTTTTGAACATGATGAGGGACATGACGGCCAGGGAGGTGAAGAGAGCAGCGATGAGGATCATTATAATGCCCACTGGGATGCTGCGATTCAGCCCAGTCAAAGCCGAGATCCACCCACTGAGAAGAAGACATTCAGTAAAGGTCTGGTCTGATCATTGTGATGTTTTAGGCCTTTAGGACTTTAAATTTAAATGTCGTGTTTTGTTCAAATTGTTGAAAGATAACGTTTTCCCAAATGTTTAAAATGTTCTGATGAGCAAATATTTGAGAGCCCATCAGACGTTTGACAACTAAAATATTATGCTGCTCTGAAAAGTCTGAATATACTAACAATGTCAAACAAATGTCTTTCTGCTTTGAGGATCATTGCACTCAGAATAAATTGAGCCGTCTCTGGTTCTTTCGCTCTTATTGCCTTACCTGGCGCCCCAGCCTGAGATGCCGATGCACTGGATGACGTAGATTCCAAACTGACAGATGTACACGAAGAAGAAAATGAAAAATCTGAATGAGCTGTCACTCCTGCAGAGAAGAAGAAGAAGAACATGAGGATTTTTTTTTTTATTTCATGTCCTGGTGTCAAATGCATTTTCTGTGTTTTGTTATTTCACATGATGAAATGTTTTTTATTATTACAGCGTGTAAACTGTTTTTCTCTTGCTGTTCATGTGCAGTGCCTGTTTGAAGCCTGCCTGTTTTTTTTTTTGTTTTTTTTGGTCTGAGTTGCAGCTTTGCAGCAGATGCAGCTTTCTTTCTGAAACTGACCTTTGATCTAAAGGTTCTTTCTCTGATTTTATCGTCAGTGTTTTTCATAAAACATCTGGCTGTCTCGTCTGTAAGTTTGAAGATTTGCTTCACCAGTGTTACTTTTCCAATGCACGTCAGCTGTTTCAGAGGTCTGTTAAGCAAGTGACACATTCTTTGGACCAAAGTTCACAGCTTTTCAAAATAAAAGCACCATGAATGCACTCACTGTTAAACGTTGCAGTAAAAGAACAAAAGTTGAATTTTACTTTCGAGAGAGATTGCAAAAGAGGAAATGACACTGTGAAGGGAACTGCTGTGATGGAGATCATCACCCATGACTCCCATGAATGTCTGTGTCAGGCAGATATGATGAAATTTAAAGAATCCAATGATCAGACTGGTCTTTGTGGAATGTGTAGATGCTCACCTGAAGGCTCCATAGAGTGGTCGGTACCAACAGACAAAAGAGCAGGGCGTAAAAAGCAAGAACCAGAGGATGGCCAGGCCAAAGTCCACCCCACGTGCTGTGTCCACACAGAACCAGGCCAGACAGCCGATCATGTTAAAGAGCAGCGTCCCGGTATGAACTGAGGCACGAGGAGACAAAATAACAGTAAATATGCAAATGGAGGAATGAGTGAAAGTGGGACAGTGTGCGATCCCTGGTGTGTTACTGCATACTGAGGGTCAGAGAGCAGGAGTCTCCAGTGTCCTGCCAAGTCAGAATCATTATGGGGGAGTGGGGAATGCTGATGCTTAATATTTTAACATGTAGCGCTGTACAGTTCTGAAACCATAAAACACACACACTTGTGGTTCTAACCAAGTGTGTGTGTAAAAATGGATTTTACATCACAGTGTGACATATGACATTATCCTGCTGACATACCACAGCTGAGTGGGGGGTGGGGAGGAAGAGACTCGTCTCTGTGCGAGTCTGGGAAAGGTCCATCTTGTGTGAAATTCCCTGTTTTAAATCAGATCACTTTCTGTGACCAAAAAAAGAGAGAGAAGGAATCTTTGCCATTTATCTGAAGTGTGTATCTAAACAAATCTTTTAGCAATCATCTGACCGAGTCCCTTCATTGGACCACATGACTGTGCCACATGTCCTCATGTCATGTGCCTGCTGAATTCCAGTCACACCAGTGACTATTCAAACGCTATTAGGGCCGAGCTGTTGAGGCAGCAGAGGGGGGAAATTAGTTTCTTATATTCAGGAGTGAAGTGGAATTCTTCTGCTGCAAGCATGTTTTCTTGAAGAATTTGTCTTTGGCCAATCGAGAGCACATTCCTGTTAGATTACTCTCAGTAAAAGAAAATGTTGCCATGGTGGAATCTTTCCAAAGTTGTGAACCCCCCACCCCCACCCCCGTGAGTTCAAACTGCTGTGAAGTGTTCGCTGTTTGATTTCTTTCTCTTTCTAAAACTGGAATTCCGGTTGTTCCGTTGTATTTCACCGGATTGTTTTACAAGTACAACAAAGAGCAGCTCAGCACCTTTGTGCAAACTGGGCGTAAAACTATTTCCTGGTTCCGGTAAGATAACAATGATGAACAAACACTGACACTTAACCTGAGCGTATACTGATCTACAAGAGGAGGGACATCAGACCTCACTGTTACATATACTGTTCACCAGAAACTAGATTGATTAAGTGATTATTGAATCAGAATACTCCATAGTTCTCTGTTAGACTGTAGTAGAAAAGAAATTCTCCAAAAAAGCAAGATTCATCGTGTCTGGAACGTGAATGTCTGTAAGGAAAACTTTATCCTATAGCTATTTCAGTCTAAATATGGTGTACTGTTACGACGACTATTGTAATCAGAAGTAAAACTCACACATCCAGAGGTAGTACATGATCTTAACTGTCTTCTGAAACTCTACAGGAATGTCCACGGTGATGTCGTGGTAGAAACAGGGGCCCACAGGGAACTTCTCTGGGAGAGGAGGCCAGTTGTTTTTCCTTCCTGAAACAGGAGAATAAAAGTCATGATTGTGACAGGTTGTAAAGCTTTGAAAGAAACTATCAGTTCAGTTTGATTTGGGACTCGTCAGACAATTCAGTACGTTGTTTCTAGAGCTTTTTAAACAGAGGTAGCAGGATGCAGCCGCACCCTCTGCACAGTCATCCCTTCAAATACTGTTCCGTCTGATTAGAGCCGGTGTTAATGATTAAAACGTAAAGTAAGCTCAGACCAGTGAAGGGAGTGTAGGGGGAGGATACTCGAACGTAGTTTAAACTATCCTGGGCGAATGTGCATCCTAATCCTGAAGCATTAACGGTAATAATTAAGTAATCCACATTACTTGCATTGAATTTCAAAATAAATTGATTTGTAACAAATAAGCTGGACATCGACCCTACTCCTGAGGTTAGGCGCTGCTGATGGGGGGGTGTTCGGTCATGATGCAGCCTTCAGTGATTCGTCAGGCGTCAATCATGTGACCGTCCTCCAGAAACAACTGGCATTAGCTTCAGCTGCCGGGGTTACAGGAAGGGAACACGGATCATCAATTACAAGTGTGGCTGAGCCTGTCGTCCTTGCTAACAGCTGTCGTGCAGTTCACTTATGCATTTTAAAACGCAACAACTGCGTACATGTGTTGGAGATGAGCTGCTGTTCAAACAATCTCTGACAGTTCTGCAACGAATGCTTCTTGTTTGGACAGGCACACGCACGCTAAGTGATCAGGGAGTCAATCCATCAGAAAACAAGGGAACCAGCTAAAGTGGGTCCGCCCAATGTAAACCATTACATTTGACTTGTTACCACTAATGTGTACTGACACCATTTATTATCTTGGTGGCATCACTGCTGCTTGCCTCCAAGCCACATGATGTTTGTGTGGAAGTCCCTCCATCCAAGTGTCCCACTAAATCAAGATCATGGCCAAAGGGTAATTATACTTCTGTCTTCATCTTTTTGTTGGGCCAGTATTGATCTGGTGCTGACCTCCTGAAGCACTGAGTGACTGCATTTCTCTCTCTCTGCGATCCAGCTCCGCAGCCTTCCGTTCCAGCTCCTCCTGACGCCTCAAGAGCTCGGCAGATGCTCGCGTCTGCTCCTGCACACACACACACACACAATGAAAAGTCATCAACACAATAGTGAAAGTGCAGGAGACTGTATGGCAGGGTATTATTTTACAGCTCACGACAAATTCCTCGTTTCTACTTTTGGAATAAATCAATTCCCTATAGGAGGAGAGGAGGAGAGAGGCACATCACAACAACATGCTCCCCGGAGTCTGGCCGACAAATGAGATGCAGCATCACAAGTTATTTCCTCTGTCGGCCTGGAGCTAGAGCCCGGTCACGGATGCAGACAGCATCCCGCTGAGCTGCATTTCTGTCGACAAGCTCAGCATGAAACCGTCTGTCATTGTAATTCATGCTCTGCCTTCAGAATCAACCTAAATCTTTGCTGGTGCTGTTAGACAAAACCACTAGAAATGTCACAGCCTGCTCGCTTTTAACACCAAAAAAACACCAGAAAAAGAATAGGACCATTGTATATCAAGTTGCAGAATGAGCAGCAGTGTTTTTAGGTCAGTAATACCTGTGCCTGAGGCTGGGAGTAGGCTGGAGGCTCCTCTGTGGGCTTCATGATGGCGGGCTGTGTGTTGGTGGTGGGTGCAGCAGTCTTGGGTGCCATCCCTGTAGGCGCCTAAAGATGGAAACACATTCATTAATAATCAAACACCCCCAACAGTCTGATACGATGTTGGAAATCGACCAACTGATTCATCTCTCTCTCTCTCTCTCTCTCTGTATGTGGAGCATACATCTTGTGAAATGTCTTACAAATGTCCCACTTGTATTCTCAGTAATTATGGGAAGTGCAGGGGTTGGTTTGGCCTGATTTGGATAGGCTGTACCTTAAATATTAATAACAATTTGTTCTAATAATTATATTTTGTCATTTTCTTATGCAGCTCATCTGTGGAGCCACGACTCGGTTCAGTTTTAATGGCCGTTTTCTGTGGTATCTGAATTCCAAACTGCTTTTCGCAGCCAGAGTCAGGGGAGCTAGAGTTTTAAAAAAAAGGCAAAATCTATTGACCTGAAGAAAGTGGAAGGAAGGCAAAGTGTCCCGTGAGTGGAGAAGCTTGGATTCTCAATTACTTTCCAAAAAGTGACATCATGAGCGGATCTGTTTACAAGGATTGGCTTTTTGAATCATTACCACTTACTTGTTTCAAACTGATTTTAATGAATTACAGCTACAGAGCTCTCTGGTGCCACACTGTTAATCTGTGAGAATATGTAGGACTAATGTAGGACCATAAGGGAGGTGCACATTCAGCCCAGGTTTTTCTTATACTTCCCATTTACAAACACAGTTCTAAACAGAGAACAATGTATTCCGATTGCTACTGCATCATGTGAGAGTCAGAAATAACAAGGATTACTTATTAAACCTGTCAATGTTGTTCCACCCCACTGTTTGATGAATGAGCTCAGTAAATAATCTGTAAAAGCACTCACTGGTTTGGCATCTGTGAAGGGGTTGTACTCCTCCAACTCAGGAGGAGCCGCCTGTCTTGCTTGGGTCACTGACGGATCCTGAGAAAACATGACAGGAGACAGGCTGAATGAGAGCAGCCCTAACGGCTGAAGTCCAGATTCAGAACGCGACTATCTTTGAGTTTACACCAAGGACACCAGTGGAAATCTTTATCGTTAAAAAAAAAAAAAAAACTCATGAAAGTGTGAAAACCCTCCATTATTCTGTCAAATCAGGGACAACCAGGCCTCGTTATTTGAAATGCAACAGGCCTATAATTCAATACTGACAAAGACGGGATGATTCCAATAATTTTCACAGGAAGACGTCTACAAATAGCCACGTCCATGAGTTTTTGGGAGTGGGAACGAATGGTTCTGGCTGCTGAAGACAGAAATAAAAAGGGAAACTGTTTTTCTAGTTTGGCACGCTATGCAGAAAAACACTTCACACTTCCCGTAACTCACATTCTTGATTTGTATGACAAGCATATTTGAACAACCTTGTTTACAAAGGACAAGCTTAAGATGACAATTATCTGAGCACAACAACTGGAATAAAAGAATGAAGCCAAGGCATTCAGACATCAGATGATTGGAATCTAGCAAAGGACCTCTAATTAAACAAATAGTTTTAGTACTTTTAGTTCACTTCACATTTTGAAATACCTGATTTTCAGCTACACTGCTGTTACTCTATTTGTACGTTTTCAGTTTTACTTCTCCTTATAATTCCATTCCATCCAAAACAGCAGACCTGCAATGTTGAGACAATCTAACTCAAGCATTAAAACTAAAGTAGTTTAATATCTTACACCTGTACATGCATGTTGAGTTCCTGTTCTTCATGGCATCAGAAGAGCTACATTATCTTACCATCAGCTGCTTTCAGTCAGGCCCTAGTTTCATTCAAACTGGAAGCGTATCATCCGATCTGCGTTTTCCTGAAGTGCTACTCTCATCCAGCGTCAGTGTGGTCTGACTTTCTGAGAGCATCTCCTCTACTGGTGCACACACACACACACACACACATGGTTTGGTGATGGTAAATTGTCACCAGACCGGGGTCATTAATATTTCAGTCTATGTTGTGTTTAAACTTTAATGCTGCTCTACTGCGACGCCAAACAAACACATACATATTCACCAAGTGTCGAATTTTCTGGGTTGACGTCTATAGTGACCATAGATCTACCTGCCACCCAGTGACGTTTAAAAATAGTGAAATTGAATCCGCCAAGATCCTGACAAATAAGGTGAAAATAAAGCAGGCAGAGATCAATGTGAGCAGGTGAATGAATCTTACATGTGCACAACTCTAGATGTTAGTACAGTCACTGCAACAGCTCAGATCTCTGATTGTAGCTCAATCAAATGTAACACAAGGAGCCTTTCATCTGTTCTGTCATCAGCCCACAAGCAGGAAACAAATAGGCCAAAACAGAGGGAACAAATCCCAGCGCCACATGTCGTCCATGAAGGCACCATATGATTTCATGAACTATTGAAGATAGCTCAGAGAAGTGGAGGGAGCTCCATCCCTCCTCAGGCAAGAAAAAGTGAAGTGCAGGCCAGTGGGTGACAGAAAAACGGCAAGATTGAAGGGGTTCATTGGTCATGTCTCTGGCTTAATGGGGACCGAGTGAATAATTCACTCTGTGCGTCTGTGCCGTCAGCACCTTCCGTCGTCACACAGCAACAGAGAAAAATGATGGGAGGTTCTAAAATGAAAAATTATGGCAAGATCATCATAAAAAGGAAGATCCAAGTGTCCAATGAAAAATTATCCATCAATCTCATTTTATTTGTAAAGCCCATAATCACAAATCATCTGTTCTTAACCCTCATCAAATAATTAGCCAATTGTGATACTTTAAACTTTTTAACAGTAAGGAACATGCATTTAGTTTTCCTGACTTTTCGCTATATGTCTGATGTGCCGATAGTGGTATCAAAAAGGTCATTTCATTGTTTTAAATAGTCATAAATGTCATATATGCTGATATAGATGACCGTAACACAGCACACTCGACAGTTCAGTGCTTTGTTTTGTGTCACCAACAGTCCCAAAAGTCCTTAAATGTCTCCTCTCCATGTAATTCATTTTATATTACACGCTTACTATTTGCGGTCTTTGGCACTACTGCACCTGAGGTGTGGTGCCGAAGAGGAGGGGAGGACACGCAGGGAGCACATGATCTAATGTTTACACCATGACACTATAAGGAAAACCCTGCCTACAGCTAAAGGTGGATTCCTTAGTTTGTGCTCCTGTAAAAAAAAAAAAAACATGGCGGCCTCCTTTGAGAGGACCAGATCCTGATGTAAACATATTGAATTTAAATATAAAGAGCCAATTCTAGGGTAAAGAGACCAACAACAACTAATTTGGATTATCACACACCAGTGAAAACATCACTAGGGATAGTCTATATTCAATTTTCGTCGATAGATCCATTTCTACTGAATCTTACTCTGAACCTTTAACACATGAGGGACTGACACACGCCACTGGCTGACAGCCCAGTGTGTGTTGTCACTACAGGAAAGTAAAGTCCACCACGCTCGATATAAGATGTCAGTGTGTGTCTCGGTGTGTTTTTAATCTTCGGGTAGTTTATTCCCAGCAGGTTAGCTCACCTCCCCCGGAGCTGGACTCGCTCTGCTCGTTATTAACGCTTCACACTTCGGCAGCTAACGCTAATGTGGCTACCTCCGCTTGCTCTCGTTACCTGGAGCGGGTTGCTGAAGCCGGGCTCCGCGAAAGGGTTGCTGTCGAAATCCGACATTCTTATGGCAGGAGTCCTCGCAGATGGACGGGTCTCACCGGTGTGCCAACCGACTCTCGCTGCAGATGAAGCCCCGCTGGGTCTCACTGTGAGGCGGACAGACGCAGGAGTTGTCACGGTCTGAGGTGAGGTCAATGTAGACAGCGACCAGAAACTCTACCCGGAGGAGGGATTGGTCACCAGCAGAGGATCACATGAGTCTGAACGGCGGAAATACAGACACGTCACGTCGAGGTTTTCAAAGCAAATCGACGCCGTGAAGGTAAATTCACTTTAGACCATCATTGTTTAGTGTTTATTTCGATTAATATGTCTTTTTGAGGGTTTGGGACATGATATGGTGCTTTAAGTTTTATTTCATTTTTTGTTAGACAGACAGATAGATGGGCGGATGGATAGAGACCTATAACAGATAGAGAGAGAATATAATAAATAGTCCATAGTCAATGTCCATGATGGTAGGGAGTTCATTCATCACCACTGCATTAAGGAGGAAACGAACAAAACAAGTGAACAAGTTGACACTGCTAAAAGTTAACTTTTCTCTGAAGGTCATCCATGATTAGATAATGACCAGTAAATTTTAAATCAAAATGTCCTCACGTGGCTCGAATATATTGTGCAGGTCCCAAGTAGCTGTGTCCCATTGAAAGAGAGTAACCATGACCATGGGACCATGAGTCACAGAGACACTGGTTGTTTGTTATGGCTATTGAACTCAACAGTGATGTCACGGCTCTCCCAGACACAGGCACTGAACATTGTTACTAGTAAATGAGATTTGAGTGTCACCCACTGTACAGACATTCCTGTAACAGCATAGCTTATTACATAGCACTGAGGCCAATTTTCAAATTTTCTAAAGTATGACCCACATTTGTGGATCCACTTGTGGCATGTGGAGGAAACTTTGAAAACTGTTTCAATTAACTGCATTCACTTCATGAGAGCCACGAAGGTACACAAGCACTGAAACAAAAGTGTACATGTGTCACACAGTTTTAGTGTGCAGGATTTTGAATGGTGAAGTCATAAAAACTCATAGGTTTTTATTATTCATTTGCATTGCTTGCTTCGTGTTATTATGAAATGGAATTTCATAAGTGAAGCATTTTGACAGGTACTAACCTGAATCAAAGCTGCTTTATAAATAAAGTTTCACGAAAGCAGTAAAATAAACCCCAAAAACATATAAAACAGCCTGTCCTTCTTCTTCCGCACGACAAATACCGTAATAACGTCGTTACCATGGCAACACAGCGGCTCAGAGGATTCCAGACATAGATCTATGTATTATAGACACGCAACTCCAGCAGACTTCCCGGTGAGGTCTCTTATGTTTGCTGCGGATCTATGAAACGTGTGACGCCGAGGCCCCGTCATGTGACCCGCGCTTGTCCAGCTCACACTTCCGCTGCTGCGTGAAAAAGAAAAGTTGGGTGAAACCCGGGAGAACTTTTCCTCCGCTCGCCCCAACGCCACGAACGTTCCCCCCCCCCGCGTTTATGAAGAGTCTGTTGCGGCGCAGAGGAGCAGAAGACGGCCACTAATCCAACATGTCGACGAGCGCCTTGTACAACGACCAGGGAGGAGCGGAGGCTGCGGTGGAAGCGGGGCAGGAGAGCACCCCGACCTCCTCCGGCTCCGGAGCCGCCTTCGGACTGTTCAGCACCGACTTCAAAAAGTAAGACGTGTCCCACCCCCGAACCCTCTGCACGGGTCACCTGCGGTAGGGTGGAGTTAGCACCGCGAGGCAGCAGCAGTCAGTAGGTACCCCGGTAGCGGTGGCCATTGTCGGTTAGCACCTGATTACCCAAGTGTCATAGATATCAAGAATGCTGCGGGTTAGAACTCATTTGTGGGTTCGAGCACACAGCTGCTGTGCTGTCACATCTCGCCAATGCACACCAGCGTCTGCGTAAAGCTGCTACTCGCAAAGGAGAGCCCACGCATCCCTTTTAATGTTTGTTTTCACCGCCCCTCCCTCCCACTACATGCAAGCGTCATTCATCCCCAACTCATTCAAAAGCAGAACTACACACAGATACGTCATTAGCGTTTACTTTGCAGACTCAAGCAGAATTTGCTGACAGCAGCTTCCTCAATATGGATTTGCTACTTTTCCAGCTTGCTCTGTGGTGAACTCAGCATTGATGGTATTCATAGTGCAGGCCACACAATTCAAGAACTTACCTTGATAACTTCAGTGAGTTATGAGCAGTGTTTTTGTTTTGTTATACACTGGAAATGACCAAGTAAATGAGATGCCAACAATGAAGGTGGCTGGATGTTGCAACATACATGAATCTTTACAATTGACTTGCAGTTTGTTGATCTGTGGTGGTTTGTCTTATTGTGGAGCAGGAGAAGAGGCTGTGAGAGCTGGATACTTTTATGCAAAGTGAGGAAAATGATTGTTTTCTGCAAACTGGTTATTAATGTGGAGTAATTTTCCATAAAATGCTTGGACAGAATGAAATTGAAATGTGCAACAAGTGTTAACAAGATATATTAGATTTCTTTGTTTGATTTGTCATTATGATGTATGTATTTATCAGCATGGAAGAATGCAAAGCTGGGGTTAAAGGACATAGTAGAAACAAGGAGTGCGAAGTTGACTTTTTTTTTATAGTGTACTACTAAAAAATGACATCAGTAAAGGTCTAAATTCCTTGTTAAAGGGGATGCTCACCTCAAAATGTACAAAAAAAAATCTCTCAGCACAAGATCAGTGAGACCTCGCAATGCGTACCGGTAGAATAGCTATTTCCGTTGGTACTCTCTACATAGCTGCAGTGAATTCTTGCTAGTGCTCTCCTGTGCCCCCTGGGCGAGATCATAGAGGCACGAGCTTGTGCAGTGTGTGTGCATGCAAGTGTAAGCATGAGGATAACAGCAGACATTTAGGCCCAGATGCAGAACTGTCATGCAGTTTCAAGTTAATGTCTTTGTGGACACACTTTACCCACGTCTACCAATGCATATTGGGGAGTAGATAATGAGTGTTATAGTTATTACATCAAAACTGGCGATTAAGTAATTCACAAATAATTTCTCAGTGGGAAAATTCAATCACCTGAAACATAGAATGCTATAAAACTGAATTAAAAAGTAGGGATGTTTGGATGAACTCATAATGGTCACTGATGGTGAGTTATCCGAGTTTCCAGGGTTCTCTGTTTTTCCAGGTGAAGCAGGCTGGTATAAAAACACAAATCTGCATACATAGCTATTTTAATAATGTTGATGTTTCATGATACAACTATTAGCACTGAAAACGGCATGTGTGTGGAGTTTCATCTCAGAAACTAGACACTAGAGGGCAGCGTATCATCAGTGTAACAACAGCAACCTCAGTATTTTGTAATGTGTAGTAAATTCAGTGGTTACCCATCTTTACTGCATTGGTTTTATGCTCTTCTTTGTGGGAGTGAAGCTACACACCACATCTTAAGTGTTTACACTTCATGAGATGCTTAGTCTCATTACAAACAAGAAATGCATGTGGTGTGTTTTTAAATTGTCGCCGTAAACATTTGTATTGGGTTAACCTGCAGCTTCTCATTTTTCCCGGGAAAATAAAAGATTTGACGTTTGTTTTGTAGAGGACGTTCATTTGCTGTGGGGTTGCATAGCATGCTGAAGTGAATCTTTAAGCTGTTGCACAGCTCAGGAAGAGAACACCATGGACGTGAATGATGCTTTTGTCTGACACAATTCACAATAGCCACACTTGTGCATCCTTACACAAGTCAGCAGCACGTGTACATACTGGTTCATTAAAACTTGTTTGAGTTGTCAATACGCAGAGACTGTGACTGAATATTTCTGACATGCTAAGTCACAGCGGCCTTGTGTTTGTGGCCTGATATTCCTTTCACTTTTATTTCTAGCAGAGACAATATTAATAGTGGGGGTTTTATATGGCATTTAGAAAGCAGTTGTATTTCAACCTAGGAGCACTGCAAAAGCCTGAATAAAGAGCTACTGAGTAACTTGACAAGAATTATGCGTCTTTCAAGGTTTTCACTTCTGATTCCATTATCCAGAGATTGTATTATGTGTGTGGGGAGTGTTTGACACTTTGATTGAAGCACTGAAGACTGACTTGATAGATTATCATTCCCTCACTGCCTATTGCTGTGCTATATTTCCAGGCTCTTGATAGCAGTTCAAACAAATCACATGGCTTTGATTCTATAACAGTTCACTTTGCCGGTGTAGCGCACATAATATCAGAAAAAAAGCTATTCACTTTGGAATATTCAGGATTCATCTTTCTGTTATTCTAAAATGACGTTTGTTAATCATACATGCAAGTGTAGCTATTTCCATGTTATTTATGTGTTGAAGTTTTTTGTTCTCCTTTGCAGTAGCACACTCCATTAAAGTATTATTTCTGAATGTACATATTGTGCTCACCATTACTCTAGCTTCTGTCACCGTCTGTGCAAACTCTCTCCCAGGCAAATTTGTTGGATGGGTGTGTCTTGGCATTTTCTACAAAACCAGAGCTGCGTTCTTTTTTTCCACTGTTATCTAACATAGTTTGTTGTTTTTTTTAATAACTACAGAGTTATTTTGTTCTGATCTACTTAAGAGTAAACAATTCATCTCATGTTTTGCATAACTTGTTTTTAGTTCTCAAACTTTGAACAAATAATTTACTTAACCGAGGAAGATCAAGTAATACTAGTGAAACCTCTAGAACAGCTAGCAGTTGCAGAGACCTAGTAACTTAGGACAGGCAGCCAAAGTGAGGTGAGGGGACTTATTTCCATTCCAGGCTAATACTAATTTAAATTGAGGCGTATAGCTCTGGATCTTCTTAAATTCCTTTAGGAGAAATGCAGCTGCATTCCATCATTCATTCCTAGCTTCGGGGAAGGAGAAATGCAGTCTAGTGTTCAGCCCTCATTGGTTTTCTGCAGCCCTGATGTAGTCCTTTCACTCTGCTAGCAGCCAACACAGCTCTACTGTTAAAAGAATTTGACTCTAATTTATCATGTAAGAATTTCAGTATAGGCTTCAAATTGGTTATTGTTTTTTTTTAATGACCTAAGTCACCTCGTCTTCCCTCTCGCTTTTATATTGTTTCCTGACAGGGACCTGGGAATGGCTAAAATCAAGCATAATGCAGATTTGGAGCTGGGTCTTGTTTGCTAATGTTTCATAAATTCAGTGATGTGCTGCAGGCTAATTTACCTTCTGCCACACAGAGGCACTAATCTCTGCAGTATCTGTCCTCTTTACCACTCCTGACTTTGAGTTAGATTTACATCATGCACATTAATAGGCAGTCTATACGTGCAACATGTCCATTTGCATGAGTCTTGTCCTTTCATATAACAATGGCAATAAATTAGATGGGCGCACATACTTGTGGTCTATTTATGACACTTATCAATTCAGCAAAAGGTAAATGTCTATAATGTATAATAAGCCTCCGCGGAGATGTAGGGAGGGCTTTTTGAAATGAATCACTGGTGAGATGCTAGTGGCTGTTTGGTCCGTTCGGGTGTTAGATGTGGCTAATTAGCTCCGCAGAAAAGGTTATGTTTTCATTGCTGTTAATCGGTCTGTGAGTAGGATTCTGCAAAATCTGCTCCACTGATCCGATTGAAACGTGGATGGCACGTTGGGGCATAGGCCAAGAAAAGAATCCATAACATTTTGGACTGGATTGAATTAAGTCGGTGGATCCAGCAACACCTTAAAGCCTTGAGATTCATGGTAAATCTTTTTCAATGCCTTTTCGTGTTATTCAATCTGTTTTATCTCAGCAATTGTTTGATCCGTGTACCAGTTAAAGGGACAGGGGTCATGACTTGGCCAGGCTCTCAGATCAGTCCTTTCCTCCAAGGCACATTCCCTTACAAACACCCTCTGTACTGTTCACATTCAGGTTAATTTCCTGACATTCAGTGCTGTTATCTGTGATGTAAGTGATGTCCTGTTGGCCCGGTTGGCCAAACTCGGAGTGTATGCGCCCTTAGCGGTGTTAAGCTAAGTGGATTACTGCACAGAGGAGGTGATGAAAAGTAGCTCCATGTTTACCCACCAGTGTAGATAAGGCCCTCCTTTTTTCCCCCTAGAGGGAAGTAACTACAATCTCACACACACAGACGTACAGGCAGGCACACACAGCCAGAGGGCTAGGGGTAAATGAACATACTGTATAAATAAGAAGACAAGAGTAACAGGTTAAGATACTGGACTGCAGCTGACTCATTTGTAGTTCCAGGAGGAATATGGACCACAGCAATAGGACAGAGGTCTTACCCATGCAAGAGGACACTACCCTCAAGACTAAGGATAGATTGCCATTGGTGAGCTGTTGAGGCATCTTGTGACTCTGCCCATGAGAAGAGGAAGGAGTAGTGAATGACCGGCACTGAGCCAGAGCTCTTTCTGCTGTTTTTTCCAAAGTTCCCAGCTTTGACAGTTCTGAAACAACAAGAAGAGAAGACAACTGCTTAAGTAAAGCCAAGAGAACAGGGCATACTGCCTGAGGGGAAAGTACTTACCACAGCTCTGTTTTCACTCCGAGTTGCTGGATTTACACTGAGTTGGGTTTGTGGACTCTAGTTTTTTTTTTTTTTTTTTTTTTTTTTTGAGGCTCTGAGGAGTTGCCGGTTGTTGGAAGTGTGTGTGTGGGTTGCTGAGGAGGAAAGCTACCATGGATGTTGGGTTCTCTTTGCGATCAGAGGCAGTGGGAGCTATGCGGTCTGCGATGGTGTCTGCTGAGAACTTGCAGCTGAGTCTGAAGCCTGAGCTGAGTCAGGAAGAACTGGCTCTTACACTCAGCAGGAGCCCTAAGGAGACACACAAAGACGGGTACTGTAGTAAGGCCGCACACACTCTGGAGACGATAGTAGATAGAACTGTGCATGTTTTTAGGTCAGGTTTATTGTTTCCTCATGATGCTGGCCTGCTGGATACTTAAGGGAATTCATCTCTGCTTAGTGACTATGTTAAAAAAAAATAAATAAATCAATCAATTGAAATGCTTCTAAATACTTATCATTCTTATTTTGTTAGATAAGAATTGAAATAGAATAATTTGATATGAATGCAAATGTATTTTTCATAGGAGTAGATATCGTTGTAGAATTTTTTTATTGTGGCTTTATCAAACAGTGCTTGTGTTTTTTGATCATGAAGTTGATTTGTAACATGAAATACGAAATATCATGAACTTTGTGTAGTTAAGTTACAGTACTTAAAAAAACTTTCTAAAATAAAAATTTGACACTGATTCAAATTTGACCAAGATGGAAGGGCAGAGAGTCTCACAAGTGAATGTCTGTACCACATTTCCTTGCAATCCAAATATTTATTTGTTGAGATATTTCACTTTTGGAAAATTAGTGGTGGCCCAGCAGAAAAAGGTAGGCAATCAATGGTGCGTTGGAATTTCTGTTCAGCATTTTGTTTTCCCTCTCAACATTACGCCTCGTTATGTGAGGCCTCTGTATACAGGAACAGACAGCCTGCTATGTACCTCTACAGTGGCGTTGAGTGATAGCTTTAGCATGAGCCAAGGAACATGGATTGTCATCATGTGAGTGTGTAGCAGAGATAGTTGTGATAGCATTCCTCCTGTTGCGTTTGCAGTTTGGTCAGTGACCCCTATAGAGCCGTATGGAGCCAGTGTGACTCTTGCCCTCTGTGCCCTCTAATCTGCAAAAGCTTACACAGATGTTGTAGTCATGGAGATTTCACAGTACCTTTGGTCAAGCTGTACATACTGAAAAAGATTAATAAAGTCACCTCAGCAGGCTGTACCTTCTCTAATGTTGATCATAGTGAGACCAACGGTATTTTCTCTTCTCAGGAATGAAGACCTCAAAGAGATGTTGGAGAGCAACAAGGAGTCACTCAAACTCGAGGCCATGAAAAGGATTGTTGGGGTGAGTGTATCTATAAACTCTGCTGTGTGTGTGTGTGTCCTCTTTCAGCTGCTGAGTTTTAATAACACTAATAAGATTAGTGGATGAAAAAACTTTCCTTGCTTGATTTCTTTTCAGCTGATTGCCAAAGGGAAAAATGCATCAGAGCTGTTTCCTGCTGTGGTGAAGAACGTGGCGAGTAAGAACATAGAGGTATGACACATCAACTCATCATGTGCAAACCTCGTCACTCCTATTACCACTGTGGATTGTTATGATTCACATGTGGGTTGTGTGAGAGGGAATTTCCTCATACAGAACAATAGGTGCATGTGGACTGAACAAGTTATGATGTTAAAACATTTTTTTTTGTACTAACAATGATCATAATCAAACCAAATAATATATATATATTTTATTTCATCGCACCTTTCTATACACCCAAGGACACCTGATGAATAAATCTTAAATAAACATGATAATAATTATTATAAGACAAACAATCTATTAACATGCGCACTCCTATTGCCATTTTTAAAGAATAATAACTGATATATTACAAAAATGTAAAGCACTAAAATACTGACAAGCAATAAATGAATAGGAATACATGTGGTGCAGTTGATGAACCAATTCCAGTGTTCATACCCCTGCCAGAGCCCAACTGCCCATTTGAAATCCATCAAGCTGCATTAGCTTTCACTCAAACCTGATTTAGTTCATCCATGAATTGGATGAAAGGAAGAACAAATTCTCAGCTCTACTCCCTGATCTGTGATTTTTTTCTGGCAATTCCATTGGGTTCTTTCTCAACGACTACCTCATCCTTCCACTATGTTTTGTGGTAATCTGTCCAGTTGTTTTTGTACAGCCCTTCTAACTCACTGATGAGAAAAACTAACAAACAAACAAAATGACGAGTGAAAACTTGACCTCTCTGGAAGAGGCAATAAAATGTTATGCAGCTTTCCCTCCTGTGAGTAATAACTCAGCTTGTAATATGTCTGACCTCTCTAGAGGTCTGTGATGAATATATGTATAAAAAAACAGAAGTCCTTTTGTACCTCAGAGTGTTGCAACAAATGAATAAATGTAGATGTAAACCTCTCCAAATCATACAGACTGCAAGTCGGTCTTCATAGGCTACACAAAGTGACCGCAACGCTAAGCAATAGCTCAAGAGGGGTTCCAGTGTCCAGAGCCTGTGAATATTGATTAGCAACAGCAGAATAATCAGGTAGCGTGAGGGGCAGCATGTGAGCGCCGGGCCCCCGAAGCCGGGCGCTGTGTGCAAGGCATGCAGCAGCAGCAACTCATGGCAGGGTAGGGGAGCAGGTGGGTGGACCTAATTGGCAGAAGAGAGCCCACACTCACGTCTCTCCTCTCCCACCTCTCACCCACCAGCTGCCAAGGTAGTATGAGGTCTTGGACCATGTTTTTTTGCTCTCTCTGTTTCCTTTCCTTTCCTAGCTCTCTCCTCAAGTGCTGCATATCTGAATAAAAATATGGCCTCTTCCCTCGTCTCCCGCCCACATCCTCCCTCTCTCCTCGTCACTGTGAGATGCCATCGATCCCCGCTAAATAGAAAACAGCCCAAGAGCGTGCAGATTATTGACGATGCCGCGTGATTACGTAGCAGTGGTTTTTAATTAGCCTGATGATTGCTGCACTTCGTTTTAACACCTCAAATCCTCCACGTGTGAACATTTCCACGCTCGGTCATACATGTTAATATTTTGGAAACATTTTTAGGTAACAGGTTTACGACTTGTAAATCCTTCACTCGTTTACTTAGCGTTAGAATATTTAATCGGGTGAATCGCTTGTGGTCATAGAAGCCAGATCCAGGAGGCCAGATGGGTTATGTCCGCTCTTATTGTGAGTAATGTCATTAATCCCAGCTGTAATGACCGAAATGATGATTGAGAACTGTGGTGCACTGCTGCAGGTCAATACTCGCTGTTTTAGAATGCCGGGTGCTGATTAGCAGATAAAGCTCTCGGTGATTATGCCTAAGATGTGACCTTACCCCCGACCTCAACCTGGAATCAGTTCTCAAATTAAATTATAAGCTCGCTTTGAAAGTAAGTAATAATTTCCTAAATCCACTTTTTCCTCCAGTTCCGTCCACCCATACATCTACATCCTTATAGACAGAAACCAGCTCTGTGTTTTCCCCTCTCTCACTCAATAGTTGATATGAATCAGTGATGGAGCAACCTTTTGGTCTTTGCTTAAACTTGTCAGAAAGCAGGACAAATATTATCTCAGGCTTTCCTGTGAGGGAAAGGCAGAAGTGTGGAAGTCAAAACAGAAGATTGGGGTGGGGGGGGGCAAATAAAATTCGATGGCAATTTCGGGAGAGGAACAAAAATTCATTACCTTGCTCTCCGCCTGAAACAACACTGGACTGCAGCGAGTGATATCAAGACAGGAAAAGTTTCTGTCTCAACTCAAATGGGTTAACAAAAAAAAGCAGCACTACCTTTCAAACAAATCTGCTTTAGTTTTAAACGCAGCTGGTTCTCTAGATTGCTTTCTCCATATGCTACAGTAATTCCCTGTTGCAGCTGGTTCAATTTATTGCTGTTTGATTTAATTGTCCTCTGCAGCTTAAGAAGCTTGTGTACGTCTACCTGGTGAGGTACGCAGAGGAGCAGCAGGACCTGGCTTTACTTTCCATCAGCACGTTCCAGAGGGCCCTGAAGGTAACGCGCCTGCTTCTTCACAGGCTTTCTCTCCTTTTATCTTTATCTATCAGTATAAATGGGCTCTTAAGCGATTTGGAAAGACCTCCTTCAGCTCACCGGTTGCATCCAAATTCAAGCAAAAATAATTCAAAATAATGCCCCTATCCGTGTACTGCATGTTGGGCTGATGATTGCTGAAAATATTTGATCATGTCTCCAAAACCTAATGTTGAGGTTTGACATTATTTAGAAAATGTGGCTTTTACTCCGATTAGCCACAACATCAAAACAGGTTTAAATGGCTGATGTTTGTATCTGTGTATGTGTGAGCATCTTTAAATGAACATGACAGATGAAACTTAAACCTCATTATTTTTTTTCTACACTGACATTAATGCTGTTGTCAAACATTATCTCCACTTGAAATAATTGTGTTTAACCTTTAAGATCTGTGAAATGCTTCGGTTGCATTAATCATTTTGAAGAGCAAACATGTTTCCCTCTCTGACACTCGGCGGTTCCATCTCTCTGTGCCAGGACCCAAACCAGTTCATTCGGGCCAGCGCACTGAGGGTTTTGTCCAGTATCCGTGTCCCCATCATTGTCCCCATCATGATGCTCGCCATAAAGGAGGCTGCAACCGACCTGTCGCCGTATGTCAGGAAGACTTCTGCCCATGCCATCCAGAAGCTCTACAGGTACAGACTCTAAGGCTGGCAACACAATCTGCAGAAAGCACTGGGGAAAAGCCAAACTCCAGTGACTGCACCTGTTAACTTGATCTGGCTCTGTGTCCCACTTCATTCCTGAACATCGAGTTTTACAGTTATAGTTGAGTAATGTTGATTTAAAGGGTTTTGCCTTGCTGTTATCTCCCTTTTATCAGCTGAGTCTGTTTGAGACCAACATATTTGATTTACTGATTCATGTCAGGAAGAGACCCAGGGCTGTGTCTGAATCGCTTTCTGTGACGTTCTACTTTCTAACTGGGCTCCATTTTATTGGACGGTCCAGACCTCAAGTGTCCAGTTCAGGCTCTGTATTATGCTCGTGCATGTTTTATTTAACCAACAATCTAAAAAGCACAGTCAAGTCAAATATAACATTTAGTAACTCACCAAGCTTCAAACTACCAATATATGTTTGTGGTGAAAAAGGGACTAAATGGGTTTGTTTGTGATCACTACAGGTTAACTGTTTAGTGTCTGTTAAGGGAGGTTGTAAACATGCATCCGTGGAGTGATTCCGTACACAGCCTCCAAAATAAAATGAGGGCGAGGACAAAACATGCTCATAGATAAGTGATTGTATCTGTTGAAAGCACCCAGATGTATCTGTATTCCGAGCACACAGAGGGGACATGATTTAATTTGTAAGTCCATCAAGTTTTCATATTATGTGAATAATTGCCGTTCCTCAGTCGACATATTTATTTCTCTCTCTCTCTCTCTCTCTCCCCCTCCCTCTTGTCTTCAGCCTGGATCCAGACCAGAAGGAGCAGTTGATTGAAGTGATCGAGAAACTATTGAAAGACAAAAGCACGGTAAGTCCATGCCGAGTGGTTAGTGCAACACAATACGCGTCCCATGCCGGTGAATGCATTACCACTGGAGGGCGCCCCAGTCATGCCATTTTTCCTCCTCACTCGCCATCCCACAGCTCATTCGGCAATGCCATGGTTTGTTAACACCCACTTAAACCCACACATCTTCAGATGCTCCTTGTTAAGTGTCCATTTGGAGGGAATTTTCGCACTGATGCTAGTGTCAGCTTAATTTTCTCAAAGGCTAACTTTTCCCCTCTTTTTCCCACCAAAATGGCCCTTTATAAAGAGCCGGACTCTCAAATTCTCCATTTAGTCCAGGCGCAGACGCGGTGCAAGCGGTGCATCAGAAGTCAGCAGGCAGGGCGTTGATTTTCGGAGGTCACGGCAAAAACGAAGGGTGTTTAAATGCCAATTTCAAATATGCACAATGCAGAGTGTGTCGCGCTTGTTTGGGCGAGTCAGAGTTTGTCGTAGTTATGTATTCATGGCGTAAACCTATCATTATACAAACAAAACAAAGCAGCTCAGGCCAAGGGGGGATGGAAAGCCCACTACCAGATGCATAGCATATTTAGCCCCGGTCGCTAACGAAGACAGATGACTTCTCCCCGTTGGAGCCCACACTGTGAGTGTGGGGATGGAGAGAGAGGGCACTATCATCACACAGATGCAGGATCAGTATCAGATGGTGATGCCTGGTGGAAAACCCAAACACAGTGGACACTTTTCAGCAATGAAGCAATGCTTTTTTTTGATGACCTTATGATCCCTGACACTGGACAGTCTTCCTGTCAGTTTGGTGTAAAACTATAGGGGGGTTATTGGAGCTGATTTAGTGCAGTGAGGTTCTCCTGGTCTTCATACTGTGCAGCTGAAGGGGACCATGTAGTGTTGCACTCCACAGAATTCTCACTCAAAGGTCAGTTTACTGTTCATTAGGAAGGTTACTGGTAGACTAGTTTATTAAACTTTTGCAGAAACCACTTAAAAAGAAAAGTTCCCCAGATATCACTGGGCTACTTTAACCAAGGCTTGGAAACATGCATTTATAACTGAAGATTGTCCAGGTGCATGAACTTTGACAAGAGCCTTAACGACACAAGGACATTACAGGCTGCATCATGGGAAACATAGGATGATGTGTATATGGCACTGGCCCAGTAAAGAAAAGAAGGATATTGCTTTGTCTTTCTTTTTTTAAATCCCCCCCCCAGTAAATGAATCATTTAGAGATGTTTCAAATGTTCATGCACTAGTGGAATTGTTTTCCATTAAAATAACTACACTTGCATGAATGGACATGTTGAGCAGACATTATTTGTGAATTAAGCCAAATTGTATTCTTAACTTTTCTAACAATAACAATGGCTGCATTTGTGTCACTTTCATGGTCCATGTGCTGTACGTGTTTTATTACTGGAATACTTAAACTGAATAACACTTTCTTAGTGATTCACAAGGATAATACAAAATTGAATTGAATTGAAATAGACTTAATAAAGCTTCTGTAACAGTTAGCCATCTATTTTTATGGCAGATCTTTAGGTTAAGGCAGTTAGTGCTAGCTTTGATCCATTTTATATCCAGTCCAATTGAACCTTTGCTTGTCCCGCTGTAACATAAGATAGTCCTTTAATATCTACATATTGGCTTGCATGTCCCCTTAGATCATGTTTTTATGTTTAAAACAACCAATAATCTTTCTTGCAGTTTTGCTGCAGTTGATATTAATCTAGTAATTTCACCGAAAATCCTGAAAAATAATTGGAAAAGCTATTTCGCTGATGTCACTGTGGTGCTGGTTAAAGAAGGAAACATTTGGTTATTGTTCCAGGCGATGGCGTTGTCCAGGCCTCCTGACATTTACCGTTACAGATGTGCCTGTTTGGTTAAATGGCTGTGACACGCGGGAGCCTCCTTATAGGCAGGATGGTTTAAAGAGAAAATGGGAAGGCCTGATGACAGAGACAACATAGGAGTTTGTGCAGCTGTTTTACCGTGATGGATCTATTATCCAGCCATTACAAGATAAATGATCGATCCCTCCCATGCTCTCCCCCTTGTACCCTCTGCAAAATTGAAATGAGAAGAGAAAGGAGGGGCAGCGGGGTGGAGGGGTACTATGATTAGGGGCTAGGTGAGACGCCCATTAATTTAAGAGTAAAAGGAGGGAGAGGGAAGAGTGCAGGAGAGGAGCTAGCACGGGGAGGATAGGCCGACCCCACACTGGGCCATCAATCAAAAAGGCGCGCGTTGTCTCTGGCGTGATGACCCAGCACTCTCTGCTTCTCTGGCACCCTAATTAGAATTCATAGCAAAATAGATGCAAGGAAACGGTTTGGGCCCCTCATAATTTTATAGGAAATTTATTGTTATTAGAAGAACCATTTGCTTAGTGTGATTTTTCCATTACCGGCTTGTCATGCAGCGTAGATAATATGGTCGAGGGTGGAGGAGGAGGGGGAGGAGGTGTATGAACTCCATAGATTGGGGTGTCAGTTTTGTTGATGGTGCATGTAGTTTACCTTGGAGCTGTGTCTAATGGGGGAAGTTGGGAGAGAATGCACAAAGGCTTGCAGCGGGAGCCACATGCTCTGAAACGGTGCTGCCGGTAATAGCCTCAGAGACAGGAGAGAGGTCTAGGGAGAGCGCTGTATGCGAGGATGACGACCTCATGCAAAAATGCACCACTGAATGTATATAATCTAATTGACTACTTTGAGTAACTGAAAACCTTTGCATTGAAGCCTCTCTACGATAGACACCAGCCTGTATTACTCAGTTTTCACTAATGTATTGATAGTATTGTTCGCTGTGAATCGTTTTCATTGAAACACCTCGTTAATGTTCCCTATAAGAGCAGTGTCGGGTTTCGTGGATTATCTAGAGTAGAAGGGACAGAGTTGAAAACAGATGCTGCTCTTTTTTTTTAATGTGATGTCTCACTGCTTTAAGCGCTTCAGATCAAATCGCATCCACCTCCTTTGTATTTGGGAGGTGGCATGTAAATAAAACCATAAACGTTTGAATTGCAAGGTACCAATAGACCCTCTCCACAGCGTTTTGATGTATCACGGCAGGAACAGCGCAGCTTTAACAATAATATCATTGTTGATGGCTCTGTTCCACTTGGACGTTCCAGTTCCAACACCGAGGCCCTAAAACTGTCACACTGAAGTGCAATGCATTTACTTTTCAGGGCATTAATTACATTGTTGAACGTTCTATTGCGCAGACCTGTGATTTTAGCTTCTACAATATAATCGATAGATGTACCATGAATATAACATATCACATCCTACAGGAGGGTTCTTGCAAATCCACATTTTGCGTTAAATTACCCGTGAATCTCTTTCGGCACACTTTACTTAATATTGCTTAAATCAAGTATTTTGCTCCAGTCAGTTTCTCGGTATTCAACAGCTGAGCCACAAGTTTTAAAAATATTTTATCTACTTTATTTTTCCGAAGGAGGCCATGCCTTCAAACTGTGTCCTAATTCTTGTAAAGTTAACCCAACACTTCTCAAAATCATTTTCACCAAATTCTGCTATCTTGATGAACCTAATTAATTCTGCGTATAGTACAACTACTTACCTGCACATCGCATGAGGCCAGACTCATCATGTAGTTACCATCACTGGATCCACTTTCTGGGCCCTTTCCTTGAATGTACATTGGATCTCTGCGTGGGTCACTCAATAAATATAACTTCTTGCATCATTGTGATGCCATAAAATGTAGCTGAACGATCCTCCAGTGATTCATTCATCAGTATTAGTAATATGAATGTCAGAAAGGCTAATAATCATTCTGATTTAAAACCCACATTTCCTAGAGCATCTGCAGACGTGGGGGGCGTGCACACACAGTATTACACACACACACACACACACACACACACACACAATCAATGCAGGCTCATGACAACACTGATGGGTAAACGCACTGGGTTCCCACAGGGCCACCAGGGGCCAGAAGGCTTTAATTGGGAAGACCAGATTCTGCTCCCTTTCCCTTCTTCTTCACCCTTGCCTGCCCGTGATAATGTTGTTTGCATATTAATACACAGCCATGTCACTCACTCGGCTTCACAGCCAGCCTGAGAACCAGCAGGCAGTTGGATGTTGAGGGGGGGGGCGTGTGCAACGGCCAAATGGGTTTTTCCCTCCTACCAATGAAATCTAGTTGATTATTAGCTCTCTCAGCTGCGGCTTCCTCTGTGTTCTCCCGGCGAATTGAACATAAAATGAGGTTTGTACCTCCAAAACAAAACCTAATTTATGAGGAAGATGTAAGAAACACGTATTGATGGATTTGTTTCAGAGATCTGTATAGAATAAGTCACTTAAAGCTGTAAGGCAAACCTTTTCCTTTTAATTATCTACCGTCTTCTTAAAAGCAGCACTTTGTGTATAGTAATCAGAGTTGCAAATTGACATTGTTTTTTCTTCCAAGTGCAATTATACCGCCTGTTTTGACCAGGGTCATATCTGTTAACCAGCACTTATTGTATATTACAGCTTGTTAAACAGTTAAAATGATTGTAAAATTTCTAAACAGCTGGGCATTCTTGCAACTTTCTTCAACTTGAATTGTTATACTGGAGTGAAATACATTATTTATTTTTTCTGCTCTGGTTACCCTGACTTCCCACTGGGGTTCGGTTGATTGAGTCCACGTGCGTAGGAATGATGCTATAGATGTATTGATGGGGGGAAAAAAAAGAAATGTTTTTGGCTTCATCTCTTCATCTCTTCCCTCTTCTTTAGCTGGTGGCCGGCAGCGTGGTGATGTCCTTCGAGGAGGTGTGCCCAGATCGCATTGACCTGATCCATAAGAACTACAGGAAGCTGTGTAACCTGCTGGTGGACGTGGAAGAGTGGGGCCAGGTTGTCATCATCTCCATGCTGACCCGCTACGCCAGGACTCAGTTTGTCAGTCCTTGGAAGGAGGTGAGACCCAGACCACAGTTGTCCATCTGATAGTTTACTCTGACGATATTAATGCGTTGTTTGTGTTTCAGGGTGCCATGTTTGATGAGAACAACGAAAAGGCGTTCTACGACTCTGACTCTGAGGAGAAAAAAGACCAGACAGAGGCCAAGACTTATATCATGGATCCAGATCACAGACTGCTGCTGAGGAACACCAAGCCTCTTCTGCAGAGCAGGAACACTGCTGTGAGTCAGCTCCACATAAACACACATGCTAGTTGACGTCTAACCAGAAAATATCCTGTGTTGTTTTTGTGGGAAAATTTAAACCTGATAGTTCAAAATAAGTTTTCCATTAATTCTCTGCAATAATTTTCTTAAATTTTTTTCACAATAACTTTGTAGTGTTCCATACACATACCTGCAGTAGTGCAGTACCCACAATGTGCGTGTGTATAAATATCCATACTGTACATATATTTTAGTGTTGCAAGTGTTGCAGTAAGTGCAGATCTCCATCACCCAGGAGGCTCAAGGTCTCTCGCTGTGCAGCAGCAGGAGAAAAAAATGCTACCGAATGAAAGTGTTGATTAAAATGTGACACGCTGTGTCTTTAGTCACGACAACACAGTGACATCCTCCATCTTCATAGACGCGTGAACCCTTTCATTCTGCCTGCGATGATGGACACGCGTCCTCTGGCTGTTTAAAGCTTTGCTGAAAAATTACCTTTATAGAGTCATGTCATGAGTGCCGTTGTGGAGCCCGACGACATTCGCGTGAAAGTGTTTCATTTTAGTGCAGACTGACAGATTGCATTGCACTGTCGGTGGTGTAATAATAAGAAAGCACTTCAAAGTTTAAAAAAAAAAGTGCTTTTCAAAGTGTTTGGAGCACAAAGTCAAGGGAGAGTAACATATAGAGTTATATGTTAGAGAGGGCTGCCCCTTCCAGAAAGGGGCTGGTAATTGAAACTTAATGAAGGAAGACTAAAGACTAAAATTTGAAAGCAAACAAAGGTTTGTTCTTGGAGGATCCAGTGAGGAAGTTGAATCCTTTTTGACTGTGCTGTGTGCTTCTAGGTGGTGATGTCTGTCGCTCAGCTCTACTGGCATCTGGCCCCTAAACATGAAGTTACCATTGTCACCAAGTCACTGGTCCGACTACTGAGAAGCCACAGGTAAAACACACTGATCTCTGTTGTCTATCCCCTCCCTAAGTTCACTGCTACACTGTCCACGACGTCTGATTAATTGATTTGATTCTGTATGGCAGAGAGGTGCAGTTCATCGTGCTTCAGAACATCGCCACTATGTCCATTCAGAGAAAGGTAAGTCTGCTTTTGGACATCACAACAGTTAATGCGTTGTGAAGTGATGCAGCATGTGTATTTATCTATTTATCTTATCCTCACAGGGGATGTTTGAACCCTACATGAAGAGCTTCTATGTCCGGTCTACAGATTCCACACATATCAAAACACTCAAGGTACCTGACATTTTATTTTTCAGACAGTGTCCCCCACTGTGGACTCAAATAAGGCACACTAGCCTTTATGGCTCGTGGAATGATGTAACAAATACTTTGATCAATCTTTAGAAACCTGCTAAAAAGCATCAGTAGCTGCAGAATGAAATTTGTTGCGACATCACTGTATATCAACAGTGTTGTTATGCAAAGACTGGGAGAAATATAACAGCTTTGGTCAGCTTTGGTAATTGTACAAGCTGAACATGTGATTGACCTGTAGTGTGATCTCTAATTGTTCAACTTTTAAAATAAATCCTTCCTGATATTTGCTTCAGTTGGAGATCCTGACGAACCTCGCCAATGAGGCCAACATCTCCACTATTCTGAGAGAGTTCCAGGTTTGTACTGCTAACTGAAATCAACAGTCAGGGGTCAGATTTCTAACTTTTGAGATTTTGTGTAGGTAAATTTCCCCTGTTTCTGACCTGTTCTTTTTTTTCAGACCTATGTGAAGAGTCAGGACAAGGCGTTTGCAGCAGCTACAATTCAGGCCATCGGCAGGTGTGCCACCAACATCTCTGAGGTGACGGACACCTGTCTTAACGGGCTGGTTCTGCTCCTCTCCAACAGAGATGGTAAAATGCCATAACAACATAATGAGCCACTGTAACTGTCCACTTTTGTTGTTTTTGAGTCCCGACAACTTGTTTTGCTTTGCAGAGATTGTGGTGGCAGAGAGCGTTGTGGTGATCAAGAAGCTGCTTCAGACCCAGCCCACCCAGCACAGCGAGATCATCAAGCACATGGCCAAGCTCTTCGACAACATCTCTGTAAGATTCATCGTCGCAGTCTTTGTGCTTTCGTACCATTTTGTCCTCTCTGTAAGATATGAACAGATACACAAGTGGTAATCTCTTCCTTTCGGCAGGTCCCCATGGCCCGAGCCAGCATCCTGTGGCTGATGGGAGAATACTGTGAGAGAGTGCCGAAGATCGCCCCCGATGTTCTGCGTAAGATGGCAAAGACGTTCACTGTGGAGGAAGACATCGTCAAGCTGCAGATTGTCAATCTTGCAGCCAAGCTTTACCTGACCAACTCTAAACAGGTAACGGATAAATCGCACCAGCACAAAGACACTGTCTTTGACTCAATCAGCTCAGTGTTATCTCAGTGTGGGACTTTGAATTTCAAACCTTTATGTTGGCCGATCTAACTTATCACATCCTCATCTCTGACCTGTTTAAATATAGAGCTGTGAAGGAGACAGCTTTAACGTAATGGGGCATCTCGTCTTGCCGCTCGGTGTCCGCAGGCCCATTCGGTTAGATGGGGTGATTTTGGCCTCTGAGCTGGGTTTATGAGCCCAGACGCCACCTCCTCAAATAAGCACATCATTAAACCTCTTGCTCTTTGTAATGTGCCGCGGAGGGGCGAGGGAGACACAAAGTCAATGCTGTAAAGGATTTGGGTTATTATTCTGGCTTCACTGCAGCAGTATGTTTTCTTTTTTTCGTCTTTTTTTTTTTTTGCAGGCCTAAATGCTATGCAAGTTCTTTTTTTCCATGTTTTAGACCAGAGGAAACCAATTCTACTTCTCTAGGCTGAATTATAGAACAAAAAATGAGAAAATCTGAAATTGCTCAAATAAATGATAAAGATGGAGTTTCAGACATATTTTAATTTATATTATTTTTTTAAAATTGTGACTAGTTGTGACTAGGATTTGGAAGTGGGGGGAATCTTGTGGCTCTAAATTCACAAAATTATTTCATATACCTTTTTATATGAAGAAAAAAATGTAAAGGAAACTTTATTGTTTATATGATGTTTATAGAGTTGGTAAGTCAGTGACAGTTCCTGAATAAACTAATGTGAACTGATGTTCGCTCAGGTCAGAGTGGCTTGGTTTTCTTTCCGTCATCATTTGGTCACCCTTTGTCCCCTGTCTCACTATCCCCAGACCAAGCTGCTGACCCAGTACATCCTCAATCTCGGCAAGTACGACCAGAATTATGACATCAGAGATCGAACGCGCTTCATAAGGCAACTCATAGTCCCCAGCGAGAAGAGCGGAGCCCTCAACAAGTATGCTCGTCGCATCCTGCTGGCCCCCAAACCAGCCCCTGTGCTGCAGTCTGCCTTCAAAGGTACCTCACACATTTCTAATATCGACCATTTATCCTTATTTTGAAGCATGAAATCCTCTAAATAGCTTGAAAATTTCAGATTAGCTGCCGCTATTCTTCTCCTGTGTCTGTTCAGTATTTCATCTCACCAAACACATATTAACTGGACCCTTTTTATTTCACATTGAGTGGCTCCATTTCCAGAAGTATGCAAAGTTCATTCAGGCAGCGATATTAATATTCTGGTGTGTCTGTCTCTCTGAAGGGCAGTTAGGTCAGACCCCTTTGCCTTGGACTAATGAGATGGGTAAATTATTGAGCTAATGTTAACCTTTTTCAGACACTGAGAGGGAAAATAATCTCTCTCATTTAGCTGTCTCCTCTCTCTCTCGCCCCCGTTGACAAAAGCGACAGAAACAGCTTCGTGCAGCATTAAAATTCTGAGGCGGTTTGCACCTACTGGATGTTTATGGAAAGCATTAACCACCCCTGTCATTCTTAATATTCACGTGTTAAGTCTTTTTCTCTCTCTCTCTTTGTTTTTTTTGGTTAGCAAAGCTGAGTTTTTAGAGCATATACCTCCCAGGGCACAGACACTCATTATCCTCCTCTGTTGACCACTAGGAATAGAGAGAAGAGGAAATGTGTATGCTGGTTGTTTGGCGAAGCGGAGGCTGAGAGCCAGCCATCAACTTTAAAACGGCCACCCTCGTCTCTTCACCAATTGCATCCTCACACCCCTGCTATTTTTTTTTTTTTTACCCATTTTTCTGTCATTTCTCTTTTCTTTACTCCCAGACCGAGACCGTTACCAACTGGGAACGCTCTCCCACAGTCTCAATATCAAAGCGACGGGATACCAGGAGCTCTCGGACTGGCCGGCCGTTGCTCCTGACCAGTCTGTGAGGAACGTGGAGGTCATTGAGCCAGTAAGGGATCTGCCTTCCCCGCTCACTTCTCGCTTCAGCTTGTGTTGGTGAAATTACCATGCACAGCCGTCCGCATCAGGCTCAAAGACGAGCATTTTCTTTATCACTCCTTGACGATAAATTAAAACAATTAGAAAAATTAAGTGCCTTTGTTTTTCAGGGAAAGATTATAATTGATCCTATTTTTTGTCTCTGAACCTGCTTAGACTTTAAAAGCTAACTAATGCAGGCTCCTAATAAAACAATAAATGAGAACAGAGGTATTTGTGTGAAACTTCTACTCCCAAGTTTTTAGTTTGAAAGTATGAGCATGTCTCTAATGACATGATAACTGTGGAATGATTTCTGTTCTTCAGAAGTAAAGTATAGTCAAGTGTAAATATGCTATATATATATATATATATATATATATTTTTTTATATATATACGTCATCCCTAAATTATTAGTCTTAACAACTCTTGTCCCTCCCCCATCTGTGTAGGTGAAAGAGTGGGTGCCATTGGTTGGGAAGTCCAAGAAATCCAAATCAGATGAGAAGTTCTACTCGGATGATGAAGATGAGAAAGAAGAGGAAGGATCTGACAGCAGTGGCAGTGAAGAAAGCAGCAGCGGCAGCAGCAGCAGCGATGGTTTGTGTCTGGTAGTTCTTATCCAGTTTTTAGTCAGAAAACCAAAGGTAACTTCTTTTCTTGTGTCATGTGTGTTGAACTATGAGCTTTAAGATTACAGTTTGATGTATCTAACATGAACCATAAATGAGCCTTAATCACCTTAATTTCCAAATACTTGCTGATCACATGTTTTATTGAAAGAAAGACAACCAACATATTCATCTTCTTTACAGTGGAAGCTTCCCCATGTTGTCAATTTAGTGAAAATATGAGTTCATGTGTAGAATATTTTGTCTATTTGTCTGTACAGATTCTGGCAGTGAGAGTGAGGAGGAAAGCAGTGAGGAGTCAGAAAAGACCTCCACCGATTCTGGAAAGAGTTCCAGTGGATCTGAGGAGAGCTCCAGTGAGTCTGAATCAGAACAAAAGAAGACGAAGAAGAAGAAGACGACGGCGACCAAGAAGGTGCTGCCGAAGAAAAGCAAGCCAGATGCTGCTCACAGGTGAAGCAGTGAAATCCCTCCTGCCTGGTAGAATCTGAAAGCGTCATTTTTCTTCCCTTTGAATTCAGGGCGTCCATATGTTGCCTGTTTCTTTCCATCTTTCTCTGTCCGGCTCGGCTAATTCGACAGGTGTGTGTTTGTCAGAAGCACCGCAGACGCAGGCAACAACAAATGTGATGAGTGCTTTGCTGCATCCGCCGCCATCTGTTCGAAACTTCAGCCTCTTTCTAATCGATACAGCAACTCACCGCTGGTGCCGCCTCCTTCACACTCCTGCTTTAACTTTTTTCCCTTCATTGCCAAACATAGAAACAGAAAAACAAAGTCTTGCTTCTTCACTTGTGAGACTTTAATTTAAACTAAATTATATATAGGAAAAGAACTCCATGCACATTCCCCTGGATGGTCTGGTTCATTCCAACACGTATTCTTTCCTCAGTAAAACCTGAACAACTCATGAATTAGAACTCTACTTAAGAGTTTGAATGAAAAATTATTCACAATTCAACATCAATGCTACAAAACTTTACTCAACAGTTAAATTCGGCCATATACAATATATTCTTCATATTCTAACAACTGTGATCGGCATCTGCTTTTTTTTATATTGCAGAGAGAAACACACACCGAGTGTATTACACTGTATACACACTCCTCTGTCCACTTTCTCTCTCTCACACACACAGACCCGCTGGCTGAGCTGCTGGAATATCGTTACTGTGGGTTCCATTAACAAGCTAATCAAGGAGAATTTTCCTCCTGTAGCGTAACCCACATTTACATGGCTAATGGATAATGACTTTTGATTGGTCATTTAGCAGCCTGGTGTTACCAATGAATGAGATTTAAGTCATTACTACTGAATATGCTCACGCGCACTCTCTTACACAGCGGCAAATTTAGTTTCTTACGCACTCCACTTCATTTGTTCACGGACACACAAACTCGCACGGAATGTACCTGATTTCGCTGTGTGACAGGCCGCCGGGTGACCCTGTTCTCTCCATTAGAGAGTATAATTAGAGCAACTCACCCCAGTGCTCCAACACACACAAACATGCACACACACACACATACACACTGTAATTAGAGCAGCTCACCCCAGTGCTTCCACAACAAACACAGCATAATGCCCTCATTATGGCCCAGTCATTTCAGGCAGGGCCTAATCAGGCCCACAGTGATTTATATCACTTTTTCCTGTTCGCAGCAAATGAAATCTGTAGGCCAAATTAATACTGGCTTTTCATCATCGCCCAAGTTAAAAAGCCAGTTACCGTCACAATTCCCCTCATTAATTTAACGGCTGAAAATCCCAGGCAGGCAGAGTAAACACTCATTATTGGGACAAATTGAAGAGGGACGGAGCAAGTGAAAGAGAGAGGGGAAAGATGGGAGAAATCTTCTTTTTGAGTGAGCGCAACATTGACTTAACTTCGCGTTGCTCTTTGTTTTTCTGGCCGTGTCGGACTCGACCTTCCGGATTAGATTGAAAAGGGAAAAAAAAGCAAGTTAACTTTAGTGCCTCGATTGCCTAGATTGTTTATACAAATATTATACCTGGAACGTTTTTTTTATGCAAATGATGGAAACAGTATTTCAAATAGGCAGGTGCATGTTTTCGTTTCCTTGTATTGATTCCATGTCTGTGGCTGTTCCTGTGTGTTTCAGTGAGTCAGATGAAAATGGGAACGGACCTATAGCCAATGCCAGCAGCTCCTCAGCTGAAAGCTCCTCTGGCTCTGAGTCTGGAGACGACTCTGACTCAGACTCCCCCACAGTGCAGAAGAAGAGTGACGTGAAGTCCAAACCCAAGGTGACATTTTGATTCACTCGTCTGTAGGAAAACTGACTTTATATAATATAAATGGTTTCCTGTAGATTCAAGATGTATATTTCCTGTATATTTAAGATGTTCCATAATATCTGCAGCATATCATGTTTGAACCAGCGTAGGCAGCTAATGGAGAGAAGTTGTTTCCGGATTTGTTTTGGAATCACTGTGAGATTTTGCTTCCATCAGCCTTATTTCTTCAATCTTCTACAAGTCATTCATGCGCCTCAGTTTTACCCCTCACCACCATTTTCTTACCTGTAACACTCATCGTGTTATTTCTGGCCCTCCCTTTTCTTCTCTGCACTATGAAATTCTCATTTCATACAATTTGTTATTTGGCAATGGCCTATGAATTATGCATCTCTCTCTCTTCCTCGCATTCTCGACACATCTCCTCTCGTTCAGACCTCCAATTACTAACAAGGTTTCCGTCTCTATTACCACCACCAGGCGTCAATCAGAGTGGATCCGCTAAGATACGGCCTCTAACTTTTATTGTTTTTTGTTTTCTCTCTCACTTCTCACTCCCTCGTCTATCCCGTTGTTTGGTTTGTGCCGTCTGCTCGGCCTGGAGTACGCAGAGTGGAATTTTTATGGTTCTTTATGTGATGTGAATGGCGCCCTGGTTGGTTAGGGGGTGGTGCGCAGAAAGGGTGATAAAAGTGCTCGTGTGTATAAATGCATTTTTATAGGGCCAGTTGTGGCGAGCGATAGAGGCGCGTGTCGCAATTCCCACAAGTCAACACCTGACAAGTGCGGCTCAGTCGCACGAGGCGGCGTGAATCGGTTGTGACGCGACACTGCATGACTAGCCATCGAAAATTTCAGACATGTTACATATAAATGTGGAGAGCCCGGTACTGGGATGAGTGTGTCGTGATTTTGTGTCGACAGAATTGAGACATTTCATACACAGAGCACTCAACGTGAGTACTTTTCTTTTGAGGTGCCCAGTCCTATTTGCTAACATGCTGCCTTGTTGGCTGCCTTTTAGGTGGAAGGGAAGTCCAAGAAGGAAGTCTCTCTACTGGATCTTGATGACTGTGAGTTTCGCTCAAACTTTTATTAAAACAGCCACGTCAGAAGAAGGTTTTAGGTTCTAGAAATGTGTCACGTAAAGGGGTTATGCTAAAACTAGCATGGCAAACAATTATCCTTCCATTGAGTAACTCGGTCTTTTATTTTGGTGCCAATTCTGCTTTTTTAAAATCTGTTCACAAACCATATTTTGATCTGTAGCGTGCAGCAGCCATAGAGGGAATATATAGGTCACATGGTCAGATGGGCAGCAACAAGTAGGAGGGTAGGGGTAGATGAAAACGTGACACCTGATGATTAAACCGCCCTTTTATAGTTTACATCAAATGTTTTACAGTTTTTTTTCCCCTATTCACAATTATAGGGCGGGGGGGGGGGGGGGTGGTTCGGGGGGGGGGGGGGGGGGGGGGGGACTCTATTGGAAATGCACATTTTTTTCGTGTTTTCAGCTTGAATTAAAGTGACCAAAACAATTTATTTAAAGCTGCAGAAGCTGGTATTGAAAATGGCTTTGGCGCCCACCAGTGGCAGTATTGAAGAAGACAGTGATAGATGTCAATGTGTGCTGCATGCTGCATTGTAGCTGCAGAAGGTTTAAAAAGTGTCTTGCCTCTCTGTTTTCTTTGTGTTCTTCAGTTTCCCCGGCAACGACAACCAATGCATCAAAGTCTGCAGTCATCTCCTCAAGCCTGCTGTCCGACCTCGAAGGCCTGTCCCTGTCCAACGTGTCCCCCACCATACAGGTTAGTGGTGTGTGTGTGTGTCTACATTACAGACACACAGGATGGCATTTTCTCCATCGGCACGTGTGGAGAGTCAGTTGTTCCTCCCTGTCTGACGCTGACAGAACAGCAGAGCAGTACATGAGCTGGTGAAATGAGCCTCTGTCCCTTGAGGAACATTTCTGCTCCAGATGCCAACCATTGACCTTTTCTGCCTTCTTATATTTATAGCCAGTCAGGACGGTACAACTGCCCCGTCTGTTTCCTGTATCTCTTATAGTCTGTCTTTCCCACCCTCGCAGTCTTTTGCTCCTCCACACCCTTGAACTCTATTTCTGTGTGTCACATAAGTCCACCCTCACCTCTTCTCTCTCTCTCATCTCTTCCCTCTGTCACCCTCCATCTCTCTCTGTCAGATGTTGGGTCCCTTGTGTCTCTGTGTTGTGTATATCTGATGGTTGACCTTTCTTGGTGTGACGGCTCCTTTCTCTCTTCAGCGTGTGAGCGTCTCTGCACGTTCAGTGTATTTTATATCTTGTCGTTTCCCCCCGAGGAGGGAAATGTCCAGACCATTCATTCTGCCGTTGCTGTATCTATTTTGTGTTTCACGGTCAGGTCTGTGGTACTGTCACTGCTGTTTGAAGATCTCAAAACCAAAAGAGTGTAATTCGCAAGATGGATGTGTTTTATCAGCGTTCAGACATGTTTGACGAGTGTCTTTATTTTGGAATTTATTGGAATTTGGTGTTCTACTGTTACATAATTATTTCCTTGTTTGAGAAAACTGAAATTAATTCATGGATTAGAAGAATTACCATAGGTTTTGTTTTTTTGACATACAAAATACCTCGCTCATGAAATACTCAGTAACGAGTCTTTAATGCTCATTGGCCAAATTCACTCCCTCCTAACAACGTTTTGGAGGGTGATCTAAAAGTAATGCAGCATCGAAGGAATCACAATATATTTTGGGGATAAACTTCTGGACAAGTTTTCTTTGAAACTGTAGCCAACAGCCAGTTTATCACAGAATTAAGACTGGAAGAAGTAATGAACAGCTTGGCTCTGTCAAAAGGCAAATAATTCATACAGCAGTTGAAGAGCTTCAGGTGTAAACATGTGCAGGAGCAAATGGAGTAAAGTCGAGTTTTGTTCATTTTCAATTAATCTACAGCTGAATTTCCCAGGAATACTTGCAGGTGTTGTGTTAATGATGCACTCAAAGTTCCTGGGTGTAGTTCTAATGGTGAACAGTGTGTTTGCCGGCACGTAGAGGAATGTGTAGCCGCTGCTGCCGAGTGGAAATGGCCGAGTCTGCTCGTCAGTCCCTCCCGCCTGTCAGTCAGTGTGATTGACAGCTGTTCTCTTGCCAGCGTTTATGCAGCGCAAGTTAGTTGTTAGTCTCCCTCCTCCTCCTCCTCCTCCTCCTCCTCCCCCTCCTCAGGTGAAGGCCAGGGAGTAATAGAGAATAGAAATGCAGATTAGAGCAGGGAACTTTTTGCACATCAACATCTGATTTAGAGTCAATTCTATGCATAAATACATGATGGGCATCGGGATTCATAGACAAGGGTAAATAACCTCACCTTTATTCACACACGCCCCTCCTCTCCACCCGCACACATATAAGCATACACACCCACACACACACGTACACACGCGCTGGTCCCAGTGTCACTTCTATTTCTCAGCAATCTGCCCACAGAGGCAGCGAGTCTGTCTCAGCTGAGTGCTCGGGCCCTTTTAGAGAATTACTGCATGGTTATCAAAGGCATTTAGATTAACCCTGGTCACTGTCTTTGACCCACCTCCTCTGTCTCCTCCTCCTCTTCCCGGTGTCTGCATGCCGCGGCTCTCTCTAATAACATTTTGACATTAGGATCTCTCACAAATGCCTCTTAAATTCCCTCCCCTCCCACCCCAAACCTCTTCCGACCGCCGTCCGTGTGTGCGGCGGGGTGGCTGAGGCTGATAACTTTTCATTCATAATTAGCAGTCAGCGAATGGGACTGCGTTGGGGGGAAATTGAACTGTCAGCGGCGGGGCGCAGGGTGTTTGACCCCATCACGCCCAGAGGGGGCCATCATAATTTGTTCATTTGGTGTCCATCAGGCGGGCACCGGCTCACCCCCTCCTCCTCCCTCGCCTCCCTCCTCAACCCGTGACCTCCCCCGTAGTGGGCGCTCTGGGTTCACGTCTAATTATGAATCAGCAGAAGGACCCAGAGCGCCACGAATATAGCAGCCCCTGCCCTCCAAACCTCCCGCTGCCACTCAAACGGCAGAGATTGCCTCTTAAATAGGAATAAATGGCCACACGGAAATAGCCAGTCAGTGCTGCGGCCTGTGCTGCTATTTGGGAAATATTTGTGTTTTACTGTCTGCTGCATCATCTATTCCTTATCAACTAGAATCAGTAAATTTAAGTGCAGATTTCTCGTCTCTGTGTGTCCATCACATCACCAGGAAGAGGTTTCAATTGCTCAATAATTTTTCTAATGTAAGTGAAAAAAAATTGGCCAGTGTTATTCATTGTTTTCTGGTGAAATTGACGCGTTTGAGAATTGTCTTAAAACAAAATGAGGAGTTACTGGTTTAATATGATAATTACTTTTAAAATAGGAGTTAAATCAAACATTTTTAGGTCTGAAGAAACAAGGATAAAGAACCTGTGATTCAAAAAAAACATGCAAAATCATGACTTGTCACGGCTTCTCAAAAATTAATGTATTCAGATTTTCTTAGTTTGATAATTACTTGAATATCTTAATATAGTATTTGGGGCATTTTCATTACTGATAAAAGTGAGAAAGTAATCAGCAGGGTAATCGATAATTGACTCAAAAGTAATTGCAGAGTGACAATTGTGCGAGTATGAAAGAAGTGTTGTCGGTTTGTTAAGAAGTCAGAGGAAGGACACTGGAGTTTCTGAATAACAGTCTTCTATTATTGCTAATGTTCTTTAATGGAAAATTTCAAAATTAATAATTTCAGAACATCTAATTTGCCAACAAATTAGCGTAAATGAACTAACCTCTGTCTTTATGCGCTGGAGAGGCTTCTTGTTACATCAAAGTAGTTTTAGAAGGCTGTAGTAACATTTATTTAATTCAATTTGCTGTCAAGGTCTTTGTGATGCCCCTCAATTAATTGTCATCTTCTGACTGAAGGGAACAATTAGGCCCTAAAGTCAAACACATGTCCCTTACCTTCATCCACACAACTCTTGTGGAGCGTAATGAAACCCTGTCCCTACTTTTGGAGGCAGACGGTGTCTGAAAACCAGAAATGGATTTTCAATATATGTCCATACGTCTCTGTACTCCCCACACACCGCTCTGTCAAATTGGCCTTCTTATGCACACGGCACAAGGCTGCCTGCCGCCGGTTAGCCCTTTTGAATATGTCAGCGGGATTTTCAGGTCATTTGCCAGAGAGGATGTCGGGAACGTAGCGTCCGGGCTCTGAAGGTGACTGGTGTCTGTGTCATCCATCACAGGGGCTTCCTTTAAGTTGATGCATAATAGAGCCTCTCAATCAACTTCCTCCCTCATTGTCACCCCCTCCTCTTTCCCGTCCAGAGGAGCCAAAGCCAAAGGGAGGAAAAAAAAACAGAGGGAGGGACTGACAAGGGAAGTCAAGGTTACATCCCTCTTGTTCTCTTATTTACACTTGAGGTGTTATGAGCTCGTGCCTCGCAACAAGACAACAATGGATGGAAGGGTGAAGGGGCTTGTGTGGGCACTTGTGTCAGGCTTTAACTGTCCGCTGTGTCAAATTGGTGATAATAAGCAGTTTGAAGCCTTGTCCTGCCCCCCCCCCCCCCCCCCCCCCCCCCCACTCCTGTCGCTGCCTCCTGCTCGGGGACGCGGCGACAAGACAGGACCTTGAAGCAGGATGTGTCTGTCAGGAAGGTAAATCTCCGTTGTGATGGGGTAGCAAACATTACGGCCAGCTTTATTGACACCGACTGCTCTGACACATCCAAAAGTGGCCCGATAAATTCGCAGGCTGCCGATGGCGTGACGGGCGCTCGCGAGGGCGTGGTGGCGTTACAGCACGCCGTCAAATGTTTGTTTGACCTCCTTCGCAGGCGCTCTGCCGGGTCTGGGCACAGGAGACACTGCTGGTCTGTCAAGGAGATAAATGAGATCATGTTGTTGATTGGGTTTACGCTGCCTGTAGTTTACTGGGTTTTTTTTTATAATGCTGGTGCCTGTTTGACACATGAACTCACCTCAAGCCTGTTTTTCATACCTACTTACATAACTTTCTTTTAATGACCATACATGTGATGTATATCTTTAAAACAGTTTCAACAAAAGCCATTGAGTGACATGTAATCTTTGAAAGGAGGATTTAATGCAGCACTCTTGTATTATACGGTATTATATTGTCTAGCAGGGTGTATCTAATAAATGGAAATGCATTTGTAAAAAGGTTAGGTCATTTAGAGAAAGAGGAGCCAGACACAGAAGCTAGACTTGAGTAGATTTGAGAAGATGGCTACAGGAGTTTTCAGATGTGGGTTACGATTAAACATCAGGGGAAAAAATATGCAAATGCAAATAATATTCAAATTAATTTAAACATTTTTCTCATGAAAGTCCCCCGTCACCATGGATCTACAACACTAATGTTACCATTAAGGCATATTTGCTGCACCAGTGATTATTGACTGCAGTCGGTTCAAACTCAGTGAAATAAAGAAGAATGGTGTTGTTAAAGACAACATGATACAACAACAATGTACAGCATAACAATTTCCATTTCAGTTTTCACAACAGACAATTGTCTTTGTCATGTAAAGCGATTGGCAGAGGTTCTCTCTTGATTTACTTCTTTTGCAATATATTCAAACTGATTGCAAAAAAAATGGCATTTTGGGAGTGCATAGCTTTGTCCAGACTGTAAAGAACTAGAAATAACAAATATGAGATAAAAGACAAAACACCCTGGATATGAACTAACCTAACTAAGCAAATTCTCTGATTTGATGATGAGGTCAGTAAATATTTGACATTTGGTTATATTCAGCTTCAGTGAATCAACATGCACTGACACCATTCAACAACATGCACCGTACCATCGTGGCTTCGTGTTTCCAACACGTGTCTTCACGTTATATACAATCATATTCAATTAGCTTAATTACATGACACGCATCACCTCAACCTCCCAATCGGTTGTTTACAGGTTCTGCTTTTATACTGCTGGCTGTTGTTTTTCATATAAAACTATGTCATACTCCTTATTTACCCCCCACTTCTTTTTTTTTTTTTTTTTTTTTTTTTTACTTCTGCTATTATATTTAGCATTGATATTTTTTTTTTGTAAGTGAAGTGTTTAAACTCGTGCTCATTTGCACCAGGATGCTATACATCTGTCTAGGTGTCGGCCCTGTGTTGGAGGTGCAGGTGCTAAGTGTTGTAGAGGGTGTGAAACAGCGTTATCTGCCCCGGTGTTCCGCAGTAATTAGTGCTGCCACTCAAGACAAAAGATAGAAAGAAAAAATTACATATAAGCTTAACATACTTTTGTGATGATTTCTATTGGCGGCGTGAGGCAGAGGCATGCCTCAAGTTTGTTCAGATATATTAATACATTTAATATAACATTGTTCCATTGTGTGAGGAGCTGACAGGTGCCACTGTCAAGTGCTTTAAAAAAAAGCCATATTCATCAGTGAAGAGAAGTTATGTTTTTTTAAGGAGAAAATAAAAACACCACATCCTTTCTTTTCTGCACCTCTCAGAGGTAATGCAGTTTCCTGCCTCTGAAAGGGTAAAAGCCCCTTTAGAAAGGCCTGCGAGGGGCAGCTTCTACTCATTAGGGCTTGTTTTTATTCAGCCTGGTTTGACGGAGCATCCAGAACATTTCTTAAATGGGCACCATTTTACACCACAGAGTTAATGAAGGGAGTGGTGGTGGTGGTGGTGGAGGGGGTTATCTGCCATCACTGTGTGCCTGGTTTCAGAAAAGTGCTGCATTCTGGCTGCTGATTGGACACAATGAATTGCATGAATAAATGTGATGGACAGTGCAGGGATTCTTGAATTAATGCGCTCACCTGTGTGGATGCATTTGTGCTGTAATGCACAAGGCGTCCCTGGATATTATGTTGATGTGAGAGCTGCGGGGCAATATTCTGTCTGCCTGTTTTCAACGTACTTCCGTCTCTACCCACTGTTGTCAGCAGTGGTTAATAGATCACGGATCAATCACAGCTTTTAATGACAATATTTACAGTGATCAATTATATATCCAGAGTTTGATTCAACATTGTTTGTCTGTCTTTCCAACACTTTCCAGGTCACCACTCCTTCTTTCGGCCCTGTGAAAACCTATGAGCTCCTTCACCACATGACAGGAAAGGGTCTCTCAGCCAAGTACCACTTCTCGAGGCAGCCTTGTCTGTACCAGCCCAGTATGGTGGCCGTGCAGGTCATGCTGACCAACAGCTCGGATCACAGCCTGGAGGAGATCCACGTAGGAGACAGAAACCCAGCGAGCCTGAACATCCACTGCTTCAACACCATTGGTGAGTACAGGTTACACCAATGCTTATTTTGTTGTCGTGTCTTTCCTTTCTACTAAAGCTGTTCTCAATATAAATACTTAAAAATTCTTCATGGAGCCACACTCTAGCACCAGGTAACATTTCATTCTCATGAACTTGAACTATGTAGTCTATGTGAAGTCCACGTTCCCCCTGCTGTACATACTGCTGTAAATGGGAAGTATTGATGTTGACGAAGGTGTCGAATATCATCAGGAATAGGGAGAGGGATAGTTTCCTTGGTATAAAAAGCATGTCACTAAGCATGACTTCACATTACCCCTCAACTAAACTCTACTGAGAATATCTAAATAAAACAAATTCAAATGAGCATTATGAATCCAGTGGGGGCAGTTATCCCTGTTGTCAAGTTCAAATTTTAACAGATGTATTACTGTGACTGTATTTTTTTACTGAGGACCTCCCTCATATTCTTATTTCTTCTCTATTTCCTAATAAGCTACTGGACGTTATTAGTGACTTAGTGTCTGACCTCACACATGTAGGGTGACAAGTTGGTCAAACTCCAGCATGACCTCAGTTTTATATTTTTTAGATTTAAGCTACGACAACATATTATTTCCCCCTCCTGCGTAATGTAAACAACCACATTTATCTCAATCTGATGTTTCTCCCTTTCCTCCTCAATGGAGCTCTGCCTTCACTATCATGTTTTTTTTTTTTTGTTTTTTTTTTCCGGGCAGATATTAAATGATTATTGTCTCATAAAAAAACCTATAAACCTGATTGTTGTCAGCCCAGCAAATAGCCCAATCCCTATTCGGCTAATCCCTGTTCGTTAGTATCGATCAGTACCGACGGACACAGCCTTCATATTTCTTGTCACACAGTGGTATGATCATTACACCGAGTATAATATAAGGCTGGGAGCAGTGCTCCCTCAAGATTTTCACAAACACACACACACCAAATTTCACTCACACACACACAGCCGTGCAGTGTGCTGTGGAGCACATTAAAACTGTCAATTGCCGGGGATTGATTGGGCATTGAAGGAACTCAAGCAGCCAAACAGTGGCTAATTTGGATCGATTGAGCCCGGCTACTGTGAGCGTGCGGCTAGAGTTGATTTGGATAAGTCGCAGGCGATGAATACAGACAAAGCTTTATGTTGTGTTGTGTGTTAGATAACGCGTGGCAGAGTTTGCGTTTAATAAGAAATATTTCACGCCGCATCTACGAGGTGCCGAAACTTCCCATTGCTGCTCATGGTAATGGTTATTGAACACATCATTTAGCTGTATAAAATGAGGAGTATTTGTGATCCTGTCGCTGTGTGTGCTCCGCAATGTGTTTGTTAATCAATTAACAAACTGATTTGTTACTGTAGGTCAAGTCATCTGTCTTTAATTCAGTGAGGTCCAAATTGTATTTACTGGGAAATGGGTGAAAATTAAAAAAGAACAATTTCTGGATGCGCCTCCTCTTCTTCTGGATCCAGCCCAAAATTGAGTATAGAGTTCTTTCTCGGAACTCCGAGAACAGGGGTAACAATTTCACCTTGGTTCAAAGTAAATTCGCTTTTTGAGCTTTTGTTTCTTCAAAAGGAGGCTTTCACGTATTACAACGTGGCTTTAGATGACCATCATTTCTGGTCGAAGTAATAATATTGCACTCACCAGCAGACCCAACACTGACAGAGGTCTCCCAGAGAAAGAAACATGATGATACAGCCTGGAAATATTGGAGACAAAAATGAATAGATACTTTATGCATTGTTAACATCTGTCGCAGTCTTTGTTGATGCACCACACTGACAGCAGTGGTGATGTTGATAATAAAGAATCTTTTCACTTAAAGCCTGCCTGAATATATGGGCTGTCTTATATTTTTTTTCTGATGCTGATTTTTTTTTTTAAACTGCACTCAAAGCTGTGTACAACATTGTGAAAAATAAGTGATGGAAATGATCACGACTATAACGACCTGAGTTACCAATCTGGAATAAATCAGATTGCATAACTTCTTCTGAACGAGCAGTGTCTGAAAGCGGAGCAGGAGACCCAGCAGATTTTGTATTGAATCTAATGTAACATACTATTTTAGTGCTAACATTGAAATCGCAAAAGGAGATTGACGGTCTGCTCACAGTTTGAACAGAAGTCTTTAGCCCATTGTTGAATCTTGAGATACTTTAGACTTCAGATGAGTTTGTTGTTTTTATATATTGACACAGAAGACCAGGGCGTTGTAACAGAGACAGTGTGGGAGAGGCCGTGAAGGCTGGATTAGGAGTGAGTCCATGATGGCTCTGTTTTCACAGGGTTTCCTCTGGAGCCTCAGCTCCGGCTGTAGAAAGAGTTATAGAGTGAGATAGCCCTTCTCCACGGAGAGAGAATCACAGGCCGACCGGAGGAGCGTGGAGGATGTTTCTGTCTGTCTCTGTTCTTCCCATCCTTAACCCCACCTCCTTCTCCTCCTGTGGCATTTAGCTGTCCAGACTCCTTCTTCAGCATTTTTTGGCTTTACTTAACATTCTTTTCGAACTCGCGTTTCTCCCACCCCGTCCATCTCCCTTACCGCCTCTCTCTTGATGCTGATGCTCTCTTTGACAAGCCTGTAGTTTTGGAAATATGCTAGTCCTTCATGTGTTGTTTTTTTCCTGAGGCTGGAGGTGTGGGGAATGAGATTGAAGGATGGATTTCTCACACGCGGTGGCCTTGCTTTGTGAAGTAGAAAACACAAGTGGTGTGGATGCCTGTCTGTTCCACTCTGCTGCGGCCTCCCCCCTCTCTCCCTTTGCAGCCTCATCCCTCCACTGAGATGCACACTGTGCCCTTGTCATTCACTCACTCTTCCTTTCCCCCTCCTTTTTGCCTTTCCTCCCCTCTTTTCCATTCTCAGAGCGACTGGAGCCAGAGGCCTCAGTGACGGTTTCCATGGGTATTGACTTCAGCGACTCCACGCAAGCAGCCAACTTCCAGTTGTGGTAAGATGACATGACATCCTCTCATATCAAGTCAGGTGCTTTTTTTTTTCTTTTCTCTCCTCTCAGATTTTCAGGTGTACATCTTTTTCACTTTCTGCCACACATCGCTCTCTCTCTCTCTGTCTCAGCCTCCACCTTCACATCTCCTTTATGTTTCTCTTTAGTCCATGTGCTTTCTCTCTCTTTCTCTCTCGTGTGTTCTTTGTTAATTCTCCTCTTCCTCCCCGCTCTGTGCCAGCACTCCCAGGTGAGACATCAGCCGCAATTGATCCCGGTTCACTGGGATAACAATTATTCCTGCAGTAATCAGCCCCTGCCCAAATCAACCTGCTGAATGCCATTGGCACCGCCGCTCAGCCGATCGATAACCTTATCAGAAAATCTGTTTGGGATGGGGGAATCAATCCGGCCCAAAATGCCATTCACAGAGCACGGTTTGCAAAGCAATCAGAAGAGAAACGTTTAATACACAAAACAAAGCATAAACACACATGTTCACGAGCACTGTACAACATGGGTTGTTCTTTATTCATCCAAATTAAGAGGAACTGGAAATACAGAAAATCTAATGACAGGAGTCCAGATGAACTCTACGTTAAACGATAAACACATCGCTGTTCCTGTCTTTTCTCAGCACCAAGGAGGACCAGTTCAGTGTGTCCATCCAGCCCGCTGTGGGAGAGCTGTTTATGCCCAGCACCATGACAGAGGAGGACTTCTGTAAGGAGCAAGGTGGGTTCAAAGCAAAGATAGTTACCATTCCTGAATATTAACTGGAATTGTACCAATTAAACTCGATCTGTTCTTTGATTTTATCAGTTATTTTTTGTTAGTTAGAAACGTATAACTATCAGTTTCCTTAACTGACGCATTCAGGCTTTCTTGGAGAAGTTGAAGTTGAGAAAGCAAAAGAAAGTGCCTGGATCCACACAACAACATGACATGCACTAGCCCTCCACAAAATTTCTGATAACAAACCTAGACCGATTGATTAAATGTTATCAGGCTATGGAAGAACTGACAATGTGTTATATAAGTCAGTACATTTTGGGTTTTGGAATGCGATTTGTTTATCACAAGAAAATAAAAAATATCATCAAATTGAATTGTTACAGGTGAAAAAATAAAATGTTCGCACAATCTCAATCTTTAAATCTTATATTTTCCCTGACACGTTTTATTGTCTGCTGTTTTCATAAATGATTCCTACAAACAAATAAAATCAAATCCCAGCCTGCCTCTAAAAATGTCCTCAGCCTCAACTCATTAGAGCAAATTGCTTTCTTCTTACGAAGCACTTAATGGTATTTCCAAAACAAACCTCCAAAGCACAAGCGCACACACCTGTAGAGCTACGTGCTGAGGCGGCCATTGAGAGCTGAGAGAGCACTCGTATCTCCGCCATCAGCATGCTCTCTAAGTGCCTTCTAAATGCTGGTTCTGCCTTAATTAATCTGCATTCACTGTGTTTGGAGCTCTGTTGAATACAACTAGCACTCAGACACGGACTGAACAGAGACGAACAAGTTGCCGTCCTGGACCTATTTCCCCGGAACACGATGCCGCGTTATAGCAATTGTGTGAAGTTAATGAATTCTTCCCTTGAACAGGTTTTCTTTATATTTGACTTTAGGACCTCTTTTATTTTGACCAAAGTTGTGCACATTTATCTCCATTCTTCTTTTTTAAAAATAAATCATTGCTTGTTGATAAGCTCTTTTTTCCTCTTTTGCATTACTGATAGATTAACCATGTTGTTTGCTTTACCAGCCAGTTAAATGTATTTTGGATTTCCTCAGGTAAGCTCCTGGGCATGAATGAGACCTCGGAAACAATCACCATGGCAACAGCAAACACCTCCAGCCAGACCATCAGCAAACACGTCCTGTCTGTGGCCAACGTTGGAGTGGTGTCGTCCAGCCAGAGCGTCCACAGGTGAGATGTCCAGCCGTGTCTTGTGTTTTGGTGAAGTAAGATTTTTGTCTTAGAGATTAGAATATAATTTTTAATGAAGTATTAGTGATGGTACTGCATTTTCTGATCCAGGTTACTTTCCTGCAGATGATGTGCAGTTTAAATTGAAGTGTGTGATTTGTTTGTCCATGTGTAGCCGACCTTTCCACACCAAGTGATGCATGTTTACTATTTCCTGTCATCTATTGGAAACCTGTGAGCACATAAATAGTTTCAACTATATTTACAATTAATTCAGAACTTTCCCTATTAAACCTTGAACACTGAATCCTCACAGTTAGGCTGTGGTTGATTTTAATTTCCATTTTGGTTTTTAGTAGTTTAGTTTTTTGTGTGACTTCAGCATTAGGCCCCAGCCCAATGTGAATTTATACTTTTTATACAAAGCCTATTTTCTCTTTGATAATCACATCATATTTGTCTGCTATTACATATTATATGTCACAGTCTGAAGTAAATATCAAATTACACTTTTATCGAATCAGCTAGATCCTGCGACGGTCTCACTTTTCAGAGCAAGTTCTGAAAGATACTGAAATACAATAATACATGAGCAAGTGTGTGAAATACAATAATAGAGGTAAACAAGTGATAAATGGAATGAAAGTGCAAACTTGTTTCATTGCACGCGAACACAAACTAGAAATACGTGTGTCAGCGGGAGCAAGCTTGATGAGCAAAACTTCACAGCAGGAGAGAAATGAAAACAAAAATCACACCTTGATGCTGTTCGGAGAGTCACGTGTAATTTTATACGTGGACTTTGTTCCTCGTGCCAGAGAGCGATAAGATGAATGTTCCTGGCTACATGTGCCAGTCATAATTGTGCTTTGAGTGGAACGGTGCGTATATCACAGAGTGAAAGTGCCTGTGTTCCTGCTCACCCTCACACACACACACATGCCAGGGGAATGCCCTGAGAAGCCTGGCTGTGTAATTGGTGTACACAGAGTGTGCTAATGAGCTTCCTCCTCTGTCACGCACACCCGAACACCTGATAGATAATTACACCTCCCTTTCTCCCTCTGTTTCCTGCTCTCTCTCTCTTTTTCTCTCTCTCTCTTGCCTCATCCCTGCACCCCCCCCATCTGTCTCCCCCTCTGCGCCGCTGTCTCTCTTTCACTTCCTCTTTGTCTTTCACTCCATCCCTCCACGCCACAATCTGTCCTCCTCCTGCTTGTCTCTCTCTCTCTCTCTCCATTCGTCTTTGGTGATAATTCCTTTTATAGATTTAGCCTGAATTCGAGGATGTAGGAGACTGGGACAGCAGGGGAGTCAGAGTCGGGTGGTGGGGGGTAAAAAAAAAAATAAAATAAGGCACAAGGGCACAGGGAGCTGAACGAGTGAGAGGAGATCAATGAGAGCCAGTGGGAGAAGCTGGCATCCAATAAGCCCATACTTCATTCAGAATAACCAATAACTCACATGACTCCAGGCTATCAATCTCTCTCCTGCTTCACTGATAGCCAAAGAGGACAATAGTCTCCCAGTGTTATCCTGCTGACTTTTAGCTGTAAAGACTCTTTCATATTGTCTTGCTTGTGTCCATGCCACTTATTGGAAATGATGGAGTTACTCACTGACACAATCCTCAGTGTTTGTCTCCTCAGACTGAACCTGTGGATTTGACAGGCTTGTCTTTGAGGAATACAACAAAAACATTTCTGTGCTTTTATGTGACGTTTACCCAGATAGTCTTTCTATTTATTTGTTGTTGTTTACGTCTAAAACGAAGCAAGGGGGGTCCAATTTTTTTTTCCATTCTTTAATATTGTGAGATAAGTGTTTTTTCAATATTTTAGCAATTTCTGATGATGATTCATAATAAAATCATGAGATGACCTGTTTTCCATTTAAATGCACCATTCATCATGGCTTTATTTCCTCTTTACCTTCCTCTTCCCAACTGTGGCATTAAACCAGGTCTTAGAAAACAGGATTACATGGATTCATATGTTTTATTTATTTATTTATTCATTATCATTATAGATGCAGTAAGGTAATCCTCAGATTTTGTCCTGTCACCAAAATTCAAACTAAATATAAAAAAGATTCAAATATTAAACAGAGAAAAGCAACAAACCATTACATGAAACAAATTGAGACCCAGACATTGTTTGACTTTTTTCCTGCTTAATATCCATGATCAGAATTATTGTAGATTCAATTGACTGTTATAATTAATCAGCTGATCCTTTCAGGCCGTGTAATCATTTCGATCACGGTTGCCGTTGCCGCCGCTTTGATTAACAGAGGGATCGATCTGATCGGATACACCCACTGAGAGCTTATTGCGGAGGTCACGAAACATGACGAGAGACGCAACCTCCACCCTGGGCTGTCTGATACGATCACACAAAGCCCCCTGGCCCTCACAGGAGCAGGAGTTTGGGTTTAGTGTAGAATTAATGGACGGCATTTCAATAAGAAGCCTATGAATGATAAGTGTGCTGCAAACTCAGCCCCAGGTATTGACTGCAGCTCCGTGTATGACACAGGTTCGGTTGAACAAAGCGACAACCTGCCCCCCCCCCTTCCTCTGCACCACTGCATCCCTGCACTCCCCTCGTTTATCAGCAGGGCGCAGCACTGCTTTTCCCCAAACAGGCGCCAGGGCAGCAGAGGGGGTGGGGGGGATGCCACAGAAACACAGAAATTGATTGCTGGAAAGGAGGATGGCAATAAATCAAGCAGGAAAGCAAATGTAGACAACGCTGTTCTTGTTTATGTCTAAACAGGCGGAATAGAATAAATGTGCTCTATTTTTCAGTCCGTTTGAAAGCAAATTTGATCGAATTTTGCATGCATTGCCAATCCCTCCAGTTAGAGCCTCATTTAAAAAAAAAAAACTGTACCCCTTGATTTATAAGCTATGCTTTCTCTTTACACTTTGATCTAATTAAATTATGTTTCTTTAAACATTGGGAATTTTCCTCTTTTCGGGGAAGTTGTGCGCTTGTTCTTATTTACAATTTCATTGGGTGATGTTTATAACTAATTAAACGTCTGGTCTCTCCATTATAGATTGCTTAGCAGACACTGTGGCACATGATCTGTCTTCAGATGATATGAAGTGCTCCGTGAAACTGATGTAACGTGGGTTATTTTCAGACAATGGAGATGCAACATGTTTATCTCAGTTATCGGGTGATGTGTTTTCCTCGAGCCCTTGAGTTAAGTTCTCATCTCCTCCTCCTCCCAGCTTGTCCCTGATCTTCCACAGCCTCTGTCATCCATACGTCCTCTGCACCTCTCATGTCCCTCCCGCCCTTCCAGTGAACACTGCAGTGTGTCCGTATGGCCGAGCTCTGGAGATGTGTGAAGGGTTCCTGGTTGTAATTGGGGCTAATGGCTCTGGCCATCTGCCTGCTCTGAGCCTGGTCACTTGTGTGTTCTGGCCTCACTGACCAGTCAGTTGAAGGACACTCTTCCACTTGTCCACCTGGCCGAAAACCAGGCTGGAACAAAAGCATCCAGCCTCCCTGAGTTTCAGGTTTTAGTAAAAAAAAAAAAACTGATGCACTTTAATAGTTTCCAGAGAATGATGAAACATGGCTGAAGGTTTTTCCTCAAGATGTGTGTGTGTGTTGGGGGGGGGGGTCTGGTTCTCCTGCATTCCCGAATCGTCAGCGGCCCGTGTCGTCTCCGTGTGAGAGTGAATGCAAAGGTGAAGCCCACTTTGTGTTTGCAGTGGCAGGGTGGAGGGGAGGCAGATGGCACACACAGGCGCTCTGCACTGAGGAGAATCACAGATAATTGGAGAGTGATGCTTAGCCGCAGCCCTGCCGATCGATGCCAATCCGCCTGCTCTAAGTCCAGGGGTTATGCTTTGCTTTTCTTTCCATACACTGCAATTAATCCAGTGTTTAGCCCAGTATGCGAAGAGTGCAGGGGAATACCAATGACCCGTTTAAGGCCCCGCTTGTCCTTAATCTTTCCCATCTAGTCCTTAAAAATGCACTGATGTCGTGTTAGACCCGGCCCTGATGTGGAGCCGCACTGTGCGTCTGACCATGCAGCAACTGCAAAGTAGAAATATTCAAAGGAAAACTGCGCACAGGAATCAAACACAATCACAACGCGCTGCCATTCCTTTGACTCGCTCTTATTCCATCACATGAACAAATGCACCGCGGCGGCGTCTCCGGAGACGGAATGAAAGCAGCCTCAGGCGAGTGTTAACTGGTTGAGTAAATGATAGATTTATATCCTAAATCCATTAGCAAAGCCACAGGGACCACAGAGACACCTTAAGCCGGGGACAGTGGGGGTGGGGGGGGTGGGGGGGGTGGACACGAGACGAGTGTCCATGTTTATGATTGCGCCTTGAAACAAACATGCAAATGAGGACCGAAAAAAAATATTACGAGGGTTTAAATGTTTGAACAAATCCTGGTTTGCACAGTTAGTCACTCAGAGTAATATACGACCCCTGAATAATTTAAAGACGCCACAGCAGGGTAAAGAGTCGGGGTTTCTCAGAGAAATGAATCCTCTTCTTGAATGGCTTGTGTTTCCTGCTGAAGTGGCTAATATTTTAATTAAGCCTGAGGAGGACTCTCTCTCCTCTCCCTGAGAGCTGCCTGATAAACTCCCTTCCCTCTGTTGATGGTAATTTAGCAGCTCCCCAGAGACACACCCAGACACACTGGTTTGTGAGCCAGCACCGAGTCATTGTGTTTGCATGTCCCCCCCCCATCTTTAACTTGCGCGTGCTAATTGGTGGACGTGCTCGCCGCTCCCGTCGCGCAGTGCCGGGTGGAGGGGCTCTTGTGACAGCGCCTGTCCACAGGCCGTCCTGCGGGGCCTCTTCTCCAGCTTTAGTCAGGCCTAAGTGGGGCTCTTTGTGGGCTGTTTGTCAGGCCTAAGCGGGCTGCCACGGGGGGTCTTTGTTGCGGCGATGTTGTGCTAAATGGAGGCAGATGGCTGGGAGTTAGCCACGTGAGGCTCCGAGATGCAGAGGGCCAGAGGGGAACAGGAAAGGGGGCCCAGTTCGGCTCTGTCGCCCTCAAAGAGGGTCACAGTGGGTCACAGCCCCTGTCTGCCTCTTGTTAGCACTCTCAATGGGGACCATGTGCACCCAGAGCTGCCCCTGGTCCGGAGGGACGGTATCCAAGGAAACGGGAAGGACTGAGAATTCTAACCATGGCCCAGAGGGAGCTGGTGGGACAGGGCATCCCCCATCTTAGTCCCAGGGTTCCCACACACTCATAGACACCAGCAGTCCATAAAAACAGGCTAAATTTGGATTGACTGGCATGAAGGGCGTGTCTCACCCTTAATGGCTCTTTAGTCAGTTGGAATAATAGACTGTCTGTTGCTTCACTCTCTATATTTCCTGTCACATCCCTTTTCCTCCTTTGTCTCTCCCCCTAATTTAGGGTAATTACAAGGTGTGAGGTGTTAGAGAATTTTCTAATGTGAGGATTTATGGGCTGAGGTGAGAAATTGTGAGTTAAGTGCAAAGGTCTGTAGCTGGCCACGACGTTTCCACATTTCTTGGTAATCCTGCTAACTAGGAATAACCGCAGACACAAATAAGTCATGCTTGGCAAAGATAGTGAATGCAGAGTAAATGCATAGTAACGGAATCATTACAAATAATGTATAGATTAGTCTCATTCTGCTGGAGAAGTGAAAAATAAATATTCTTGTTTTTATTTTCAAGCAGCATCAGATACCTGACACCAGCCGTCATCATCAATCTGTCCACTAATGAGAAATGGCTGAAGTGTACTTTCCTTTCATTTCCATGCCACCTATTTGCCTCAGCCATGAGCCTGATGGAAGTGTGTGTTCACATTTAAATTTTTGCAGATGATTCCCTCCTTAAATGTGTCTGACAGGTGGATGGAAGCATATTTACTAATTAGGTTTTTGACGTCTAACCGTGCTGATGATTACTTTTGTTTATTTTTAGATTTGTCTCACTTACATTTACCCTCAAACACACAAGAGCAGAAGGGGATTCTCTGACCGATATGATGTCATTCCCCTGCAGGTTTGCTGGCCGCACGGTCAGCAGTGGAGCCCTGGTGTTGCTGTCGCTGGAGATGAAGGAGTCCTCCTGCGCCCTGCTTACGATCAACACAGAGAAGAGCGTCATGGCGTCCATGTTGCTGCGAGACCTCAAGCAGGCCCTCGCCCAAGCATAGAGCGCACCCCCGCCGCCCTCTCCTGCCAGGTTCTTGTATTTCATACATTTTATTTCTGTGATTTGGGACGACTGTGGCGTTCCCTGAGACTCAAGAGCTGCTGCTTGAACTTGCGTGTGCTCACAGACAATGATGATGAGTGATGAACGATCGTCATTGTCCCGAACCACAGCAATAACTTTGTGAAAGCATTTGATTAAGTGTTGATCCTCTTTGAAACCCACAGAAGGGATCAGAGATGAAAAATAACTAATAAGACACTCCTCCATCACTACCCTGTGATGCAAACTAAGGATTTACCAAGGGCCAAGAATCCAGCTTTATTTTCTTCAGAAGTCCAGATACTCCAGGAAGACATTTACATCATCAGTGTCTGTTTAGATGTTTGCACATGAGCCATTCATGTTGTTTTTCTTTTAGTGCCAAGAGAAGCAGAGTAGCAGTGCCAACCAAGGTGAACATGGCCACACCTTTATAAGCCAAACTAGTCCCTGAGCCTGTTATAGTTTTACATTCCATCCTTAAAACTGCCCCAAAGCCACATTTGTCAAAGTGCCTTTCACATGAAAATAATGTCATTTAAAATACGAAACCTTTAGATCAACAAGCGCTTCTGACTTGTATCGCCTTTGCTGAAAAATAAAACAATGAACATAAACTTTTTCTTTGTGTCTTGTTGCTAGTAACGCTGGGTGTATTTAATGACGGTGCTGTGAAACATCATCACTAAATGATTGAAGCACACAACACAGTGACTTTACAGCACAGGTCAAATAGTTCATCTTCTGGCAGCACTTACCTGGAATCAGTTTGTGAGCAGTTCAGTACCTTGGAATCAAACAGCCAGCCCTCAGGTTAGTGCACATCCCGCTCTGCACCTTGAGCCACTTTCTTGCATCCTTTAACAAAAGCTCCATTTTATGTGATCGTCTGTTTCATTATGTCTGAAGAAGAGGACTCTATTCTTGCTGTTTACTCCTGAAACTCCAAAGGTGTGGACTCAAACTCTTCACCCCTGCATCCACCGGCTCAGTGGTGAGTAGATGACGAGTTCATTTTTATTTTTAGGTGAACTCTCCTTTTAGGAGTTCAGCAAATTGACAGATATGGTTGTTGCAGATGATGAGGCACCGTCGCTGTGTACGTTAATTTAACTCTAATATTCTGTGTCTCAGGACGTTGTGATGAAAGTGCGTCCGCTCCACTACAGATTAAAGATGCTTTTAGCGAGCTGCGGCATGAAGACACTTCTCCTGTGTTGTTCATTGTCGAGTAAAGTCGAGTGCAGACGTACGTGATGTGTTTTAGCGTGCAGCAGCGGGCCGGCAGTGGAGTGTGCTTTGCGTCTGGCTGTCTTTTCTGGCTCATAAATAGCGTCTCTCTGAGGGCTGTGGTGAACACCTGTTAGCTCATCTGTCACAGGAGCTCCACTCGCATCCATCACCTCTCCCTCTGTACTCATTCTCTCAGCCAGCTGTTCCCATTACACACATATACACACACACACACACACACATGCACGAGCGCAGTGTCAGGCCTCTCTCACACACACACACACACACACACAGCTTCCAGGAGTGTTTACCCATTTTTGCAAGTTCCTTCACAAAGCGAAACAACAAATTGAAATCAGCGAGTGTTAATGAAGTTATGAGCTCAAAGTAAAACACAACTTTCCACCATTTTTAGGCTTCAAACCAACACGGACCTGCTGGTGTACAGACTGAGGGAGGACGCGTCAGAAACAAGACCACAGCTCCATTCAGGTGGGATGAACGTCACTGGGGTGGATCGAATTCTTCCATGTTGGAAAGAGGAACACACAGACATCACATTTTGAATTATAACCACAGGATTACCCCGGATTGTTAAAAAGTCTTAAAAGGCCTAATCTGTCGTGATCGTGTGATAGGATAGGATGTGTTAGGATTGTAAATAGTCTCAAAACCTCAAAATAAATGGTAACATTTATTATTTAAAAATAATTTGTGGAGTGATTCTCGTGGTTAGATCCCAGGCAATGATGAAATGATTTTACACATTCCCAAATTTCACTCTGTGCTGATTAAAATTAAAGTATAAGGACAAGCCACTCTTCCTCTGGAAAACAGTCAGAGATCCTCTTTGATGCACTAATGTGTGGCTCCATATTTAAATGGTTTTAAAATTACAGAAGGTTATTTGTCTTAAACATATTTAAACCCCAACCACCTTTAAAAGTCTTCAAGGGTGAATATGGAAACTGGAATCCATCAGTTGTTCAGCGTCTGACTCCACGTTGTAACCCCCCACCCCCACCCAGAATCTAAAAACACTGCGCAGTGTTGCAATTATTTTAATTAATCATGAGCGTAAACCGAAGAAGAGAGCAGCGTGTATTGGACATAAACAACAGCACCACAGAGTGCTGCTGATCTTTAATTAATCCAGTTTTATTATCATTACCACTCCTACAAACAACTAGAGACAAACACAACGATATGAACTCACATATGGTTTGGACATATATTAGCGTGTCTTTGTTTCACTCGAGTCACTAAATAGTAAATAGTAATAAATGTAAATAGAATAATCATGTAATTATTTTTATTTTATTGCTGCATTTATAATCAGGATGAAAGGACACAGGCCTGTAGATGTTAATTCAGTGGCTTCCTGTGAGCACATCTTTTCCATTCGGATCTGATTCCAGATCATCTAAAGGAAAAATGTGATTTCGATTCCATGAGAGTTTACTGTTAGGATGTGTCAGACGACACAGAATCCTCGTCTAACTTTTCATCTATAGGGACTCCATCAGGTCAAACCTGAGATGTTCCTCTTATTGGATTATGACCAAATACATTGTTTTAATCAGTGCTAGTTTGCACATTTTCGCTAACTGGCCACTGACAGAAATAGCACCAAAGAACATTTCTTTAATCTCAGAATTAGGATGGACCGGTGCTTTGTTTCAGCCCATTACTCAGTTCTTTTAAAAGCCTCTGGAATGTTCGCCTGCTAACACTTATTAAAGATCAAATCAGGAAGCTTTGGTTGAAGGAGCCAAACAAAACATAATTGACCCTAAAGATTCTGGTTCGTCTGAGCTGGGCCACAGTGGAAAGTCATTTTAGTCTCAACAGGCAGATTTAGAACAGCAGGGTACTAGTTCACCTGAAACACTCTTCCTCTGTGTACAGTCTCATTAACTCGCTGGTAGTGTGGCTGCATGTCTTCCACTAACTTTATCATCTGCACGCTTTTTAAGTTGGTTGTTTACAGATTTTATCCAGTTAAAGTCTTGATTTAAGCAGTTTTAAGAGCTCTTCCTTTTCACAGGGTATCTAGATCCACAAAGGGTGTGCGTGTGTGTGTGTGTGTGTGTGTGTTAGAGAGAGTGTGAGGGATCCATCTCCTGGTGTTGGCACCTGCTATAATGGCCTCTGGGGAGGGAATGAGAGAGCAGGGTGGGGGCTGCCTCTCGTCTCCCCCCTCCACTCTCCCTCTGCGCTGCTGTGCTGTGACAGCTTGATTTGGTTCCCTCTCTGGCCTGCAGCACAGTGACATGATGGGCGCCTGCAGCCGCCCTCATCACGGCCTCCGCTCGAAGACAGTACGGAGGGGATGGAGAGAGGGAGGGATGGGAGGGAGAGGGATGGGAGGGAGAGAGAGGGGGAAACGCCTGCCTGACCTTAGCACAGAGAACAACTTCTCATTAGCCAGCACGTCTCTGATCACAGCCCCTCGCTCATCTGTCAGCGAGCAGCACAGACACAACACACAGGCATGGAGGCCGGTGTCAGTGCTGAGGCCTGGCTTCCCTCCTGCAGGAATGGGAGACATCCATTAGGCGACGCCTGGTTGATGACGTCTCCTCACTCATGGAAGACTTTGAGAAAGTTCGGAGGGGATAGTCTTTGGCTGCTCTTATTATTGAAGCTGACACGTCAACATAATGTTTTATTTGACTCTCCTCCAGCTTGGACATGTATACGTTTGTCCTTGAAGACTCCATCTTCTTCACCCACCCACAGCTCTGCTCTTGTGTTTTTGGTGCAAAGCAAAGCTGAGGCAATGGGACCAGCAGCTCACTGCCACTGGTATGAAGGTGCTGTGATTATGTTAAAAGCGGTTTGCATCTGTGACGCATGTGGTCTCCGAAAATTCCTTTGAAAATTGGTAGTTTTTTATTCATGCAGATGCTTTGAATCACAGAGAAGAAGTACTTGACAGTTTTGCATTAGATAAGAAAATGTATGTGCAGGAAGTATCATCAGATAATTCATTTCAAGGTGGAGCAAATATTTTAAAACAACCATCGCGGGCTACACCTATAGTCTCAAAAATAATTTTTTAAAAACTTTCCAAAAATAACACTAACGCAAATCTGATTCTGACTTGATTCCGTCTCGGCTGGAACCTGAGCGCGTGTCTTCAGGGGCTGGCATCAGGCCGCTGTGGCGCTCTCTGCAGTGGATGAGTGGAACATTTCTGATCTTTGTAATTTGGGTGAACTGACCCTTTAGCCAGGAAAAACAAGAAATCGCCACTGCTTCCTCGTTAACATCTCAGAACACGTGAGAGGAGGAAAAGTGTTTCACGTGGGCACAAATGCCATTTCTTCCCCCGGAAAAACAATCAGTGTGACTCCAGCAGGCCCGTGGGAACAGTAATTGTGGTGATTATGCTTAAATTGACGCTTTACAACTATTCCTGCCGTTTCCTATTGTAATTAGATTTTGTTTTTCCTCCTCTGAAGTTTCTGTTAAATGCTTCTTTGATGGCTACATGTTTCCCCACTGAAATGTTCAATCAGCCGATGATTAGGGGGGACAGACACATTCAGTTCTGCTGATTTGATTTCTCGCTTTCCTTTTTCCCCCCACATTTATCAATGTGTGGTCCGGCGGAGATGAGGAGGGAGAGAGGTCACACCGAACCACGTTTCTTTTATTTGAACGCTCCGATTCGGAAAGTTTGAGCGCCGAAGCCTTCGGTGGACATTTCCAAGTGAAATCAGAGAATTTTGAATGTCCTGATGGCAACACAGCGCCGTTTCCTCGGCGAACCAATATAAGAACAATAATAACCTCCTTCTTGACGTCAGTCAGCTTTTTGAGCACACGGGCGGATTTGCGCTTTCACTCAACGAATCGTCGCAAATTCTTTGAAGGGCCGCGCTTTCATGACATTGTTAACCTTCCATTTCCCTGTCCTTTTTAAAAAAAAAAAAAAAAAAGACGCGGCGTCCTCCGAGGACCCGCCTTGCAGGTGCATCTAACAATTGACTCATGCTTATGTTTGTCCTATAGAGTGGAAGCGTGCACAAAGGAAAACAGAGCATTTTATGGTCAGTCGACAAGAACAAAAACCCCACCAGCCCTTAATTAACATTTGATTGCACTTTAAAAACCACTCAAGTGCATTAAAAAGTGATCACACAGTCAAGATGGAGATTGGCTTCATTAATAGTGACTAGGAGGTAAAAAGCCTCTCTGCGCGCGTGCGTGTGTGTGTGTGTGTGTTCACAGAGGTAAACACATTTTGCAGCCTTCCTCTTCTGCACCCACACAGCCCTGATTTATTTGTGATCCAGCTGCAGGGCTGTTGACAGGTTAAAATGAGTTAATATAAGTTAATAAGTTAAAAGGGGTGAGGAGAAGGTGAGTGCTGTTAAAGTGCTCTGCTGTCCTATTCACCACCAATTTGCCCCCATAAAGGCTTGCACTAAAACAGACTCCATCTGACATAGTGGCATATTAGTGGTGCAAAAAGACACATAAACCACCGTGATTCACGCGCACAAAAGCCTCTCGCCGAGTCTCTCCGCGCCCCTAATGAAGACCTGTATGTGACGGCGAGCACACAATAAAGACGCAGAATGCCCTGCAGGCCCCTCTCTCCGCCCGCAAACACTTTGCATCCGCCGCCAGCCTCTGTCCTCCTGGTGATCATAAAAGCAGCAGAGTGCCTCTGTGTGTGTGTGTGTGTGTGTGTTCCTCTTCTGAATGAATGTTCTGTTCATTCAAGGAATTAACTTGCGTTTAGAAAACAGAATCTGCCTCTCTCCTTCGCACCTTTTGCATCCTCGCGTCCGCCTGTGCAGGAGGGTCAAAAACAAATGTACAGATGGGATTCCGTTTCAACCCCTTCCCTGCCATTTTTCACCTTTTGCACAGTCGGTATATTTTGTGTTCTGAACAATAATATCTGCAGACCATGTCAAACTTCTGGTCTGACTGTGGTTTTCATGTCAGAGGTTTAAGAAGGTTCGCAGAGAGCCTCCTCCTCCTCCTCCTCCTTCATCCTCGCGTCCGCCTGTGCAGGAGGGTCAAAAACAAATGTACAGATGTGATTCCGTTTCAACCCCTTCCCTGCCATTTTTCACCTGTTGCACAGTTGGTATATTTTGTGTTCTGAACAATAATATCTGCAGACCATGTCAAACTTCTGGTCTGACTGTGGTTTTCATGTCAGAGGTTTAAGAAGGTTCGCAGAGAGCCTCCTCCTCCTCCTCCTCCTCCTTCAGCCTTCACGTCAAATATTATGTCCTGCGGTGTCAACAGGTCCTGAAGTGTCTGATCCATTTCCACACACGCTGTCGGCCGTGTTGTTTGGAATCAGATCTTAGAAGCTGTCGTGGTAAAGATTAGATTCGATTCCTCTGATTACACAATAAGATACAGCCTGTTATTGAACGTCATTCAGCGCAACAACACAATCCCTCCAACATCAGAGCAGTGTCAAGACAGAGTGCCGTTAGCCGGGCAGAAAATGAAGGAACGTTCCTTCCGATCATCAGGTGTTTGTCATTTATTGAGGAAATTGGACAAACACTTGCAACTTCAGCTGATGATTTCAGACTTACTGTACTGTATGAGTACGTATGTGCATGGTTGTATTTTACAGATTGTGAACATGAACATATATGTGTGCTTCGTCCTTTTTCATATAGATGATAGTTACTTTAGTGGTTGAGGTCCAGTATCTTTGCCTTTGTAGTTTACATGTCGGGACCCCCACAGATGATTTGAAGGAAAGAATCTGAGAGTTGAGTTCTGTGACATATTTGACTGACCCCTGAATCCAAGTTGCACACTTCTGGTTTGATCCCACAGACACCAGTGAGTGGTGAGACCCTGCTTCACCCCCCCCCCCCCCCCCCCCCCCCCCCCCCCCCCCCCCCCTCTCCCAGACTTTGCACTGTTACGATCTTGAACTCTCTGACGCAGCGGCCTCTCATCTGAATGCTAATTCCCTCTTTAAAAATCCTCCTCTTTTCCTGAAATCACAGATGTAGGGAGCATCAAACCTGCACCTCCTTTTCTCCCGCAGCCCCGACGGCCGCTTAATTAACCCCGGGCCGGGAGCTTTCTTGGCTGCGCACGGCCACAGGCGGAGGACCCTTGTCTCCGATTTTTAAATGCGCATCTCATTTCATTTCCACGCGCACGCAGGCAGCGCCTCTTTAGCAGAGGAGGAGGTGGAGGTGGAACCCCAATTCTCCTCCTAAATCCAGCATCTAATCCCCTGAGAGGGGCTTTGAGGGGGCGGATCCCCGGGTCGGCCCGAGTCACTTTTGGGGAGTTAAACGCTTTGGAACGATCCTTTTGTTTGCGCCACGCACACTGCGGCGATCCTGGGAGGCGGCCTAAATGGAAAGTGACTGGCCTTTAATTGGAGTGGCCTGCGAGCAGTTGTCATATGGAAATATTTGAATAGAGATCGTGGGCAGCACTTCACCCAAATCCACTGGCGCCGCGGAGGGTTTGAGGGCAGCGGGGGAACCCGGGGATTAGATAAATGGACTCAATCGGCCAATTAACACTTTCACCGGCTCCGGGAACATGCTGGTTAACATTTGAAAGGACTTCCAAGGCCTGGCCCACTCGTGCGGCCACCTTTGTCCCGCGCGTTAATAACAGACGTGTCATAATACGGGGGGATTACACGAGAGGAGGCGCTAATCTTGTTAGGATTAGCGCTGCGGTCGCAGGGGGTGGTTGGAGAGTTTCTCCCTCCGCGTGTCTGGATGAGTGTCACTTGTTCCATTTAGTTTCATCTCTCATTGGAGATGATTTCGCCACCTGACAAGGTTACACGCTGCATTTGTTTTGGGTTTGGCACGCGTAATCGCGGCGCTTCCCATTGTGTGATTTATGTGCGCCGTCCAAACGCGCGCCGTGATTGCGGGCCCTGTGTGCGCCGCGGCACGCAGGGGGGGGGGGGGGGGGGGCAAAGGGGGGGGGGGGGGGGAGCAAATGGGCGTTTTATTTATCACCGGTGCCACAGCCCCCCTGGAGCGGAAGAGCGCCCTCCCAAATTGAAATATAGCGGAGTTTACTCTCCTGATTAGGGCCCTGTGCGCCACGCGCAGCCCAAGGCTATCATCAAACTGAGAACAGCGGCGCGCCGACACCTAATTGCGTCTGGATGAATGTGGGCCGCTCAGGCCACGCGCCGCAGAATGCACGGGCCCTAAAAACAAACAAAGCGCGAACACCTAGTTCCATCTATGTGCTTATAAACACAAGGGTGGGTTGGCGCCGGTGCTGCCAAAATTAACAATATCCCTATTTGCCCTGGTGTGATTGGCGGCTTTTTAGTTTCGTTTCTGTAGTTTCTGCTCAGTTCAGCTGCACTGAGCTGCTCGTTTTTTGAACTCACTGTTACTCAAACACTGCTTAGTCTGAAGTGAAGGTCCATGACATGTTGAGGTTCACATTTTATTTTCATATTCTCTGAAGAGAAGCAAATGAGAATGGCAAATGCCTTATAGAATAGATAATCACCATATAATTCAATGAAATGAATCAAAAAAGACTAAAGTAGCAGCAACGTAATGCCGCCTTTATATTTGCTTATCAACAAATCCCATGAGTACTGTAGACACTCCAACACTACAATCCAGAGTAATAATCCTATATTCTAATCATCTAATCGTCCCTGAGTGCATGTGTGGGTTTGTTGTATGGATGGAAGCCTGCACCACTGTGATGTCTGAATAGTTAGTGCAGCTCTGAGGCTCAGGAGATTTAAGTTTACCGGTCAATATAATCATCAAGGTGTTGTTAGTTTTTGGTTTTCAACCATGAAAACACCTATGCTAAGTAAACAAGTCCAAAAAACCCGGCTTCCCCTTCTCTGTTCCAGCAGACCATCTCCCATGGGACGTCAAACCTTCCATTACCTGGAAATGCAAAAGGTAAAGTTGTGTTACGGGAAAAAAAGACCCTCCCCACCCTCCTCCCCCATCTCCAGTGGGCCGAGAACCCCTTAACCTGAACGAATACATGTGCGTGTGCGTGTGTATGTGCGCCAGGCACCGGGCGACCGGCCCTGGAGGCGTTCACCTGAGCGTTACCGTACAAACCCTCCATAAAGCACCGGCAGCCTGTGACCTTTACTATAATTCATCAGACGGCGGGCTGACAGAGGGGCCCTTCACAGGCCGATAATTTGATCACTACAACATCTGTAACATCAATAATGTCCGATGAGATTGTTTTGCGCAACCAAACATGCAGAGGCCATAAAGGATTGTTGTGGCGGGTATGGGAGGAGGGAGAGACGGAGCGTGTGCGCGCGCGCGCGAGTGCGTGCGTGCGTGTGTGTCATGACATTTAAGCCGCGAGCAGTCAGCGTGGCATCGAGAAAGGAGGAGGCGATACTCGCACTGATGAAGATGATGATGATGGTGGCGGTTGGTTATTTATCGGCGGAAATGTTTTGCAATCACTTTTACGCACGGGCTCGAATGACGCATGCGTAAAAGGAGCAGGGGCGCGTGCGCCGAGCGCCGAGCCGGAGCCAAACGCTGGATACGAGGAGACGTGAACCCGTGAATGAACTGGCTTTGTTTCCGAATCAGCCAAACAAAATGACTGCGCGGGGCTCCGCGTGGCCTCGCGCGCGTGCGTGCGCATGATGTAACAGAAGTGCCGTTTGAGAGAGAGAGAGAGAGAGAGGTTGTGGGGATATAAATGTTTTGCTTAACCAGAGGAAACACTGTCCCCGCTAACCGATCGTCGAATCCATTAAGCTAATTTATTAAATGCAATTTGCCGTGTGTCATTGAGCTGAGTAATGCTGCAGGGCCAGAGCTGAGAACGGGGCGACGGAGGGGCCACTGGGCGGGACAGCGGGGACACGCGGCCCTGACACGCGGAATTAGACAGGAATTAAGAGAGCCGGTGAAGAGGTGGTTCCAGGATAAACAGCAGCCATCGCAGGGCGGTGGACGGACAGGGAGACAGAGACAGAGAGAGAGACCCGAGGCCCTTAGTGGCTCTCTGCTCTCCTCCTCCATCCAGGGAGCTCTGATGATCGAATTTCCATGTTCAGTAAAGTCTATATTTAGCTCTGGCGTGCTGGCCTGGGTATCCCCGCATGGCGAGCACGCACGATTAGCACTTTTCCCTGGAAGCTAATGTGGTCCAGTTTGTTTTCCCCACGCAGCCGCCATTAAATCATCTTCCATTGTGTTTGGCAATCCTCTTTGTTTTCTGCTCGGCAGGTTCCTTCACTCTGCAGGTACCCCCCCCCCCCCCCCCCCCCCCCCCCCCCCCCCCCCCCCTCCTCCTCCCTTATTCCTTAATTCCAGCTCTTTCGCGTCCACAAGAAGCTTTAGTTTCTCACCAGTCCCGACGTGTGTTAGTGCAACATTAGAAGATTGATGTTTCATCATTTTGACCATGATTGTTCATTGGTGACGAATGCAAAGACACACAGAGAAAAAAAAAGGATCTCCTGCGCCACGGTTATTAGCCCGGGCAATTTATTTGGTGTGTGTCAGAAAGCAAGAAGACCAGAAACAAGGGAGAATATATAGGCTTTCTTTTCCATTACCAAACATTACAACCTTATTTCCATCACTGCACCGTTAAGTAATTTGCGGGGGGAGAACAGAGTCTTGCGGCATTCTCGGTGCGTGTGTTTAAACCCATTACTTTGCCTTTTAATCAAACGGCACGCCGGTGTCAAAACGCACTATTTTCTCCATGCATCTCCCCTCCCTGGTTCCAGTTCACCGGGTGACCTTGAGAATGTTTGCTCTCCTGAACGTCTCCCTCTCCCTCCCTGCGCTCCCTCCTCCTCACGGCCATCCCAGCTGCGGGATCCCGAGGATCACATGTGCGCGCACAGACCAGGGCCACACGATAGATTTAAAAATAATAGAAATAATAATATTACAAATAGAAGTAAAAGGCAAACAATTATAATAATAGAAGAAAATGAATGACACTTTTTAAAAGCTTGGCATGATTCATGTATGTGATTTAGATTAATATGTGCATTAAATGGCCTTTTAAGCGCGCTAATAGGAGGACACAACAACAGGGCCCCGCACACATCATTACCAAAACAACAACAACGGGTATTTAAAGCAGATTACGCAGCATGGAGGTTCCTGTGCAAATCAGGATTAAAGGAAATATTAGTGCGTAATTGTGTCATGGCACCGGGCTGTGATGACAGACCATTACACCGCTGATCCGCTGCTTTAACGCGCAGGTGCAGGAGGTGTGACGAGCCGGCGCATGACGCACGGAACATACCTGGGATAGAGACGGAGATGGGGTGAGGGGGGGGTTGGGCTACATGATTTATCGCAATGGGAATGCAGCTCCAGGTTTTTTTTTTTTTGGGTGCCCGGCCTGTCCTAACGCATTTCGCTGCAGCCATCAGCCATGATTAAACACCTGCTGTTGCACGGGAACAAAGCGCACTAATCCAATATGTATTTCTGACATCTTAAATATCAGCCAATCCCCTGACATCACGGGCCGCGCTTTTTCCCCGGCATGAAATTCTAAAACATATTTTTCTAATTTATGGACGGACTATAAATCAAAATTAAGCCGGCGGACAACGAAATATACATCAGTGAGGGGGGGGGGGGGGGGGGGGGAAGAAAAAGAGGAAAAGAAAGAAAACAAAAAGTGACGGTGAGGGAGGCTCTTTGAACACAGGACCAGACCACATGCCACAGTGTACGCACACAGACGATAATATAGATTTTATTGTATATTATTGTCAATTTCTAACACTATATGTGAGCACATATAGCACAAGAATTAGAAGTGTACATCTGTATAGAGCAAGATATATACACACAGTACATACATGCATGATCCTGTATTTTACAATGAATGTATTAATTCAATATAGCACATACCTGCCTGTATACATGTACGGCTATTTCAGTATTTCATTTCCCTCTGAGGGTCCATGTCTGTCTGTCTGTTGCAATATCTCCTTAAACTAATGACAAATACTGTCCTTATCCTGGTGCAATCTTCATGGGACCCTTCACGTTGCTCAAGTTACAGCACATTATTTCTGTCTAGTGAAATGTATATATCGTGTACATTCACTTTATTTTTATTTCTTTTCTTTTTTTTCCCATAGACTTCTTTATCACTATAAGGAAAGTTTGATCTTATTTTATCTTTGCTGTCCTTAATTTATCCCATCATATCTGATCTTATCTTCAGTCAGATTAAATCAATGTTTATTTATATAGCCCACATTTACGAAACACAGCTGGTCACACAGGGCTTCACAGCCCCCCCACACCTCGATGTTTTCATGTTGTTTCCATAAAACAAACACAAACACTTTTTCTGAGGCTTTATTCTTTATTCTATCTTTTGGTTTTGTCTACGAGCCCTTTCAGCCACTTCAGACCCTCAAATGTTCATTTTAGCTCTACAAATCGAATCAGCTCTCGTGATAAGTCATTCATTCGTGCCTTTTAAATGTGCTCGCAGTCGATTAGACACAATTTAAAAGCTAAACTGGACAGGGACCTGTGGGCCTCCTTTTTGATTGGTCTGTGCTCCACACCACTTTTTCCGTGGCCTATAAACAGCAGGCACCGCGGGGACCTGCCATTGATGGTATTGGGCGGAAAAAAAACACCTTCATTGTGTTCGTGCTCGGTCATTACTCACCTGTTGTTTGTAGTTTAAAACGTTAAGATATTTTGCAATTTCGCATAAAAAGACAATCAATTGTCGCAGTATTTGTATATGTATAATTGTTCTCATACTGCCTCACACAGTGCTGTCTTTATTTGAGCCAACGTCAACACTTCTGTTTGTGTTTTATCGGGAAAAAACAAGTTTCCCCTGATGCCTTCAAAGTTGCTGCGGTGTTTCAGGTGGTGCTGCTGACCCCCGCTTCCCCCCACCCCCACCCTCAGGCCACTGGCCCCCCCCCCAACGCACCCACCCCTCTGAGGTGACATTCATTGTATGTGACTCCTCAATTTCAGCGCTTCCCCGCATTTACAGCACATTTCTGCCGCCGTATTACCACGCTATGAACTATCTGGACAACCGGTGTTTGCACCAGGTAATGGATTGTTTTTTTTTTTTTTTTCGTTTTCTTTCCTATCCTCAAGACCCCACTGCTGATGTGCTGAGATGCTGTTTTCTACCACAGACACCCCCCCACCCCCCACTACCTCCCTCCCTCCTCCCTGTAAAAGACCAAACATTATTCTATTTGTTCATTTTCCGCTATGAACTATCTGGACAACCTGTGTTTGCACCAGGTAATGGATTGTTTTTTTTTTTTTTTTCGTTTTCTTTCCTATCCTCAAGACCCCACTGCTGATGTGCTGAGATGCTGTTTTCTACCACAGACACCCCCCCACCCCCCACTACCTCCCTCCCTCCTCCCTGTAAAAGACCAAACATTATTCTATTTGTTCATTTTCCTGCTGTAGGAATCCACAGCCTTTGTTCTGCCCTAAGTGGCGTTGTGTAGAAATTAGTCCCACTGCGGTGTTGATTCTATCACAACAATGACCCATTACAGGATAACTGAAAAAACTAACCCAGATAATTGTTTATAGTGGCCCTAATTAATGCACTAATGACTGGATTTCATGCCTCCTAATGAAAATAAAGTATATTTTCAAGCATATAAAGTTTGTGCCCAATAGGGCGGGTAATTGTCATAATGTCTTCTTATTGATATTTATGTAAATAAGCAAGTTTCTTTAATCACACCATTTGAATCAGGTGGATTTCATTATGAGGCGCACGCGGAGAATCAATGCCGCATTCACTTTTAGGCCCGTGGACGGCGGCACTTAGAGCCGAGGACGCATCGGGCCATTTGCATCTAAAACGACTCTGTCAGGCATCTTTTGGTAATGCGTTTATGAGTGTTATTCAGGCATTTGTGTCGCGGATAAGGAGCAGTATGAAGGTGGATTATGTTCCCTATGGCTGCAGTTAAACAGCCACGACTGGCAGAGTGTCGTTAAGTAGCTGCACCAAAGTGGCCTCAAGTTAAGGAGTCTAACGGTGACAAAGAGGAACGTTCCTCCAAGTGGCATCAACGTAATAAGACAAAATGAAGACTTTTCAAACGGAACAGTTGGAATCTGAGTTGCAAGGCCCCGGGGCGGTTGCGCCAGGGAACGCACGGCTGAGGATGTTTCCCTCGCAGGTTTTTTGGGGAGGAAACAAGTGGCGTCGATTAAGAGAAGAATGAAAAATGCACACATTCCTCTCCATTCAGCGACTTTTATGTCTGACAGCACAATTTAATGGCGACGTCAGTGTCCGAGTTCTCGCCTTAACGATGATTTTCATCATCCTGACAAATTGGCGTCTTTTGCCTAACATACCTTCCATGGCTGCCACTTAACGTCTCCCAGGAAGCAGCCTGGGCTTCTCATTTTTCACCAGCGCTGCTGCGGCCGTCCACCCTCCTCCTCTGTTCAGCTCGTAATACTGAATCACCTCTTTGCTGCCTCATCTTATATTTACACAGCACAGACCTGTGTTTGCAGTGCAAGGACAAACTGTATATGACAAAGCTAATTAAGGATATGCACCGACTGGACGTAACTGAGTACATTTACCCAGTTATTGCACTTAAGCGCAGTGTTAAGAGATTTCCACTGCACAAATTAGATTAGCTCCATTTTGATCAGAGAAGACAACCCATTAAATGTGATCTGTAATAGTAATCACATGTACGTGAAAATTTGAGTGCAGGATTTTGAATTGTAATCGAGTCTACTACTTTTTTTACGCTAGCAAATGGTCTGAATACCATCAATGTGTATTCTATCATAGATATTGTACACATTATACAGAGGTTGGAACATATGTTCTCCTGTACCTGGAAATTGTAATTTTACTTGACTTTATACTGCAGTACATTACATAGAATATTGAATATAGTATTGTTACTGCTATATGACATAGCATGTAGCATATATTTCATAGCCGTGATCGCTTATATTTACTGCTCCATGTTACACCACAGAGTCAAATATTGTCCTGGATACTTTGACTGAAATTGAATTGGGCCAAGCATGTGATGAACCTATAATATCTATCCAAATTTAAATTATTGCTCCGATGCAACCGGCTTTATAATTCATTCTAATTCATCATAACAACCCATTTATAATTGCATGATGGTAAAAATAATAATAATATTATCAAATATAAAATATAACACTGATTGACAAATAGAGAGGCTTTACTCTTAATACCATAATTATACTGATTAACTTATAATACTTTTCTTAATCATGTTATAAGTCAATATCGTTATTATTATAAATGTATAAATACCATTTAATCATTTATATGGGTTTTACATTGTGGTACATGTTCCTTAGAATCAAGTCAAGGACCTGAATACTTCAGTGTATATTCGTATGGATTCATATGGATTCCAACTTGATGAAACCGACGGTCGTGTTCACGTGCACGACATTACGCAAGCGCTCCCGCCTGGAGTCGCGCGCACGTGCGTCCGCGGACTCGTGTGCGAGAGAAATGAGAAGTGCGGAGGGAGATGATTTTTCATTTTGTGTTTCGCTCCAGCTCTGCCCCCTTCTACAGAGGATCCAATCAATCTGCCAGCTATTAAGTTTGTTAATTGATAATGCATACTAATTAGGCCGTGCGCGGTTACTTTGGAGACTCTGAGGAGGTAATTGTAGGCACAAGTCCAAATGGAGTTTAAAACAGTCTGTGGCAGGTAAAAATTCATTAGGCGGATAGATTGGAGAGGACGAGGGGATGGAGGGGGGGTGGGGGGGGGAAGTGGTGGGGGGGTGGAACAGAACAGGTGGTGAAGAAGGGAATGTGTGTGTGTGTGTGTGTGTGTGTGTGGGTGTGGGTGTGTGGGGGGGGGGTGTTGAGGATGGGGGTCAATGCTGATCCGTGGAGAAATTTCCCACTGTGATCCAATCATTGTTTCTTTACCTTGTGGCTTTCCCGCCTATACGGAATTTCGTCGTAGTGCTGCAAACTTCTGCGTTTTTTTTTTTCTTTAAACTCACACGTCAGGAAATAGTTTTCTATAACCAGCAGCAGCTCAGCTCTCTCCATCACCGCCTCCTTCACCCTGCGGCGCGTGTGACTGACATGCATTTAACATAATGAGCCCTATCTCCGGGATCCCCCACGTGACGGCTTTGAATCAAAGGCCCCGGCTGCTAATTGAGTCGGCCGCGGTGTGTTTACTGTCCTCTTTTCGGTGTCAGCCTGACGACCCTTTGAACCGTCTGTCAGTCTCCCCGACAAATGAATGTGTCCCTCACTGTGAGAGGCATGCCTGGGGATCATGTCAAAAGCATGTTTTACAGCCCGCCTCAGTGTCTTTGTCAATGGGACAGAGTGACAGATACACACTGTGCCGAAGTGGAAATAGATATGACTCAGAAGTGTCTTCCAAATCCCTTCAGGAGGGAGGGGGGAGGGGGGTGGCGGTTGTGGACAGGACAGCACACACATCACTTTGCTCTAACCGGAATGAAACGTTTGCAAATACCTTTAAGAGCAGCGGAGCTTCGTGCACTGTGAACTTTTGTCTGTCAGACAGTTGTCTTTGTTTTTTCCGTCTCGCTGCCTTTGGAGCTGACAAAGTGAATTAGCTATTCCGCTGCGGTAATATGAAAAAGCAGCAACAATTCTTTGCCACCTGAAACTCAATGAAGAGAGACTGTAAACTCTACAAATCGCTCTGATGTTCTGCTGTTGTCACATTACTTATCCTCTTTTTTTTTTTTTAAATATCACCAGGGCCCTTTTTCTCTTGCGGTGTGAGGCCATCCTTCACTCTTTTTTGGGCAACTTGTTAAATAATCTCCCTCTCTCTCCCCCTCTCCCCCCCCTTTCTGCCTCTCAGTTTTGTTTGTTTCCCGCTCGCCTCGTGGGACACCGCGAGACAGACAGCCTTGCCAGATTCATTTTCTGATCAAAGCTGTTTGATTTGGTCAATTTTGCCACATTGGAGACGTTCTCTATTACTGAGATAAATAGCCTCGGGCTAACTGTCAACGAAAACTTGTAAGCTAATAAATTATTCCAATTTCTTCCAGCTGGATTTCTCTTGGGAGCCAGCCTCTGGGAAATACACTTTTTGATTAGTAAATTTCTGCCTGTGTGTGTTTGGGCGTGCGAGCGTGCACACGTGTGTATGTCTGGACATTCGGATGTGTCGTTTTTGATTAGCGGGCAGGCTGCCGGAGTGGAAGGCGGCAGAGGGGGCTGTCAGTAGAAGGAGGCCTCTAATGCATTATGCATTGACAAGGCTTTGGATCCTGCCACCTTCACTGGCACGCCAGGGAGAGGAGGCAGCGTCGGGCTCACCTGAGGGGCCTCCGCTCTGCCTTCCCTTCCCTGCTCCTCAGTCCTCGCTCGCACTCCTGGGAGAGGAAACTTTGACAGAAGCCAGCCTCCTCCCCTCCTGCTGCCGCCGCCGCCTTCGACACTGATCCCCTCGGACAACCCTCCCTGGTGTGCGCCAGGGAGGGTTGTCCCCCCCCCCCCGCCTCTGACTGACAACGTGTGCGCCAGGGAGGGTTGCCCCCCCCCCCCCGCCTCTGACTGACAACACACACAAACACATTCAAGACAAATAGACACACCTAGGCTTTCTTTTTTCGCTCCTGGCCTGGAAATGGGCCGACGGGCAGAGAAAGTGTGTCATCAGCAGAAACGGACAGAGTGAGAGGACATGACTGATAGGCTGGAGGGGAAAATTGATCGGCTCCACGTCTCCGAGCCAGGCAGTCTGTCCGCCCTCCCTCCATCGCTCCGTCTCTCTCCTCCCTCCTCCTCGACTGGCCTGTCTCTCCACTCAACTGGCCCTGGTGACTCAATAAGGCTCAGCATGCTCCACATCTCCTTGGCCCTGCTCGGCTGAGTTTAGTCCGGAGCAGATAAATAGGCGTGCGTGTGCGTACGAGCGCCAAAGCCACACACGCCATTCATCAACCTACCAAAACTGTCCCTAGATGATTACCTCTTCCAAGCTCCCCAAAACCAGGGGGGGGGGAGATGGTAAATGAAACTTTTGAGGGGTCAGTGGTTTTGTACTTCTGGCTATTCATCTTCTGCCGCTCACCTCGCAGGGCTGCAGAACAGCAGGAGTGCCGCCGGGTAATTACCTCTCAGCGTGCCGCACTGCTTCATTATGTCCTGCAACTCCAATCCACTGAAACATTTGTAATTTAGTCGGGGAAGCTTTGCACAGGCCATGCTGCGAGGAAGATGGTTGTGTGTATCTGCTTGGCGTGCGCGAGCAGTTGTGTGTGTGTGTGTGTGTGTGTGTGTGTGTTCGCCTCTGAGGGTAATATGTGTATGCATATTATTGGTTGGGATCATTTCTATCTCTGCCTATCCCATTTAGGAAATGAATCGAAATTTAATTCATCAGTTGCAGAGATTGCCCATTATTTTCAATGAGTATTGTTTTTGAAATCAGGGGCTGGATCTGGATTTACTGACCTTGGCTGCATGCGGCACACGACGCATACAGAAATGTTCTTTCTGCTGAACAGTGCTGTATTCTGACAGGCCGTGCAGCCACCGCTCAAGGAAATTGACCGGAGCCTGACATGCCGTCTTCATGCTTGGCTTCAGCGTAGCACCGAAATATCAGTGGGACTAGAAGTTCCATGTCTTTCCCCGACGTCACCTTCACCTAATATCTTGTGCGTCAAACCCTCGGCCCGATGACATCACGCTAAACTGGAGTCAGGCCGGCGTCACGCCGCTTGTCACGGAGACCGGATCCGGAGAGAGAACACGGTCGTACGTGCAAACTCCCACGGGGCTGTTGTGCAGGACGAGGCCTGGGCCCCTCAGATGTGGACTCAGACGACAGGACGGATGAATGAACAGGCCTTTGTTTTGACGTATCCGGTGGGACTGGGGTTACAGTCGCTGGCAAGATGTGTTTTCTGATCTGCTAAAGGCTCGACTCTGACAGAAAACCCAGCGCTGTCACTCACGCGGCTCTGAAGACGACATGTGTTACCTCTCACTTAGCACACGGCGAGACTCAGATCAAGCTTCTTCTGAAGCCCTTTTTTTAATTAGGGAGGGACTGAATTCAGTACTTTTTGTTATCATCGGCAAATACATTTGAAATGGTGGTGGCAGTTAGTTTTACATTTCAATCTTTAATTGTTGTCATTACCGTGGTGACTTGATTGGAATTAGTTTTGATTCAGTGGGTACATCCTTCAGAGGATTCAGTCCACCTGACGCATGATGAGACGGTCTGGTTGGACCGTCAGAGAACACTGAAGCACAAGGAAGCTGAGGGATCCATCCACTGGAGCCTTAGTTTCTCTGGGACACATTCGGAGGAGCCTTCGTCACGAATTGAGTCCCAGCTCATTTGAGCAACTGGTGCTCTGGCTATAGTTAGCCACTGCTAACTCCACTGTCACCCAATACTAAAAAGTATAAATGATCTAAATTATTTGGTTTGTGTATCATGAAACACTTTTTTAGCAAAGTACTTCTGACTTTTAATTTTCGAAAATGAGACGTCACCCCCTCCAAACTGCTCCCGCAGTGAAAAACCTCCTCATAGTAAGTTGTGGAAAGTGCACGTGCATGTCCCCTCGTTCCACACTTCTTCCAGTTTGATTTCTCTCTGGTGAAGCTTCGGCGTCCTCCCCTCCTCCCTGTGTCATCGGAGGGCTCCCTCTAACTAAGCTGCTCCCAGCCATGTCCCCACTGTTGGCCTCTAAATCTGCTAATCAGAAAACTCATTTTTCCCCCCATCCACCCAGTCCCAGCAGCCCGTGAAAACACACACACACACGCATGCACAGTCTTGCTGTAAGAGGTGGGGCCTTACTGTAGGAAGGAGAACCCCCCCCCCTCCTCTACTCCTTCCTGCGCCAGCTCTCCGCCCCCCCCCCCCCCGTGGCCCCCCCCCCCAGTGGAGAGGAGAGAGTGTAGGGAGGGCAGGAGCAGCCAGCTGGGTTGTAGGAGTAATAAAGAAGGAGAATCAATAGGGCATGCAATGGAGCCAAGGTGCTGCCATTCATCACGCCGCCTCCCTGACTCCCATCATTCATCATGCTCAATGAGGCAGCAAATAGGAAAATGACTATTTGTATCAAACACATCTGCACTCATCCACCAAGGTATTTTATTCCCATTAACTCTCAGAGTAAAATACGCACAGGGTTGTTGTTTTTCTCCCCCCCCCCACCCCCCCCACCCTCCTCCTCCCAGTGATTTTGTGTGTTTGAGTGTGTGTCGTCTTTGTGTTGCGTTACGCGTCTCTCTGTTTGCACAGAACAGTGGTGAAATATTTCTTTGGGTCGAGGAACATATTTATGGTGGAGGTTTTTTTTTTTTTGTGCCTCCTACTTTTTTTTTTTTTTTTTTTTTTTTTACCTTTTGCTGACAAATATTTTTAGGATTCAACCACACCCACATCCCCACCCACGTCAGCCCATCTCCCCTCCCAGGTCTCACACCCACCCACCCACCCCATTATCCTTTATGGGCTGTCATTGGTGGGTTTTCATGGATGTCTTCATTCTCGAAACACGGACTACGAACTCAACGCACGCACACATTTGAGCCGGACGATTCTATTTGCCTTTTGGGTTTACAGTCCTGTCATAAATCTCTGCCGTTGACTCTAAGTGTGGCTTGTATTATTCCGGAGCGGCTTATCCATGCCTTTGCTCTATAAATTACCCGTGCCAGGTAAGATGGAGGTTCCGCACAGCAGCTAAAGGCTGGATGGGATGCAAATGTCGAGGACTATCATCATTATAGTGTAATACCCCATGAAATGGCAGGGTCATTACAGTCTATGGCACGATCATTATTGTCTATGAGCTTTACGAGTTCCGGGGAATGAGAGGAGCGACAATATGGGAAAAACAGGCCCGCGTGCACTTGCGCTCGCGCCCGCTCTCGCCTCCTCTTCGGGGAACAGTGACCCAGCTCCTCAACCTTTACATTAAACTAGTGCTGTTTGTTTTGATGCTGCTCCCGTGGTAGCAAACCCATCACATCATTATGGGCCCACAATTTTAATTGGATCTGTCAAATTGTAATTAATGTGGATGATCCTGATCTCAGAAAACATAAAAACAACCAGATTCTCATTAAAATAAAAATAATGAAAGCTGAGTTTTGACTGGGGGCGCTCTCTTCTTTTCCTCTGTCACCACTGCGGTTCGCCATTTGCTTACTTGATGCGTTTGACTGAGTTGGGGGTGGGGGGTAGCACCAAGTTAACTCTGAAACTTCCATTTTCCATTCTTGAGCATGTGATGATCTGTTCATAGGAACCAAACATCAAACAGGAGGAAGTGTTAACCCCCCTTACTGTTGTCTTAGAACCCCCCCCCCCCCCCCCCCCCCCCCGCCCTTGAATTATGCAGGAAAATTACACAGAAAAACAGAAAGGATGGGCTGAGACACATGATCTTTACCAGCCACCATCAAGTTTAATAAGAGCATCGAATGAAACTGCTTCATATTTAATCGGAGATCGTTATGACTCTGTTCCAGCCCAGACAGCGTTGTCATTATCCGGTTTATAATAATAGTTAAAAAAGAAAACAGCATTTCTCTACAACTGCTCAGTCGCAGCAACTTAAAAGGCACCGCTGCCTCCTTCGAAACATCTCACGGTGCCTTTTGTCACCACGACAGGGCTAACGGGCTAACTTCCTACTGGCCCCATATTGCATCCATAAAGTTCCATAAAAACCTTTGCACTTCTTCTCCCTCTCTCCTCCAAATCTCCTCCATTTGGCCCTCTGCCTGCGTCCCACTTTCCGGCGGGCCCCTCAGGGAGAAGCCGGCAAAGTCACAGGCTGCAGGAACAGACCTTTCAAATTCATAAAATTCATAGGATTTTTCACAAATGAATGAACACAATTTTCTACCAATTTCCTCATTATGCAAATATGCCAAATTTCGCATTTAGGCCAATTAGGGCTCCACACAGTTCCAATTTTAACCGTTTAGGCCGTAATTGCAGAAACTATCAAATAATTACCGCCACTAATTGTGAATATTTGTGACAGATACAACAAATTCTCACACAAATTGCATTTTATTCAAGGAGCCGCTGAATGCCACTGTGAGTAGCTTTTTTTTCTTCTTGCAAAGTCTAATTTAACTTACATAATAAAGCGAATTGAGTGCTTGTTATCAAATTTGAACAATTCATAAGGCTGTAATGTTTAATGATGAAGTAAATTGGTCTGAGATCCGCACAATATTTTACTGATCTCCTTCACTGGCCTTTCTATTCGCTGGGAAATGTCTCCCACTATTACTGCGGGTGTCACAAAGTCTTGGAGAGAGCGATGAAAGCTGTTAGAAAGGGACAGATCTCACTCCTGCTACACTACGGCTAATTTCAGATGAACATTTTTGCTAAAACGAGACATTTAATAACAATATTGTCAAGACAAAAATGGGAAGACTCCTTTAATCTTGTTCATTATTTTTCTTCAAACTCCTTTAATGTATAATCTAACGCTCGGTAAAGTAAATGCTTTTATTAAAAGCGATGTACAACATTTAAAAATGCCAGACATCCATAGCATAGCTCATTCGGAGTAATTCACAGAGAGACGGTGGAGAAAAGACTGCTAGATCCCCAGAGCAACTAACAGTTTTTACTCTAACCTATCCTAACTCAGGACCAATGCGGACCTAACTGGAGAACTGGCTACCCATCTGGACCTAACTAAGGACCGATCTACACCTATCTGAAGGACTATCAGCATAGCCGAACTACTACCTGAAGAGTCCTTGGTCAAGGCAAGATACTAAATCTAACCAACTAAAATAAATGGTAAAATAATCTTGATCTGCCTGTTCATAGAGTGGAATTCAGTGGGCTCAGGGCACTGTTAATCCCTTTTCAAGTTAGGGGAGAACCCATAACTTGACAAATATCGTGAAGCGTTTTTTTGTGACAAAGACTTTCTTTTTTTCTCTCCGCCCTTTCCCATAATAAACTGCAGGGAGGGGCGGGTGCTGCATTCAGGGAAGGTCATCTTTGGACACGGACATTTATTCTACCCCTAATACTAGACACAGGCATTAATAACTGTCTTGCTGGTGACCCGTTAGCGGATTATGGATGTCCCCCTCGGGCAGTGATTTGTTTAATCCGTGGAAATGGTCCTGGTGCTATGTAAACAAGCCAAGTGCGGAATGAAGGTGGCTATCCAAGCGTGGCGGGGAGGCCCTATTTGTCAGGGACCCCTGGATAAAATACGGGGACAGAGCTGGAGATGTGATGTCTTCATTTTATACACAGGGCAAAAAAAAAAAGACTATTGCAGCAAATTTAACCACAAGAGGATTTGAACTTACAGTGAGCACTGGCTCAGGCAAAAATAAAGTTGTACTGTAGTCGACAGATGGCATGAAAATACCTTCAAGTTAATTACCTGGTTATAATAAACATAATCGTTTAACAATCAAAGAGGAAATTGGATGACTTTGTTTTTGTGCCTGATAATGACTAAAACTATTTTTATATTGATGAGCTCTAAGTGGAATAGTTGGACATTTTAAGATGAACTTATTTGCTTTCTTGGTAAAGATGTCTCGTGCAAATTACAGTAGCCTAACACATACACAACACATTCGAGCAAAACATGGCTTGCACAATAATATTATAGTATTGACATTATAAATGTGAATACCGTAAATATACCATAATATTATTATGGAATTATATTCCATATAAATTCCACTTGTAGTGACATGGGAACTACTTCATTGTTTGAATTCTCAGAACTTATTTCAGTTAAAGGTAATGGCTGAATTAGTGTAGGCAGCAAACTAAGGTCAGCTTAGCTTAGCCTCATTTAGCTGAAAGATAAACCAATGGCTCCCCTGATGATGCTGACAATAATATCATTTTCAGCCAAAATGAGACTGAAAGTAACTGAGACTTTTAACCAAAATGTCAAACGAGCCCATCAAAGTGAATTTCATGATAGTTGTATTTTAGAGACATTTACTGAGGCCTTTGAAGTCTTCTAGAGGTAGAGACACAACAAGAAACTGGCCTGCATCCATATTTAATTCTATGTTAAATATGTGTTAGATTAAATGTAGTGAACATATGAGAATCATCAAGTAAAATAAATATTCCCTCTAGCCCAATTCCCTTTAAGACACACATACACACAGGGCTGCAGCGTTGGCCCCTCATGGAGAATGATTTTGGGAGTGAATAGAGATGAAGGAGGGGATATTAAGTCACTCTATATAACATCCAGGACACAATGCTGCAGTGATTG